>CM035110.1:36030658-36548631 GCA_020205505.1 Panax japonicus | reverse complement strand
CTTTCCCCTCTTAGTTCTAGTCTCACATCTCCAACAAGGGATTATATCGCTAAGCTTGATACTACCTGTGATGCCCACCCCAAATAGGTATACATCACCTATTCTTGATCGCCAATATATGGATACAGAAATCAAATACAACCTTCTTTACTACAACTGCCGGTAAAAAGAACGACAAAACTAGCTGATTTTTACATAGAATATTGTCTTATAGACAATATACAAACTCAAATTTAATCTTCATTATCATTGTTATTACACACTAAGTCCGAGGACTACTAAAATAACCAATCTCGAACCGTCACTCCATTCCCCTACTAGTCCCGCTACGTTCTCATTTTTTCCTTGAAAAGAACAATGAAGCCAAAGGGTGAGCTCAACTAGCCCAGTAAGAAATATTATGCTAGATAATAAAGAATAATTATCATTAGCGCTGCAGAAAGTGTTAAACGTTAAAATACAATAAACATCAAGTTTTAACTAGCATCAACAAGCACCATTATAAGATTCAAGTATGAGCACTGATACCGAAAGTATATTCTATTCATGATTAAACCTTTTCATCCACTTTATTCGTTGAGACTCAACCTTAAGAAATAACCATCATCGAATCATCCCTCGCCCTAGACGGGCCAATAATACATCATGTGAATCATAGTTCATCATATGAATCAAGTAGTACTTCATGTGAAAAAATAGTTACAGTAAATCCCTTCATCTATACATCTATTTTTAAATTTAGCCATGCAAGTATTACATCTTGCACCACTTCCCCTAATATTACTGCATGTGAATAATAGTAATACTGTTACAAATATTATAACATATGAATTACTAGCAAATTAATTTTTCAATTTATTCATTAATTTGACCCGATTGTTCAATATAATCTCATCACAAATAAATTTCAATGTTCCACTAACCTAATATCACAAAACAATGCCAAATATTAATTTCATCTTTATCACCGAACTTATTTCATCATTAAGATTATAACTCGACAATATTTAAAACACCAGATCATCTCCAAGGAAAATGGTCTTTTCCGATAAGGATTTGTCTTCCTCCCATTGGCGTGCATTAGGTGACCAAACATCTCCTCGGACAAATTTCTAGAACTCGTTAATATTATAAATAATAATATGAATATTTTGTACGTCCTCAATTATTGATTTAATAATAATAAAATATTAGCATATACTGTGACAATAATTGAATCAATAATAATGATAGATATTTGTAGCATTATTGAGCAGAATTAAGTATAAACTGTGACTTCTCACGTAAGGAATCCAATAATCAATATCCGTGTGCTACTATCAAACCTCCGTATTACAGTACTTTAAACCACGGGTAATTCAACAGTTTTAACGTAAAAATATTCACGTCGTTATTTTTAATAAAAAAGATATTTTTATAGTTTTCTAACAACGTAATACTTTCTGTTATGGTTCCACTATTATTGTGCCGTCGTAACGAATATTCCCTATTAAAATGAATTCTTGACCGAATCGAATATTTATAACAACTTGTCATACTTTTGCAAATATTGTAAATATGACACACAACTAGAACATTATATCAATCCACACAGAACTTTCAAAAATATATTATGGAGAAAAAATTAATCTTATTCAAAAATTGAGGTCTACATTGGTCATCCCGCCTCGCTCCCCCTTCTGTGAGGATGGGCCTTCTCCATAACTCCGGAAAAGGGTCGCTACAAACATTGACACTTTAACTATATAACCAGGGCGTTTCAGTCCCTGTTCAAACCTTCTTGCTTTCCTCTCGTCTCGTGTGTACTTGATACGGGCGAACCTAGCCAACTCTTAAATTTTGCCACATAATTGATACAACATATTGCATTGCTTCATTCAAAATTGTACATCCTGTGGTTCTGCTAGCTTGTCAGAAAATACATCTCGAAGACATCTCTTTGAACCTCTCCTAGTGATTACACCTTCTCCTCACACGACCTTATTTACTTCCACAATACTGGCTTCTATTGTCCGCATGAAACTTGCGGAGGTTGTTTTCTGGTCCTCTCTGACTCTTGGTGACATCACAAACTTTTTTCCATCTCCATGACCCAAGTTCAGCTTTCCATTGGGTTTATGGAGCTTTAAACTCTGGCGGTTCCACCTCTTGAAGTCCTGAACTTGTATTTGGTGGAGTTTGAGTTGATTATTAATCACTCATCCATCAGCCATAAGTTCACCACTGCTGACATTGTTACATTGGCAATCGTTTTTGTGTTCGTTAACGACCCTTCCTTTTGGATCGTTACAGTTTGAATCTCTGTTCGACCACATATTTCCTGTTAAAATATACGCTTATTTATGTCTTTATATTCAATCCTCTAAACATTAAGTCTTACTTAACGCATCAAGACATAATCATTAACCAGTATCTTACAGAACTCTGATATTTTATTTAAATCGAAGTTTTAAACATATTAGATAGCATCACTGCTATTTACAAGCAACTAGCCCGGATGAGAATCTTCGAGATTAAATTAAATATACCATTCATATATTACACTAGAATTACATCCATTACTAACATAGAGATTTCATAATTCATATTGTTTCCTATCACGACCTATTAAGACGTCGAACAGCTTTCTCTGCGCGTCGTTTTTTGCATATATGAAAATAGCATCCCTACGATCCAGCATTCAAACCGTAAAGTCCTAAAAAAAAAAAAAACATAAAAAACACCCGAATTAGATAGTACATAACTAGATTTTGTCTTGTTCCCTCAGTGTTGAATGACAGTCCATTTTCCACCTCTTGACCTTCTTGTTTGTACCTACTTTCCTCGATTACATCTGCTCCACGGAAGCCTCCTCATAAGAATCTTCAGCTCTAAGCTCGTTTAGCGAACTCCTCTCTCTATCATCCATCATCTTTTGCAACCTCCTGCCTTCCAACTGCTCATGTCCAACCCTCTAATGGAACTAATTTCACTCCACATTTCCAAGACTCATCAAGAACTTGGATTTCCTCATGCCTTTGACCTATAGTATTCGACGTCTATTCTGCCAGCACCTCTAATTTCTATGACTCTATCCTGAATCTTAATGTTACGGTCATACACCTCGTCAGACATCTGACTGGAATAAGTTTTTTGGTGGGAACTCATCTTCGCTCCTCCTCAGATCCTCCCTCTCCTTGATCAGTCTCAGACACTCCTCCTGACCCATAATAGTGGATCAAATGGAGATGGCTCTCTCTGTACAACTGCGCCCGGACAACATGGATGTCTCGGGGCTCCTCCTCTCAGGTAACTACTCTCTCGGGGTTTTTCCTCCTTCCCAGCTCGACTAGATCCTCCACATTCGATATCCGGAAAACACAGGTTAAGTTGTTAGTTACTAAGTGATAAACTCGCGAGCACATATAATATATCACCTACAAGCACATAAAGTCTTTTATTATCTTCAATGATTAAGAATTCATTGCTTAGAACATCGATAAGAAGTTTACACAACAACTATGTTCTTTCTCGATCTCCTTAAGGCTACTACCTAAGGTTTTTCCCCCACCTAAGGTTTCATAACTATAGCTTTGATATCAACCATGCAAAAAAAAAAAAAACACAAGAAGATAACTCTAACAGAAATTTAACATACCCTTTTAAGCTATAATTTTGTTAAACCACAACACCAAACATGCATATCATTATTTAATAATAAACATCATACAAAAATCAACTTTTAGGATAAAAAATCATGTTTTTACTAGTTTCTTCATATTCAACATATTTAGCAAATCACCACCAAATCTTGTTTCTTAAACCAAATTAAGCCATTTCAGTTGCATTTCTTTTCCGTATAAACATATTAACACATTCTGAAATCAATTTACCAGATTACAATTAGAATTGAAAAACTAATTTTGGTTCTAAAATCAACCTTTTTTACTTTTATAAACAAGACTCAAACTTTTTTGTAAGCATGTTTTCATGAATCAATTCACACACAAAAATTAATTTCAACCTATATATAACAGATTATATCTATTAAACAACATAAACATCCATTATTCTAACAAATCGTTTGTGGACAACCCAAATTTTTCATAAGTTATTAAAATAAAAAATTTAATAATTAAAATTATTATTATGAGGTGATATATTTTGAATTATATGATTTGGTGGAAGAGAATTATAATATTTATATATTGGGAATGTGAGATTTAATAATTTAATTAAATGTGGTTAACTATTAAAGAAATTAAATAATATAGTTAAATTTTAATGTAAGTGTAAAATTATGTTATGAGATAAGATCATTTGAATTTTTATACTTGTGGGAATGGAATTATTATGATTTAAGTTTTTATAATAGTGTGAATAATTCACTTAGTTCAAAATAGTGAATTAATCAATTATAATTTAATTAGAATGAAGGAGATGTAATATATTGCATGAAAATTAATGTTAGTATAATGCAGTAAAATATTTATTAGTGCTTAATATTTTTAGTTGAAAACTTTATGGAATAAAAGGAATATTTATGTATTAAATAAATATTTGATGAAAATTATTATGGGATAGTTTATTTAAGTGGATAAATAGATGAAATTTATACGATTTTATTACGCGAGTATAGTAATAGTGAATTCCTAATTTAATTAAATAATTAAATTAAGGAGTGAGAATTTGGTTAATTTGTTTATGATTATAATGGTTAATAGAATTATAATTTTACTGATAAGGTAATTTATTTTCTTAAGTAATTAAAGGTACTAATCTAGTTTATATTTCCTAGATTTATTTGTTCTTGAGTTCTTTTAAAATTGGATTTTGTTTAATGAATTTTGTGGTTTATGATGTTTATATAATGTTATAGATTTTATAATCCATAATGGTCATCTAAAACGATTTTTCAAGAAATAAAATTTCATGTATTTTATGCACAGAAGAGAATTTGGGTTTTAATGGTATGTTGTTTTGGTGTACTTGTAAAAAAGACCTCAAATTGTTGATGAATCGTGATTAAAACTTTAAATTGATGGATGAACTGTTGTTTTCCATCTATAATGAAAACAACGCAACTTGAATGATCAAATTGTTTAGAAATAATTTCGGGATTAATGAATACACTTAGCAGTTAAAAATATGAAAAATGAGTAAAAACCAATTTAGGAATAGTATAACCAAGTCCCAAATCGACTAAATTGAGAATTTTACCTTTTTTCTAAACCTATAAATAAAGGCTTGCCCTTTCTTTCATTCACGCAACAATAAATGCCTCCAATTTTTGAGAAAGGCTTTGTTGTGGGGGGACTTTTTATAAAGAATCTTCTTAGTTAAAATCTTGGTTTGGAAGTATTTGTTTTTGAAATTCGATTTTCTGGCTATGTTTCTTATTTAAATTTTTGGTAAAGTTATTATTTTAATATTGTATTTATTTGTTAGTTAAAGTTTAAATTTTGGAGTGTTAGATAGTGTTTTTGTTAGTAAACCAGTGTAGTTTACTATATTTTAATTTTGGCCTTTTGGAATTGATTATGTAAATGAGTTCTACTGATTGTAATTAAAGATATGGAGCCAGAGACTTAGACGAGTTGATTATGTTAAATCAGACTTATTTGTAACAAAGTTAGGTTGGAATTGAGTCGAGGTGATTTTGGATGCTTAAAACGAGAATCCCGAAAAACTATTGGGACTTCCTGACCCAAAAATGAAAATTCGGGGTTGCTAATTGTTTAGAAAATTTTGGGCATTTGGTATGTTATAGTACACTGATAAGCTTTCCATAGAACTCCAGACTTCGGAGCAAAGAGATTTTATGACCATTAAAAGAGTCCCGCGTCAAAACTGTCTAACAACTCGTGTCACCTTGAACTAATTTTTCTGGAATTTTTGTTGTTAGAAATTTTAATAGGTCAAAGAAAAAGTTGTAGTCCTATAAGTTTAGCTTCGCGTGGGCTCAAGAATCGCTCAAAAATGTTTTGAACGGAAACGTTATGACTATTTTTAGCGAAAGAGGGTAGCTAGGGAAGAATGAAAAATAGTTTGGAACGCCCCTTTTTTGAACACATATTTTGGGGGGGACTTCCTTCTTATCCGAAATGGGTGTCCAATAAATTTAAAAAATCGTTTAATATGATGTTACACTTATCCAAAGTTGGATGTCAATCGGACCTTATGATATAGAGTAAATTTTATATTACTACCTATGCGTTCTATGTGACTAATAGTTGATGTGTATGATTATATAATTGTGTAGGCACGTGAAAATGTAAGTTAACTGTAAATCGTTAACGGTTATTGGAAACAACGATCAAGAAAAGTCTTTCGGTTCCTTTTTCCTACTGGACTATGATGAACTGTTTAAATTGCATGATCTGATCTATGTTTGTAAGTGAGCATAATATGTTATACTGTTGTAATCATTGAAAAAAATGGTAAAGTCAATTTAATGACTACATTAGTTTGGTTAAATAATGATGATTGATAAGGAACTCAATCTTGATATTTTTCTATGTGAATTAAATCATTATTCCATGTTAATTATTATTAGGATATGTATGTTATCATATTGTAATGGGTATGTGAGCATGAAAACTGTTAGAACTTGCTGAGTTGTCAGCTCACTCCTGCAAATATAATTTTGCAGGTTCAGATATCAAGGTAAGGAGATGTCCTAAGTAATTTAAGAGATCCTATTGCCACGAAATTACTTATATTTATGAGGAATGTATTTAATATTTTGAATGTAACATTTGTTGAATGCTAAGTGTGGTTTTTCCGTTGTATATGTATATCTATTATAGATTGTGAATGAAAGTTTCGCCCGGCGCGTTAATCACAGAATCCAACGCGCTAGAACCTGCACAATAACAGATCCCACAGAAGCTTGACCTTGCGCGCCGGATAACTCCGTTGTGACAATGGTACAAGCCATTACTTAGGTTTTAAAAAAAAAACAATGAGCTAAGTGTTTAGTGGCTCAAAAGTAGAGTATTACCTGTTAATTGTGACCTTTGGCCTTGTTATGTATAAACGCTTACACCATCAATTAGAATCCTCCTCCCGAGGTCGGATTAGGACTCCTAAAATATTGGTAAGTTACACAATATTTGGGTCCAACACAATCCTTAAAAGGTGCAAATGGATACAAATCCAACGACCTACCTTTGAGTTCCTTATTCAATTATGATTAGGATTCCGAACTCTGCGCGCAGAAAAAACCCACATGCAGTCCCAAACATCCCCACCATTAGGTTTGGACTTCAGCCCAAAGGACTTTGAGGCCCAACCCACCGACCCCGAATGACAGGGTTACGCATCCGTCCAAAGGACCGGACACGACCCGGCTAGCTCCAACCTTTCTCATGGGCTTCAGCCTGTAGTCTGCTAGCCCTTCTAATGTCAGCCTTCGCCCACATGAAGGATATAAAATACTCCCCACAGAATGATGAAAAACTGTGTATTAATATAAAAATTTATTTTATATCTTCCGCATTAGTTTATAGAAATGATGTATCGTGACATACCAGGTTTCGAGGTTAAAGGTAACCCAAATTTGGGGCGCTACAAGTTGGTATCAAAGCTATAATCACAGTTTGGTGAGAAGACCGCCCGACCTTTCCTGGGTGACTCTCCGTAAGTTGGGGATGCACCGAATCAAACTGTTTGTAGGGGAACGTCGTAAGTTGACATTTCAAGTATGATAATATCACTATGGGGTGTTTATCAATTTACGGATATGAGCTACATTGGTATCAAAGATGTAGGTTATAAACCTAAGTTAGGGGTACCTTAGGCTATAACCACAGAGTTAAGGATAAGGAATAACTCAAATAGAGGTTTAAAGTGTTAAGAGATAATTTGGGAAATTCATTATTAAGTAAAGGAGAAGATAAATAAGATTCAAAGAAGAATCTTGAAAGTTATAAAGATAATAATCCAGAGTTACCCAACTCTGATAATGAAGATGAAAAGCAATGATGAGTAGATAGAGTCTATAAGACTAAATGCATAAAGAAAATCATAATATAATATGATTAAGTGAAAAGATAAAAAGATCGTAAAACAAAACGATCATAAGATAGAAAAGAATCGTAATATAACACAATTATAAGAAGAAATCAAAATGTTATCTGATGAGGTCGTAGAAGGAAAGAGGATCAATCAAATGATTGAAAACATTGTTAGGAATATACATGTGAATGTTATTCCTTTATTCGTATAATTTGATGATGAAGTTAATGAATGAATATGCAAACATGTCTGCATTAATAAAAGTTGTAAAGTCCTTAATAGATGATTGACAATATGGATAAGGACTTAGATTGATATGATCAAATTTGTTAGGTTGATCTAATGAGAATAAAGAGTTTTGTAAAAGTCCTTCAAAAGATCATGATGTACAAGGACTACTTATAGAAAGATCAAACTTGTTAGGTTGATCTTATAAAGTGTAATAGATAGGCATGTCTAATTGTAGAAATCTGCACAAGTCATGTTAGTCTGCCAATAAAGTAGGGCAGAATCGTAGACTATACTCAGAATCGTAGAAGATGTTTACTAAGTGCCTGTCAAGTTAGAATCGTAGACTTCACTCAGAATCGTGAAGTCTATACGTTGTCACCTATCAGAATCATAGTCTGCAGAACAAGAGCCAAATTCATAGTCAGCCAGATGCTCACATAGTCAAGGCATAATCGTAGAGCACTCTACGATTCTCAATAGAAGTAAACCTAAAGTATATACATTGATCATGTCTCTAGTAAAACATCAGATTAAGAGAATTGCGTCTAGAACATGAAGAGTATCAGATAGCACTCGTCGGATGATCTCTACAAGCAAGTAGAAGATCAAAGCACCAACTCCTCTCAGTAAGGCTGATTTGAGAGTGAAAATCCATTCATAAGGAGTCCTCCAAGAAGTGCTAATAGAAGACTACGATCAAATGCTCTAAAGAGAAGAAGAGCCTGATAAAGAAAATACAAAGATTATGGCAAACCTGCATATAACAAGCAAAGGACAAATAATGAGGATATCATGCTCAACCTCACCATGGTGCATGATCAAGAAGATCAACAAGGCTGAAGTTAAGGAAGCTGAAGCATGAAAAATCAAAATAGATTACAGAAAGCCAAGGTAGAAATCTTAGAGTTCAAATAAGTTTGGTTCAAATCGTATCTATCTTGAAAGCCACATTCAGAATTATGGAGTTGATCTGAGCATCTACAAGGCCAAGTCAAGAATCATAATCTGCTATCGGAAACGTAGAGTCTACAATATTAGCAAGAAAAGATCATATTCTATCAGTGCTTAAGAGAAATCGTAGTGTTCTCTTCAGGGTAAATCAAGCACAAGTATGACAAGACACAACGATTATAATTGTAGTGCCTCACCTGTCAGCATCAGAAGCACCAAGGTTCAACCATTTAATGATGGAGGAAGTATAACCATTAAAGAATGGTTTATAGCCATTGACATTTTGGGAACCCTAATGATCCAACACTCATCCTTAGTATATATTGAAGAAACGTATTGAAGAAGCTAAGGAAAGGACTGCATGCCTGCTGAAAACACCTTTTCTGGTGTTAGGTGAGAAAGTAGTCTGTTGTGTCAGTAAGCCAGATGACAGAACAACAGATTTCTAGGAAGTTAACATCAGTGCTCAGAAATGTTTGGAGCATTAAATGCTACAACAAATAGCTTCAACAAAAACATTTCAAAGGTTCCTTCACAAGTAAATAAAACAAAGATTCAAAGGGAGCTCGTAAATGAAAAAACTCCCCAACGACTATGTTTCAATAGAAAGATAACAAATGGATCTATAAAAGAGTCGAGACTTTAAAGAAGATGGTTGTTGACTTGAGAATATGAAAGTCATATAGAGCTTAATGGAGAAAAGGTCTTAGTGAGAGTGAGACCACCACAGAAAAGTGAAGCATAACTAATGAGAGTCCTATAATGGAAAAGCTTCACTTAATACAAAAGAGTATGATAACGAGGTGGAATCTGTGCTAAGAGCTGGAAGGCCAAAAAGACAACAACAAGAGTTGCAGAACATAAAGAAGGATACTTGAGCCACTCTATTTTTCCTATGAACACACAGAGCTGAAGAGAAAAAGATATAGAGCCGAATATGTACACAAGTCAAATAGTGTTCAAGAATTGCTAAGTACCCAAAGAAGTCAAGCTGATATGCAAAGACTTTGTCGTACCTCAACGGTGATGGTGCACATTACTGAATATCAAATGAAGACAAGCATTAACAACAAAGAACAACAGCACCAATGGATGAGTCAAACTGCTAAGTACCAATAACATGACAGGCTAAACACATCTAGCAGTCCATTAGGATGTGATCAAACACCAAAACCTGAATACCCGTTTGGGAGTCTGTCATGATGCGAGATGCCTATGCTTTGGGTAGGTTTTGTCTTTCATAGGGGATTGTCTTTACCCTCGGTCGTTGGTTGTTCTGGGTTTCTGATGGAGCTCTTACTCTTGATACTGCATTTTATGGGACTGCTACTGCATTTTGGTTTTGTTGCATTGCTGCTAGTGGGATGAGGGTCTGCTACTGCCTTTGCTGCTGGGTTTCTGGTACTCCGGTATTCTAATGTTGTTAGAGATGTGCCTTGTTGCTGCACGCTATGTGCTACTACTATGTGCGAGCTAATATTTTTGGGGGAGGGTTTTTACAAAGCGGGAGGGTCTTGGTCTGTTGCTACTGATGTGCAAACTGATATGCTCTAATTGCACTCGGCTGCATTTCTTTAGGATTGTTCGGTTGTTGCTGCAAGGTGCTTTGGTTATCTGTAATGGTATGCTAGCTGCTTATTTTGCTTATTGTGCTTTTTTCCTTAGTTTGGGGACATGGCTAAGGCTTTAGCAGGTTGGTGCTCCTTCCGTTTAACCTTTTAAGCGAGCTTTCTGTATGGATATTTGATTGAGCACTTTAATGTAAGAGTACTAGACTGTAATTTCAGGTTTTACATTGTTTTGGCTATGGCATGCAATTTTATATATCATGACATCATATGGCCTGTTGTAAACCCCTAATTCCAAAAATAGAAAAAGAGGTTACTCAAACACAACAAACGAATAAATCACAGGGCTCTAAAACCACAAAGAATAATCTCAAATAATTCATGTCATAAACAACCATAATAAGGCACACTTGCTCAAAACACATCTAAATATTATTGCAATTCTAAATAGCTGAACATATCAAGCCCCTAAACAAAACATTCAAACCATTGGATTAAGAAGCTCTCGTCATAACTTGCCCCGTGATCCCCTGATTACCTGCCGAAGAAAAACACAGCATGAGCCCAAATGCCCCAGTACGGATATAGAATACAAGAAATGAATCGAAATACTAACTCAATTAAATAAATTTAAACAACGACTAAAACTACAATAAACTAACACATAATGGTAGGCTGAATTCAAATGGCTGGGTGTTATTTCATACCGAGCTCAAAATAATAGTAAATATAACTTGCCACCAGGCAAGTCAAATAATGCCACACAGCCAATCAAAATAATGCCCACAGGCAATCACACGCGGACTGCGCATCCAGATTCTGCAAAACGAAGGTGTGTGTTGGCACAACGTGTAGGTTTGTAATAATTCTGATCGCAATCAATTGCAAAATAGTGGCGGAATGCGTGAAAAAGCAGAGTGTTAAAAATTTTACAACCATAACCCGATCACCCTTTATGCACAATTATTATTAACGAAAAGATAAAGAATAAAATCATACCCTTGAAGATCGAGCTTCCTCAGGTACAAGTTCACCTCCAATTCCTTTTCGCGTTCAACTTGAACCACGGGTTGGGTTGTCCTTCCTTTAATCAACATTAGGCCACCCAAGTGTTTGGCCTCTAGAGGTGACCACCAAGGAGAACAAATTCAAGATATGGGTATTTGGCAAAACCCTTATTTTTCTATCTCTAATAGAAAAGGAGCGTACTCTCCAACAATTGGAATAACTATGTTTGATATCTGTATAAGAACTCCTCTTATAAATATATCAAATAACCCTATAAAATAGGTAATTATTTATTTAATTAAACTCTTTTATTAAATGGGCTCCCTAATCTATTAGGGATAATTAATTAAACTCCTTTAGCTAATTTTCCCTCCTAACCTATTAGGAATTAAATGAGAGTACTTATATAAACAAGTCCCAAACTCCTTTAGGAATTAATAATAATATAGTATAATATAATAAGACTTCCTCTTATTATTTATATTTAATATTTCCAAAATATTAATAATAAATATTAAGCTATTTAATTATTCTAAATCACCATAGATTAAATTAATATACTAACTTTATTATTACGATTATGCCATTAACTTCTTAATAATTATTCGTCCTTTTATGGTGTGACCCTTTAGGTTTATCTATTAAACCGTTGTGATAAATCAATTAGAACAATTTCTAATCTTATTTAAATAAATAAATTAAACTAATATTTATTTAAATAAATAATA
Source organism: Panax japonicus (assembly GCA_020205505.1). Taxonomy (NCBI): domain Eukaryota; kingdom Viridiplantae; phylum Streptophyta; class Magnoliopsida; order Apiales; family Araliaceae; genus Panax; species Panax japonicus. Next base: position 36,536,147 of record CM035110.1, on the reverse strand, counting down.
TTTATTCTACAATAGGGATAAGCCCTTCCCGTAGGCGATCAACGCTTTCCAGATAATATAGATTTCAACATTATCATAAAGACCTTTGAGTAAATAGTTACCGTACAATTCAATCCTTCCACCATACAATGTCCCAATTAAATATAAGAACACATGGAATTCGGTCAAGGCTTATTTTATTTAATTATTGTAATTTTGACTTTAAATGGCAACACTCCAAATAATGCAAATTAGAAACTCCTTTCTAATTTCATTCTGCCTTGGCCAAGGACTACGGGGTTGTCATTTATCGAATCCACATAGGAACATTTCTCTTCTTTTACTAGAAGTGGTAGATTCTTTATTGATCATACATTATCTCCATGTACAACTTATATACCCAAGCATACCCTTTGATATACCTAAGGGTCTTAAGGAATAAGTCAAAGTATAACTCATCATACACAAGATACTATGATGATCTCAAGTCCAAGGATCACTTGTACTACTATCACTACAAGGAATTCCTATTGACAGACAAGTAAAACTCCATTAGGTATCCTTAGTGAGCCACGTTCAGTGAACTTATTCTCTAATAAGCACCTACATACTGCTTAGTGCTCCACACAAAATGATCATGAGATCAATCATCCTCATCCAATGAGCAAGCAACGTATGTACCAATCTATCCGGATTCACTAATCCCCAATTTAGGTAATCCAACGCTTGGGAACTATTTTAGTTTAAGCTTTCTAAGAATTTAGATCTCATTAGAATGATCATCATCATTATTCTAGAAAGCTTGCAAAACTATGTTTTTATCACATATTAGAACAGCAGCATGTAGAATATTTTAAAAGCCTTTAATAATTAATACTTTTTATTAATAAATGAATAAGATTTGTTACAAAGTAATGCTTTATAAGCAAACATGATTGGCTTGTGTGCATTTACTTCAATCTGCCCCACTTCACTAAAGCCAACGTCATGTATCCATACTCTTCTTCTCTAAGTGACGATTATCCTGCTGTTGGATAAGCTTTAGTTTAATGATATATAATGTTGTTCTTAGAGTCCTACCTATTCTCTAGTGATTTCCCATCTTTAATGATCCTATAATCAAATGAGTGCCACACACATGTGTTGGATCCAGTATTGAGACTTAGTACTATTCCTAGTTTTGTATGAACTTTTATCCAAACAATCAACTTGCAGCTTCATTTATAGCTATATACTTTGTCTTATCACTAAACCAACAACCTCTTTGTTGTTTGGAACCTTTTCATTCCACTGCACCAAAAACCACCGTTCAATAGTAACCCTTTACCTTAAAGTGGAAATTTTCTGTGTCTTGGTCTGTCTGAAAAAACTTGAGTCTGTTTTCCCTCTATTTTAATTCAGACCCTCCATAATGAGATCACATCTTAGTGGCTGTGTTTAAGTACTTTAAGATGTTTTCACTGTCCACAGTGAACTTCTCCAGAATATACTGATCAACATCAGGTCGCGTATATTCATTGCATACATGATTTTCACGCATGCGATCTCTCTTTTAGGAGTCTATATGGGGACGATTATAGAGATACCTCCGGGCTCATCAACATGAGACCATCCCATGGAGTTTTCCATGCTAAACGACGTTTAGCATCAATGAATATACGTTCCTTGGGTTAAGCCGGCATCCTTTTAAATCATCTATATAGATTTTCATCCCCAATTAAGATACTCTTCCAATCATTCATGAGGAATGTTAGACAACGTTATCTTTATTGATTTTAGTCATTGGCATGTCATTCCTTATCACGTACTTATATCAACCTATATAACCGAAATGTCACTACGCTCCCACTGACCCTTTGTACACACTTGTTCATTCTTTTTTGATAATCAAACTCTTTTGATTGTCTCATCAAAATGAATGTTGCCATTATTTGAGAAACTTGCTTTAATTTCCATTTTCTCTGAGTGTCCTACCAACTCTTTCCCAATCGTATATAACTGGATCATCATCTCTATGATACTACTCATCATCATCCATCCATGATGAATCCATACCTCCTAGATATCGCGGTACTCGTCCAGATGTACGATTCGGTTGTGGTACAATAGGTCCTTCTATATTCCCTTTCTTATTGACTGTATTGTTTTGTGGTATTTCTTATGAATTTTTTCAAGATGTATTACCTCCCACTAGCCCTTTCAATGATAAACACCTTTATCTTAGAACGGCAACATTTTGCAATCAAACACCTTTTGCTAAGTAGGATTATAGAACCTATGCCCTAAATTTTACTTTAGGATGTCCCACAAATCTATACTTTGCAAATTTTGTCCCAACTTATCATTTAGAAACCTTTTCACAAAGTTGGACAACTCATTATCTTAACATACTTAAGATTGGAATCCTCCCTGTCCATAACTTTTATGGGAGTCTTGGGGCCCCGGATTTTGAGGTTACCTTTTTTCCGTAGGATATGCATAACATTTCTAGGACATGATCCTAAAAGGATACTGGAATGCGTAAAATCATTATGGACCGCACATGTCTAACAAGGGTCGATTTTTTCATTCGAGACATCAATCAATTATTGCGTATAGGATGCGTCCATATGAGGAAACCATTTGAGATGATTCTAGAAACTATTCACAAGTATTTATTCCTTGATCTAATCAAAGAGTCTTAATACTTTGTCAATTTATTCACTTCTGATTCTTTGAACCTTTTCAAATACTTTCACACATTGTAATGTCAAAAATACATACATTCAACTCTTTGAATGATCATCTCTTTTTTCTTAAACTAGTTTGTTCAATTTACAAAATTATTTTCCATGTAAAGTCAAGTATACAAAATCCAGTAAGAATATTCCATTTCTATCAAAACATTATTTATTATAAATGAGAACAACAATTGTTCTTAAATTAATACAGATTTCATTGTCCAACAAAAAATTGGAAAATAATGTTCCAAGATAACTGGAATACGAATAACAACTTATTGACTTAATAGACTGTCCCGTAGGCATTGCTAAACTATAATTCCTAGTGGCTAATGCAGCACCTTTGCTTCATTATTTCCACACATAGGTTTACTTATAGTTTGTTTACTTTCTACTTCTACTTGGATGCCATGTCATAAATCTATATTTTGATAACCAAAGTCGTATCCAATACTCAAGTGAACCTTGACTTAAAAAAATTTATTATTTAATTATGAACAATTTGTAATTTGTAACTGAAACTTCATAAGCTTCTTTGGTTTAGCCTCTCTGCAAGATGCTTCTTGCAGTTTCCCCTTTCAGTGTCCTGCTTATTGCAGTGGAAGCAAACTCCTTTGCTATCCGTACATTTTTGTCGGATGATCACTTATATTTTTTCCTTATATTTACCTTCTTAGAATCGTCTCTTTTCAGAAGATCCTTTGGCCTACCAGTAAGACATGGTATTTTCTTGGTTGGAAAGTGACTCTCAACATTTTGCAAACCTTGGTAACTAATCCAGCGAGGCTGATATCTAGCTTGTTCCTATGAAAAATTCACAACATTGGGAAATAGTCCGGGGTGAGTTGCAAGATCAATCTTGGCTCAACTCTCCAGCCATGATAAACTCGTTGTCCTAATTGATCAAATCAAATTGTTATGTAAGTACCTTTATCTGTACTATAGTGCATTGTCTTCTAGATTGGATACTCCTTAGAGATCTGATATCTAATTAGTCTACTTTCCTCACCATCACTACTGATGTGCAGAATATAATAGGAGCACCATAGTTTCATGCTGAACGCTGAAGCTCGTTTACTCATGTATGCGAGCATGATGCATTGACCAACTATGCATCATCTAGCCACTTTCACAAGTAGCAAATATCTTCCTCAGAGGCATTGTCTGCAACCATTGCAGGGAATAGGCGTATTAATGACATAAGTAACTTTTTCACCATGAGAACTATTCCTCATTCCTTAACCCATTCCATTTAATTCGTTTCGTTAATTTAGCATCTAATATGCGATCAGTGATAGTAAATTTTGAAATTGTAAATTCTGTAAATGAATTTGTAATAACAACTTTGAACATACTTCTTTTTTTAATATTACCAAAATAATAGGTCTTGTTTAAATAATTGGTATCTCCCACTATTTTTACCAACATATTACCCCACTTATATATTCGGGAAATCCATTAAATATATGCTATGGGAGAATAAGGATCCCAGTTCCAATGTATATAGTCCGTGTGTGGTGCACAACAAAACATTATAAATCAATAGGTAGACAACTCCTTCTCAATTACATCAACTATGTAACTCCTTTAATTTTGCCTCTTAAATCATAATGGCAAGTGGGTGCACATCCGAACTAAAATGATGTAGTTAAGTCAGACCCAGCATCTATATAAGTAAGAAAAACTACAGCCCTTGTGTGTGCACACAAAGCAAGTAATGTTCATTCCCTTATAAACATCAATATGTATAAAAACAACATCTTAAATATTTAATACTCGGCTTGTTGTGTTCACAACAAACTCATATTAAATATTCAATACTCTAGTGTTTTCTATCCATGCTAGAAGCGAGTTCGTATTCCAAATAGCTTTGAACCGTTACAACTTAATATAAAATATTTGAGGGGTTTGTTTATTAATTTGTCTCATCTTGTTAGCGCACATGCACCATTATATATAAAATACGCCGTCATAATAATTAACATGCGAAGCATGTTTGCATAATAATTAATAGACATAGAGTATAAGCATGTACATATAGAATACTATATCTACCTGGATTGATTAGGACTTTTATTCTAGTTTGGTTCACTGGCCCACCAAGTGAACCAAAAGGTCAAACCCTAGGGTGCCAAGAATTATATTTAAATATACTATTACATTTAAAAACCCAGGCTCCATTACAAACGGGTCTTCACGCGCTCCTTGTTCTTGATCTCACACGATTCTCAAATTAATTCAAACATTCCTATTACAAAACAATTTAAATAAATAGAAACCTTTATCAGCAGTCAAGGGGAATTACATAGGATGGAAATAGAATTTACTTAAGGAAAATTTAGAGAAGACGAGGTACGCAGACCCAGTTTAAAAAACCCATTACATTCAAGCATTCAACTAAAATAAAATCCAATCACATTGGTCAATAGTCGCATATCAATACCATTTATTTATCATACACATCACAACGGAAACCATATGTAATAATAACATCTCTCATGAATAATAACATTTAATATATATATTATATCAGTTATGGGCAAAATTTAGTTAGTATAAAATCTAATTTTGAATCAAAATAACTCCTTTATTTAATTCAATTTAAATCAAAATAAAACCTTTTATTTGTTAATCAAAATCTTTAATCAAAATAAAACTCTTTATTTAATTAAAAAATATGGATCCAATTCCAATGTAAAAAAAATAAAACTCTTTATTAAAGGAAATACAGATTTTCTTTCCTATTCACAATAAACTCCTTTATTTTGAATAATATGAAATCTTATTTCATATCTAATAAACTCCTTTATTTAAGGAAATTATGATTCCTCTTTCCTATTCACAAATAAACTCTTTTATTTTGAATAATAGAATCTTATTTCATATCTAAATAACTCCTTTATTTAATGGAAACACGGATTTTCTTTTCTATTCACAAATAAACTCTTTTATTTTGAATAATATGAATCTAATTCATATCTAAATAACTCCTTTATTTAAGAAAATTAGGAATCCAATTCAACTCTAATTAGTTATCATGGAAAGCCAATCCAACTCGAATTAGTTAGCATGAAATTCCTAAGTTTAAAATTAAAATAAATCTTTATTTTAAAATTAAAATAAACCTTGTATTTTAAGATTAAATAACCTTTTTTATTTTAATACTAAAAAAATAAAATATTATATATATATATATACCGTTATATATATATATATTTAATATAACTATTATATATAATATATATATATATATTTGACCGAATATATATATATAAGTCTCCTCGATTTCCGTGCGTAGCAAGAAGATTTTAATCAAAAAAAAAAAAACTGCAACGGTTTTGAAAAAAAAGAAGTGTCGTACGTTTTTTTTTTTTTTTTGTTTTGGGGCCATGTGAATCATATATTAAAAAACCTTTGAAAGTAGGTGATGCATTCACCCCGGACTCAGCCATCAGGAAAAAAAATAACCATCAGCCAGCGACTCACGAAAAAAAAAAATGTTTTCGCGATTTTTATTTTTTTTAGATAAATTTATACAATAAAATTATGCCCAATTAATTGTCTAAACACATACAATATACATATCAATTTTGAACAATTAATAATTAGCTAAAGGTTTTGGCTCTGAGCACTGTTAGGTTTTGTCATAATTCATGATCGCAATTCAAATTGCAAAAATATGCTAAGCGTGTTAAAATCAAGAGTTTAAAAAATTTACAAACCATAACCCGTCACCCTTTAATTGGCACAATTTAGTAATTAAACGAAAAATAAAGATAAATCCATACCCTTGAAGATCGAGCTTTCCTCAGGTCAGTTCACCTTCAATCCTTTTCGCGTTCAACTTGAATCCCCCCCCCAATCATCCACAATCCCCCCCCGGGTTGGTTCCTTCCCTTTGATCAACATTAGCCACCCAAGTGTTTGGCCTCTAGAGGTGATCACACCAGGAAGAAACAATTCAAGAAGTGGAGTAATTTGGCAAAACACTTATTTTTTCTATCTCTCATAGAAAAGGAGCGTACTCTCCAACAATTGAATAACGTATGTTTTATAATCTAAAAAGATATAAGACTCCTCTTATAAAGATATCAAATAACCCTATTAAAAATAAGGTATTATTTATTTAATTAAACTCTTTTAATTAAATGGGCTCCCTAATCTTATTAGGGATAATTAATTAAACTCCTTTAACTAATTTTCCCTCCTAATCCTATTAGGAATAAATGAGAGTACTTATATAAACAATTCCCAAACTCCTTTAGGAATTAAATAATAATAATAGTAATAATAATAATAAGACTCCTCTTAGTAATTTATATTTAATATTTCCAAAATATTAAATAATAAATATTAAGCTATTAATTTATTCTATCACCATAGATTAAATTAAATATACTTAACTTATTATTACGATTATGCCATTAACCTTCTTAATAATTATTCTTCCTTTATGGTGTGACCCTTTAGGATTACATCCATATATAAACCGGTTGTGAATAAATCAATTAGAACAATTCTAATCTTATTTAAATAAATAAATTAAACTAATAATTATTTAAATAAATAATATTATTCTACAATGGATAACCTCCCTAGCGTCACGACTTTCCATATAATATAGATTTCAACATTATCATAAAAGAACCTTTGAGTAAATAGTAAAACCCGTACAATTCAATCCTTCTCCACCATACAATGTACCAATTAATATAAGACTGGAATTTCTGTCAAGTCCTTTTTTATTGTAATTATATTTATTTCGACTCTTTAAATTGCACAACTCCAAATATGCAAATTGAAACTCCTTTCTAATTTCATTCTGCCTTGGCCAAGGACTACTGGTTGTCATTTATCGAACACAGAGGACATTTCTCTTCTTTTACTAGAAGTGTATTCTTTTATTGATCAATACATTATCTCCATGTACAACTTATTATACCCAAGCATACCTTTGAGATACCCTAAGGTTCTTAAGTAATAAGTCAAGTAAACTCATTCTACACAAGAGACTATGATGATCTCAATCCAAGGATCACTTGTAACTACTATCACTACAGTAATTCCTATTGACAGACAAGTAAAACTCCATTAGGTTATTCCTTAGCGAGCCCACGTTCAGTGAACTTATTCTCTAATAAGCACCCTACATACCTGCTTTAGTGTCTCCACACAAATGATCATGAGATCAAATCATCCTCATCCAATGAGCAAGCAACGTATGTACCAATCTATCCGGATTCCACTAATCCCCAATTAGTAATCCACGATTGGGAAACTATTTTAGTTTTAAGCTTTCTAAGAATTTAGATCTCATTAGAATGATCATCATCATTATTCTAAAAGCATTGCTTAAAACTATGGGTTTATCACATATTATAAACACATCATGTAGATAATTAAAGCCTTTAATAAATTAATACATTTTTATTACTAAATGAATAAGATTGTTACAAAGTATATGCTTTATCATCAAACAGGATTGGCTTGGTGCATATTACTTTCACAACATCACAGATCCGCAGAACAGAACATAACAGAAAACTAGGGTCAAACCCATACGCCTCCCACAACAAAACCCAATGGCCAACTCCCACCGGAGCCACAACTGAGACGCCGTGACGGTACGACCGCCACGGACGGTGGTCATGCCTCGGTGCCAGATACATTCCTGTGGTACCCCACAGGTTGTTATAGCTCAGGTATACCTTACGGTATTTCTAAAAAATATAATGTCACACACATGCGACAAAATTCAACCAAGGGGTTCTACAGTACATATTAAATCGAACGATCGTCAACATAAATTCCTCTAAATAATAACATGTACATTCACTTTAGATATCAAAATAAAATTAGACATGATGCACTAGTCTAAAGAGTACAATTATGAATTCTATATAACGCGCCAAATAATTTATCACAATGAAAAAAAATTTGACAAGGACAATATAAGAGCAATACTAAATTTCCGAAAATAACGAAACGAACAAATCAAAACCAAAAGATTCTGCTGGAAAAGTACGGATCCGTACCTGGATTAAGCAATGTAAATACCCAAAGTTTATACTCAAATTAACAATCGTTTAGACTCCTCCGTTCAATCTGAAATATTGAATAAGATTTTATTACATCCAATCATTAATCACATAATACAATTAAATTGATTATTAAAAACTTTTATAACTAGTCGACAAAATAAATTATTTAAATTAACATATATAACTCAATTTCTTTATTAATTTTATTTATAAGTTTTATGGGCAAAATTTAGTAACAAATAATAATATATAAAATAAAATAAAAAATGAACATCTCACAGGCAAGCCTGGCAATCACGTGGCTTATATATATATATATAATCTTATAGAATATATATATATATATATATATATATATATAGATAATGAAATCCTGATTACATGACTTGCCAGTTTGCACCATGATAACGAATTCTATTTTTTTATATACAAACAAACTGTACCTTATTATGTATAGTTACAAACCGGCTCACTATATTATGATTACTTAAATTTAAACAAATACTTGGCACGATTTACCAACCAACAAATTCAGAGTAACTTGCATAGCAACAATCACCACCAATTTAAATTTAATCAAATAAGAACAATGACTACTACTTGAGAAAGAGTGAGAGAATGAAATTGTTCCTCTTTTCAAATCTCACCGCCGCTACTTCTTCTGACGCTTCGCGCAATTAGTTTTGTACAGACCGTATACAGAATATTAGGTTGTTTTTTGTATTTATTAAAGTTTTAAAAACACATTTATAAATTTATATAATATAATTATAACTCTCGGACAAATTTAATAGAATTTTAACATTACACAATTAATAAATTAAACCCACTTGTTTAAGCCCAATTTTAAAACCAATTAATCTATTCATTACTTTATTAACTTATAGCCCAAAAAATGACTAAGGTTGACCCAAAAAGAAAAGAAAAAAAAAAACAAGTCCCACTTAGAATATGCCGTAAAAAAATAAATAAGTGATTTTATTTATCTAAATAATCTTTTTTTTTTCATTACATCACCTTACCCCTTAAGAAGAAGTCCGTCCCCGGAATCAAAAGAATATAACGGACCTAATTATCAAAAAGATGCGATTATCGCCGAATAGATTTCCTCATCTCCAAAGTGGCTTCCCGTTCCCGAATGGAGTTCCTCTCCACAAAACCTTAACAAGGAATAGTCTTTCTCCTCATAATCCGTTTCTTGACGATCCAAAATCGCCTCACAGCTTGTTCCTCACAAGTAAGAATCCTCCTGAATCTATCGAACGGATATTTGCAACCCGTTCAACGGAGATAATGATAAACTCCTCAACCCGACACATGAAACACATTGTGCACATGAGCTATCTGGGGGTAAGCCTCACCGATATGCAACCTCACAACCCTCTCCCAGAATCTCAATGTTTCCATATAAACCGCGGACTAAGTTTCCCTTTCACCCACATCCGCCGAATGCACCTTCCAAGGAGAAACTTTTAGAAACACATGCTCACCCGTTCAAACCTAAGTCCTCCTATGCTTATCGCATACACTTCTGTCGTGATCGAGCCGTCTTCAATTTCTCCTTAGCCACTGCTATCTTCTCCGTAGTAATTTGAACTAACTCAGGCCCTTCTATGGCCCTTTCACCAACCTCATCCCAACAAGTGGGTGCCCGACATTTCCTACCATACAACGCCTCAAAAGGAGCCATTCCAATACTTGCATGCCAGCTGTTGTTATAAGCAAACTCAACTAGGCTCAAGTAATCATCCCAATTACCCGACCACTCAAGTGCACAAGACCTCAACATGTCCTCTAATGTCTGAATAGTCCGTTCGGATTGACCATCAGTTTGCGGATGGAAAGAAGTACTGAAGTTGAGCCGAGTACCCCAAGCTCGTTGAAACCCTTCCAGAACCGTGAAGTGAATCGTGGGTCCCGATCTGAAACAATAGACACCGGAGTACCGTGAAGTCTAACAATCTCCTAGCTGAAAGGATATGTACCAACCTATCCACCGAATAACCATCATGGATAGCCAAAAGTGTGCCGATTTTGTCAATCGGTCCACCACTACCCATATGGCATCATTTTTCCTGAAAGTCTTGCGCAACCCAGTCATCAAAATCCACGGGATATCCTCCACGTCCACACTGAATGTCTAACTGTTGCAACAACCCACTAGCTCTTTGATGTTCTAATCTCTCACTTGTTGACAAGTGAGGCACTTCCAACATATCCAGCGACACGTCTCGTTTCATATCCCATTTCCACCAAAAATTCTTCTTCAAATCCCTATACATCTTCGTAGAACCTGGATGAATCGAAATGGCGAACTATGAGCTCAGCCAACACCGCCTCCCGAATGATTGGATCGGACATACACACACAACCGCGCACCTCCACAAATCACACAATGGTCATCATACGAACTCTGACTGCTTTGCCCTCCTCTAAAGTCTGCTCATACTCCACAATTCCCAGCTTAACCTTTACTGAGCTTCTTTGACCCTGCGAGAATAAGAGAGGGCTCCCCTCATCATACCCGCCAATGCCCCATCCTGAACCTCGTAACTACAACTCCATCGATCGCTCCATAATCCGAAATAAGCTGAGGTTGTGTAATAAGGGCTGCTACACTCCAGAACTCTTCGACTAAGAGCATCTGCAACCACATTTGCCTTCCCCGGGTGATACTGAATCCTCGCATCATAATCTTTTAGAAGCTCTAACCAACGCCTCTGCCTTCATATTGAGCTCCTTCTGAGTGAAAATGTATTTAAGACTTTTGTGATCGATGAAGATATCACAAGTCTCTCCATACAAATAATGCCTCCAAATCTTTAAGGCAAGATCACCCGCTGCCAACTCCAAATCATGTGTGGGGTAATTCACCTCATAAGGTTTAAGTTGTCTAGAAGCATAAGCAATCACCTTGCCGTGTTGCATCAAAACACACCCCAAGCCCTTCTTAGAAGCATCACTATAAATCTGATAGCCTCCTGTCCCCGACGGCAATGCAAGTATAGGAGCTGTCACAAGCCGTTTCTTCAACTCCTCAAAAACTTTTCTCGCGCTCCTCATTCCACATAAACTTCACGCCCTTTCTCATCAACTGAGTCAATGGTAAGGCAATCAAGGAAAACCCTTCCACAAACCGCCTAAATACCCTGCAAACACCAAGAAAGTCCTAATCTCCGTCACTGTATAGGTCTGGCCATTTAGTGATAGCCTCACCTTCGCAGGAATCCACCTTATGCCTTCAGCAGAAACACGTGGCCCCAAATGCAACCTTCTCTAACAAAACCCATTTAGAGAATTTAGCATCAACTTCTCTTTCGCAAAATTCCAACACTGTCGAAGATGCTCCTCATTTGCTCTTCCTTAGACTTAGAGTAACCAAATGTCATCAAATAAGATAATGACAAATTGGTCCAGGTACCCCTGAACACCCATTCATTAAGTCCATAAACACCCCGCCGAGCGTTTAGTCCACCCCGAATGGCATCACGAAACTCGTATGCCCATACCGAGTACGAAAAAATCCGTCTTAGGATATCCCTCTCCTCACTCCTTCAACTGATGATATCCCGAACCTCAAGTCTACTTCGAAAAAACTTTCGTCCCCCTGAAGTTGGTCAAACAAGTCTCAATCTCGCAATGGATACCGATCCTGATGGAATCTTGTTCAAACTCCCTGTAGTCTATACACATCTTCTAGACCCATCCGTTCTTCTTAACAAACAAGACCGGAGCACCCAATGCGAAACACTCGGGCGAATCACCCACTATCTAACAATTCCTGCAACTGTGCCTTTAAACTCTTTGAACTACTCCACTTGCGAGGAGGCCAAATCCGATACTGCGCCTTAGAGATAGGCTCCGCACCAGGAACAACCATAGCAACTCCACTTCTCGCTGCGGTGGCAACCCTGATAACTCCTCAGGAAACACATCGGAAAGGCACGAACATAGACATCCTCATACTAGACTCACCCTTAGGGTATCCTTCACAATGCTAAATACCCCTCACACCCTTTGCACCACTTTCCAGCCTTCAAAAGCTGAAATCAACTTCAACACCCTACTCGGCTGAGAACCCTGAAACACGAATTTTGGGACTTCCACATTCTCCGAATATAACCTTTCTTTCGCCTGACATACGATAGTGGCTTGTGTTTATCCAACCAGTCCATTCCAGAATGACATCAAAATCGTGAAACATCGGAAGAAGAATAACTCTACTACGAAACCCTATCCCCAAAACTGATCGGACACGCCCTTACAAATCAGAAATAACAACTGAAGTCCCCATCGGGTAGCAAATAACATTAACAAAGTTTAAAGACTGAGAGGGCACACCCAGGTCAAAGAAGTAGCAACAACGAATGATAGAAACTCGTATCAAACAAAATAGACCCCTCAAGATTGCCAACTAAAAGAGTACAAGAAAACGTAACCTTGTCGCCCGCCGCCTGGTTAGAACGTCCGAGCAAACACTCGACCACTCCTGACGCGTGACCCCATTGCACCATTAATTACCACCTCCACCATTTTCAGCGTGGCCGGTCAATCCCCTAGCAATGTGCCTATCTGTCCACCAAGCAGCATGCACCGGTAAGTACTGTGACACTCTGCCTCCCCGAATGAATAGCCCCACAATGCACAAGTATCTATCTGAATAGATTCGGGTTACCCACAGCTGTCCGGAACGACCTGATTTTGCCCCTGCGGACGGATATGCCCCTGCTGACGATTCTGTCCATACCAAGGTAGCTGAAGCTGACTATTTTTTCCCCTCTGTTGAGGCATCTGCTGATAGGTCCCTGTTTTAGATTCTGACCACGGCCACTGCTGCCCCTGGTGGCCACCACTATTCCTATTCAACTGACCACCCACCCTGATTTCTTCATCTGGACTGAAGTTGACCCTGCTGGTCATCTCTGTCCCTCTTTCCGCTCCCTTCCGTTTTGGACTTCGAAAGTCCTGCCGTTCCATCTCAATATTCTTGGCGCATTAGCCACCGCCGATACTCAGTAAACTGGTGGTAATGAGAGTTGGCGATACTTAATGAATCCGCCAGTGAACTTCCGCCTGTTCTGCTGCAGTCCCTGCAACTTCCCAACGCAAAACCTGCCAACCTGGTGAACCTGGTCATGAATCGGTAATGGACTCATCATCCTTCTGCCGAATGGATAGGTACTCTCTCGCATAGGCCTCTTTATCAGCAGCTGGAAAGTACTGCTGATAAAGACCTCACAAAACATCTGCCCAATGAAGTGTCTCCACGTACCCATCACCCTTGGTTGTCTTCAGTGCTTTCCACCACCTCTGTGCATCCCCTTCCAGCTTGTAGGCAGCAAGTAATACTCTCTGATTATCCGAGCACCCCAACACATCAAATATCTTCTCTAAGTGGGCAATCCAATTCGCTGCATCAATTGGAGTCGGAGCTGAACTGAATGCATGTGGTTTCTGCTTTTGAAACCTTTCCAACCACACATACATTGGAACCACCTGCTGATCAATACCATCTGTATTCACTTCCTCTTCGTTTGTTTGTGGCCCATTATTTCCCGAGTGCCCCTGCTCAGGAATTTCTGGCGGCGGCTGCTGCATTGCCTGTACAACCTGCGCCACCAACTGAGGTAATGCCTGATTCACAGCCTGATTCACCAGGTAGCCAATGAGCATTTATCTGATCATTAGGTTAGGTTGCTCATTGGACCGAGCTTCACCTCTTCCCCTGTTGTTACCCGCGCTCCCAGCAACTCTAGCTGATCTTCGAGCCATCTAAGAAGAGATCACGAATATAAGACAAAGCAGATTAGAGACAATTCGAATATGGCTGTATGAATAGCTGAACAGAAATCAATCAGAACAAAATCTAACCTCCAGAAAGTCTACCCATAAACTCACTAGTCAAACCTAAATAGGTTTTCTACAAGAAAGAACCTCAGCTCTGATACCACCTCTGTAACACCCCCTTTCCAAAATAGAAAGAGAGGTTACTCAAAACACAACAAAACTAAAGAAGATCACAGTGCTCTAAACCACAAAAGATATCTCATAGAATTTCAATGTCCATAATGACAAACCATAATAATGCACACTGGCTCAAAACACATCTAATAATTATTACAATTCTAAATAGCTGACATATCAAGCCTAAACAAAACATTTCTAAACCATTGGATTAAAGGAAGCTCTCGTCACACTTGCCCTTGATCCCCTGATTACCTGCCTGGAAGAAAACACAGCATGAGACAAATGCCCAGTACGGATATAGAATACAAGAATGAATCGAAATAACTAACTCAATTAAATAAATTTAAACAACGAACTAAAACGAAACGAATAAAACTAACACAATAAAATGGTAGGCTGAATCAAATGGCTGGGTGTTATTTCATACCGAGCTCAAAATAAATAGTAATATAACTTGCCACACAGGCAAGTCAAATAATGCCACACAGGCAATCAAAAATAATGCCACACAGGCAATCACACATCGGACTGCGCAATCCAGATGCGTGCAAAATCGGAAGGTGTGTTTGGCACAAACATCACCAATCCGCAGAACAGAACAGAACAGAAAACTAGGGTCAACCCATACGCCTCCCACAACAAAACACCAAATGGCCAACTCCACCGGAGCACAAAACGGAGACGCCGTGGACTGATCACAACCGCCACGGAAGGTGTCAGCCTCGTGCAAGAGGCATGCTGTGGTACCCCACAGGGGTTATAAAACTCAGGTATCCCTACGTATTCTAAAAAAATATAATTGTCACAACACATGCGACAATATCAACACAAAGGGGTTTCTAACTTACATATTAAATCGAACGAATCGTCCAACATAGTCTCTAAAAATAATAACATGTACATCACTTTAGATATCAAAATAAATTTAGACATGATGCACTAGTCTAAAGAGTACAATTAATTAATTCTAATTACGCCAAATAAATTTATCACAATAAATTGACAAGGAACATTATGAAGAGGCAATACTAAATTTCGAAACAAATACGAAACGAACAAATCAAAAACAAAAGAGTCTTGCTGGAAGAGTACGGAATCCGTACCTTTGATTAAGCAATGTAATAAACCCAAAGTTTATACTCCAAATTTAACATCGTTTAGACTCTCTCCGTTCAATCTAAATAATTTAATAAGATTTATTTACAATCCAATCATTAATAACATAAACAATTAAATTTATTATTAAACTTTATAACTAGTCGACAAAATAATTAAGTTAAATAACATATATAACTTCATTTACTTTATTAATTTTTATTTATAAGTTTATGGCAAAATTTTATTAACAAATAATATATATATAAAATAAATAAAAAAATGAAATCATCACAGGCAATCCGCATACAACGTGGGGTCTATATATAGATAGATATAATATATAGTATATATATATATAAGTATATATATATATAATTGAAAATCCTGAATTTACATGACTTGCAAGTTGCACCAGGATAACGAATTCTATTTTTTTTTATATACACACAAAGCTGTACCTTATATGTATATAGCACCCGGCCATCACTATATTATTTTTACTAAATTTACAAAGACTTGGCACGATTACCAACCAACAAATTCAGAGTACTGCATATCAACAATCACCACCATTAATTAATAAAAAATAACAATGACTAAACTTTACTGAGAAAGAGTGAGAGAATGAAATTGTTCCTACTTTTCAAAACTCGCAGCCGCCGCTACTCCTCTTCGCTTCTTCCAGCTCAATTAGTTTTGTATCAACGTATACAAGGATATATGTTTTTTTTGTATTTATTAAGTTTAAAACACATTTAATAAATTAATATAATATTAATTATTACTCTCCAAAGTTTCTAAGAATTTAAAATTACAAATTATAAAATTAAACCCACTTAGTTTTTAAGCCCAATTTTAACCAATTAAATCTATTCATTCATATAACTTATTACCCAAATTAATGACTAGTTTGACCCAAAAAGAAAAGAAAAAGAAAAAAAAACAAAGTCCAATTAGAAGGCTGTAAAAAAAAATAAATAATTTGAATTTATATCAATACTCTTTTTTTTTTCGGGTATACACCTGTCCTATGATGTCTAATGCTATATTCTGAATTGGGGTTTTCCATCTTTTTGTACATTCCCTATTAATATAGTTTTTAAATTAAGCAAAAAAAAGATTAATACCCAACGATCACAAGAAGCTGCTAAGCACCAGAAGATGAACAAGTTGAATGTTATCTTAGCAGCTCAACAACAACAAACAATAAACGATCAAGCAACCGGGGCCTACAGGGTCCACGTCTTAGAGATTAAACCAAAGTCAAGTCTGCTGGGCTTGCTAAGTACCAAAGGGTACAAGAGATTCTAAGTCTGTTGGGCTTAGTTTATAGTTTCCAAGGCTGCTAGTCTTAAAGAGTTCTTAGTGAATTAGTGTTCCAAGGATGTTGGTCTTGAAGGAATCTTAGTGATTCGAAGTTGATGAAATCCTTAGTGGGATCCTTGCTTGTTGAAGCAGAAGAGTGTATTAAGAGCATTCAGTCTCTGAACCACTTATAACCTCTGGTGTCATTTACTTTATGTCATTTACATTTTGTACTATAACTGTTATATCTACTTACAATTAACTTTACATTAGAATTATTTTTAATGCTATATTTTTGAAGGGTATCTTAATCTATTCCGTTGTGCATGAATTGATTCCTCTATTAATTATCTGTTTAATTACTTAACAAGATAAAATAAAACAAAGAAAAAGTTTTAAAGGATCTATTCAAAGCCCCCCCCCCCCCCCTTCTAGATATATTATGTGCCTCTGGGAACTAACAATTGGTATCAAAGTAGGTTCTCACGAATATGTTAAAGCTCACGCTTTGAGTTTGATCCATGGCACAAATAAGTTCTAAACGTGGTATTAGTTTTAAGTCACTTCTGAATAAAGTTGAGCTCACAAGGTGAAAATTGTGTGTGCAAATAAATGTGTATATCCACCAGGATGCAATCCAGATTTACCCTCTTTCTTGCATGAAATTATTATCAGGCTGATCTAGCAAAATCTACAGTTAATCAGCAGTCTGCAGGCTACAGATGGAAAGTCCAGATGCAACCAAAAATGAGAACTTTATGTTCAACGTTCAGGAAGATAATAACCCTAAACAAACTATGTACTGCATCTCCAACGAAGGAGTTAGAGAAACTCGTCAAATGCACAGTCGACAAGATCCATGAATCCGTACCTTGACATTCAAGAGCTTCAAAGAATTTGAGGTGTCAAGACCTTCATCTGATCATGATTGAAAGACTCTACTTGACTAATCTAAAGCCACATTGAACAAAAAATGTTGTTTGTATTGATAATACAAAGTTATATTCATCAATACCTCATATCATTATGCAAATAAGTAGAACAACTAACTGTCAAGAGACTGACAGTAGTAAGGTATGTATCTTCATCAAAATATACATTCATCTTATTGTAGTTGGACACCACTCATTGAAAAACTCTCTCCAACTATGGTTGAGGTTAAAAATATTTCATTTGGAAGATATCTGATGTATGCCTTAATTTAAGAATAATCTAAGCATTCTAAGTTGCTCGACCTTTGCTAATGGGTAGGTGTGTATGGAAATTCATACAAATCAATGTTTTGTGATTTTGATAAAACATAGAGTGTGATCAATACTACAGTTGTATCGTGAAAGTTCTTGTATACTGATCAATGTTGGTCGAATTCTGAATATGCTCACGCGTAAGTACACGTGGTCAATAAGTAATATAGTGATAAGTCGAGTGTCATTCCCATAAAGAATAGTAAGAAATTATACCTATCAATTACCAATTTTATATTAACCCAATTTTATTAAACTATCCAAATCAATGATTATAAATAAGAAAAACTAAAAAAAACTAGAAATAACAATCAATCAACACAACTTAAAAATCGCAACTTTAAGTAAATCCATAAATTTGATAGAATTAAGCTAAACACCCTAATCAACTAACTCACTATATCTCTTTGTGAATTAAAATCAAATAAAGTTTAAATTCAAGTTATCTACCTGATTACATGCGATGCTAGGTATATCTCTATCCTAACATTCATCAAGATTCCATTCAAACACAGAATTCAAGAACACATGCTAAAGTGACTAAGTATAGATTCATACATCATCTCTCGAATCCATACAAATCCACATAGAATTGCTGATCAAGCAATTCATAAATTAAACACAAATCACAATAGATAAACTGAATTGATAGATTATTAAACTGAATTCAAGGTATGATAATTATCGTTCAACAATAAAGATCGGTCATAAGCCTAAAAAGTAATTTAGTTCATCATGAATGAAATAAAAACTAAAATCATAAAAGAATCCATCATCCCAATTACAAAAGTTGAATTAAAAAGTAGAATAGATACAAAACGACCCTTTTTCTTGCTCCAATTCGTAATCTTCATGATTCTAACCTCCTTGCTTTCCTTAAATGTTTTTCACTCAAATTAGGGCTCAATATTGCTAATTGATTGATTGTTGTGACGAACGAGAATTTTGCAATTAATTTTAATATTTATTGAATTAAATAAATATTTTTTGATGATTTAATTATTATATTAAATAATTTATTGACGCAATTGTGGTAGATTAATTTAATTATATGTGTTACATTTATTAAATTAATGTAGATAGTTTTTATTATCAAAGTATGTGATTATGTGAGCTTATTGTATTAAAAGAAATATTAATAAGCATATTGGTATTTTAATTAATTTAATTATTAAATTAGAGAATTAATAATTTGACATTATTTATTAATGAGAAAATTATTTATGTGACTATGTGAATTTATGAGAAATTATTATATTTTATTTAAAATATATTAAATAAAATATTGGATTTATTTTATAATGAGTGTGACATTTTCAAACTATATGATAAAGCTTTATTAAATTAAATGACTTTGAATGAATTAAGGGTTGCCAAACATGGCCCTAGTAGTGGTTGGATGCAGTTACCCATGTTTGAGCTAACTGACCATTACGCGCATCAGTTCTCTTCTCCCTCTATTATATTACGTCTTCTTTTATTATTATTATTCTAAGTCTGGAAAAGTAGAGAGGCAGAGAGAGTTTGAGACATTTGAGAGAGATTGCGAATACTATGATTAAAGGTGAAGAAGTGTGAGAAATTGGGAATTGTTGTCACCCTGTGTAATTTAAGAAGAGTATTCAAGGGTAATCCCTTCTTCCCAAATTTTAAAGTTACGTCATTTAGTTTTTATAAAAATGGCTTTCATATATTTTGTAAAATCTCTGTAATTGAAAAAGGGTTTGATTATGAGTTTATATATGGGTTAAGATATATCAAATCGTATTTAATTACATATATATTATGTGAATTAACATGTCATCAGTTTCATAATACTATGAATTGCTATTTCAAAATTACAGAGTTTAGGTTTTGGCCATATGGCCTTATACGTGATATTTCATGTATTGAATGTATATTATCCCTAAATTTTACATTTGTATGTTGTTATGCATGTTGATACGAAGTGACAAAAGTTTAAATAAACGGATTCGGTGTTATAACGAATCCGTAGTGACAATTTTCATTTTTTATTTTCAAAACCTTCAAGAACATCAAGAACAGTGGAAGTAAATGTGTTGATTTTGCAAATTATGTGTTATAACTTGTTAAAAATCATGCTAGATGGGTTAAGTAATGATTATATATGTATTACAATGATTGGGTAAGTCTAAATTCGTATAAAAATAACTAATTAGAAGTTATGGCCATATTCATGTATAATTTTACGTGTGATTGATTTTTGGCCTAATTTGGCCTTGTTATGTTAGCGAACTGCAGAAACTGCAGGAAATGAGCCTGGGTAACCCCGCCCCCGGCGGGCGTTACCAAACTACATTACCCTGCCCCGGCGGTCAAAAAAAAATTAATAAATAAATAAAAATAAAAAAATAAAAATAAATAAATAAATAAATAAATATTCGATGAAAATTATTATTAAAATATTTATAAAATAAATTAAATATTTTAATTGAGATATTTATGGAATAAAATAAATATTCGATGAAAATTATTATTAAAATATTTATAAAATAAATTAAATATTTTAATTGAGATATTATGGAATAAAATAAATATTTGATGAAAATTATTATTAAAATATTTATAAAATAAATTAAATATTTTAATTGAGATATTTATGGAATAAAATAAATATTCGATGAAAATTATTATTAAAATATTTATAAAATAAATTAAATATTTTAATTGAGATATTTACGGAATAAAATAAACATTCGATAGAAATTATTATGAAATAATTTATTCGAGTGTAATAATAGCAAAAGAATGAAAATATTCTAATTTAATTAAGTAATTAAATTAGAAGGGTAATGATTTGTTAAATAAAGTGGAGTTTATATTAAATAATTAAGTGAAAATGTAACTAATGAATGTCGTGAATACATATGGTAGTGTGTAGGATTTGTGGTGAACGGAAGTAGTAATCGTTTAGCCTACGCACGAGGCAAGTTTCCTAACCCCACTTGTCATTATTGTTCAAGTTTATTATTTACCTGGAGTAAATTATCATTACTATTATTCAAGTTTGAATGTTATATTAAAGATTTATTATCTATTCAAAGCATGATTCAGTTATACAATAATTATTCTATTGTATACTTCTTGAGATTATTATTAGAATTGAATATCATTATTGTTGAACCTTATTAGACTAGTGAACTTTATTGATTCAACTAGTCCTTAGTTGATGAACGTTCTAAATTTCAGAACCCTTATTGAATTATCCAAACCAAACTTCCTTTGGTTCGGATTCGAATGTCAAACAGAGATGAACAACCCAGTAAAGGGATTTACTTATGCGTTAGCGTTAAGATATTGTGCACAGTATGGTACTAAGGGCTGATCCCCCTAAGTACGAGAAGAAAGGTCCATAGTCTTATGACTGTTAAAAGTTTCAAGAATAACCCTTGTTAACCTAGGACATAGTTCAAGGTCTTATGACCCTCAAAATTCTTTTGATTCTTGTTATTCATTCTTGATTCAAAAGTTGAACTTTTATTCAGATGTCTTTAATTCACTCCCATGTTATTATACTGTTATTTCATTGTTATACTTGTGGGCAATAGTGCTCCCTCTTGCTTTATAATAACATTGCAGTTAAAAATGAAAGAACTGACGAACCATCCACTAGTAAAGGCAAGGGCAAAGTTAGCAAGTGTTAAAGACTTGTTATTTTATTTGATGATGTATTTATGTTAGACATGAGTTAATAATGTTGTTTAGGACTTATTGTTTATATTTCTGCACAGATGTTTAAGGTTAGTTCAACCTGGGATTATGTTTATGATTCAGATGTTGTAATCCTTTAAGGGGAAGATTTTTATTTCTATCTATTGCATGGTTTTCATTTATTATGGGTAGATAGATAGATGATATTTGTACAGTGAACACCAAATCACGTGGATTCAAAGTACCGAATTTGGGGGTGTCACAGGTTGGTATCAAAGTTGTAGGTTATGAACCTTAGGTGGGGGAACATCCTTAGGTAGTAGCCTTATAGAAAGAAGATAGTGATGGAAAACTCTTACCGAGTTATAAGAAATGAATTTATGTAATTCATTAAAGATAATAAAAGATGTTATGTGTTTATGTGTTAAAGTATGCGTTAGATGATACGACTTAGTAACTAAAACTTAAAATTTTGTTGTCAGGATGTCGAATGTTGGAGAAGCTAGTCAAGCGGGGGAGGAAGAACCCCGAGTACTTATAGTACCTACTGAGGAGGAACCCCGTGTACCTATAGTACCGACAGAGGAGGAGCCCCGAGACATTCATGTCGTTAGGGAGCAGCTGGTACAGAGGGAGTCATCTCCATTGATCACCATTGTTGGTCAGGAGAATGAGCCCGAGACTGATCCTGAGGAGGAATTTGTTGAGGAAGAGGAAGAAGAGGAGTTACCACGATACACCGTTGATGCTGAGATGTATGACACGTTATATGACCGTAACATTGAGTTACAAGACGAGGTCCAGGATTTGACTGAGCGGGCGGTTTTTCAGCATATTACTCTAGAGGAGAAGGAGAGGGAGATTTTGACTCTTCACTCTTGACTGGAAAATATAGAATGGGATTTAGTCCATGAGAAGGGTCAAACTGAAGATAAGACCGAGGAGATAGAGAAACTGAAGAAGGAACTGAAGGAAACCTCTGAAAGACTAAACATAACAGAGGAAGGCTGGGTAAGAGAATCGCGTCGAGCTGATCGTGCAGAAGATGATAGTCGTGCAAAGAAAGCGAAGATTGGGGAAACGTACTCTACACTTAACAAGGCAATGAATGAAACCCAAGATCAAGTTTTGAGGTACCCAGTCCAGTTTGAAGGACTACCATTGTACAGGATGGATCGCAGGATGATGTATCGCATCTTAGAAGAGGAGCGTAACAAGGCTATTCAACACCTTAACTGGAAGTGATATGATTTGCTTAATTATGTAAAGAACTTAATTAGTTTTTAGATGTAAATTCTGACGTGTTTATGAACGAAAGAATATTTGAATGCTTTAATCCTGTGGATTCTTTATTCCAGGATAGTTGATGTAAATAGCAGTTATGCTATCGTTTAATGTTAAAATTTTTGATTTGAATGAAAATATATCAAGTTGTTTGAGATGATGTGTTAAATGAATATGCTAAATTGTTAAGTAATGCCTTAACTATTTAGAGAAATAAATAAAGTTCTAATAAGCGTTTATTTAACAGAAAAAAGCCGTCAAGGAGAAGACAACAACGTCATCCGGCTCAGGAAGAGTCAACCAATAATAACAATAATGCCAACGCTAATCCCGTTCAGCAGTTGGTGAATTTACTGATTGGAGCCATGAATAACCAACCTCAAGCTCCACCAAACACAACGTTTAAGGACTTCAAGGCGGTGAGACCGCCAGAGTTCAAAGGTTCCGTGAACCCAATCGAGGCTCAAACGTGGGTTATGGAGATGGAGAAGGTGTTTGACGTCGCCAGAGTAAGGGAAGACCAGAAGACCGCATATGCAACATTCATGCTGACGTCTGAAGCCAACTATTGGTGGCAGGCAAACAAAGTATGGGGAGGAGAAGGTGTAATAACCTTGGGAGAGATTTAAGGAGATGTTTTTCGAGATGTATTTTCCGACTAGTTCGCAAAACCAAATGGAAGTTCAGTTTTTGGAGTTGAAACAAGGGAATATATCCATAGCAGATTATGCGGCAAGGTTCAATGAATTGGCTAGGTTCGCCACGTATCAAGTGCATACTTACGAGAGAAAGGCAAGACGTTTTGAGCAGGAACTGAAGCCCTGGTTGTATAGCAAGGTGTCAATGTTCCAATTGAACACCTTTGCTGGAGTGTTAGAGAAGGCCATACTCGCTGAAGGTGGAAGCGATGCGGTATCTAAATATAATCAGGATCAGAAGAAGAAAAAGAGTGAAAATGAAGGAATTAACAAGACTGGTGGAAGTAGCACGGGAGGTAATAATAATCAGAAGAGAAAGTGGTCTGATAACTCGTCAGCTGGAAGTCAACAAGGAGGGCAAAAGAAGATTGAAGCATGCTCAACCTGCGAAAAAGCTCATTTGGGAGTTTGCATAAAGGGAAAACGAGTATGCTACAATTGTGGTCAGGAATGCCACATAGCACCTAACTGTTCTAAACCAAAGAAGGGTGCATGCTTCACTTGTGGCTCAAAGGAACATCTTGCAAGGGAGTGTCCTAATAAGGGATCTGGAGGAACAGGATCAGGAGGGAATAGAGGAAACAACGGTGGAAGCACTCTGACTATCACAGGACCAACTGCAACCAACCAACCATCTGCCAGAACATTCAACATGACAGTTCAGGATGCAGTGCAGTCTCGCGATGTGGTGTCAGGTATCATTCCGATCAATAAAGTTAATGCTTATGTATTATTTAATTTGGGTGCTACTTGTTCATTTATATCCGATGACTTTGCTAAGAACTTAGAATTGTCTAAGGATGAGTTAGAATACCCCATGAACATAGAAATTGTGAATAGAAAAGTGCTCCCTGTTAAATACGTACACAAGAACTGTATGGTGGATATTAAGGGTAACATTATGAACGTAGATCTTATCCCTATTCGACTTAGAGAATTTGATGTTATCTTGGGTATGGACTGGTTATCCAATTATGGGGCTGTAATTGATTGACAAAAGAAGCGTATTAACCTTATGACTCCATCAAAGGTTGTGTTTTATGGTAGCAAGTCGCCTAGACAAGCGAGTTTTCTGACAATGATGCAGGCCGGGAAGTTGTTAAGACAAGGCTGTGTAGGATATTAGCTTACATAGTCGACAGTCGAAAAGAGAATCCGAAGGTAGAAGAAATACCGATTGTGAGGGACTTCGTCGACGTATTTCTAGACGATTTACCATTAATTCCACCAGATAGAGAGGTAGATTTCGTAATAGATTTGGCGCCCGGAACTGCTCCGATATCGAAGGCACCATACCGAATGGCACCAGTAGAGATGAAGGAATTAATGGTACAACTACAAGAATTGTTGGACAAGAAGTACATTCAACCGAGCGTATCGTCGTGGGGAGCGCCGGTGTTGTTTGTGAAAAAGAAGGATGGATCGATGCGACTCTGTATTGACTACAGAGAACTGAATAAGGTCACGATTAAGAATAGATATCCATTACCGAGGATCGATGACCTGTTTGATCAATTGAAGGGAGCGATATACTTTTCCAAGATAGACTTGAGAAGTGGTTATCATCAATTGAAGGTGAGGCCAGAGGATGTACCAAAGACTGCGTTCAGAACACGATACGGTCACTACAAATTTTTAGTAATGTCGTTTGGTCTTACGAATGCTCCTGTCGTATTTATGGGACTAATGAATGGTGTGTTCAAGCCATTTTTGGACAAGTTCGTAGTGGTATTTATAGATGACATTTTGGTCTATTTGAAAACCAAAGAAGAACATGAAGAGCATTTGAGATTAACGTTGGAAGTATTGAGAAGGGAAAAGTTGTATGCTAAGTTTTCGAAATGCAAATTTTGGATTGAACGGGTGCAATTTCTTGGGCACGTGATCGATAAAAACGGAATTTCGGTAGATCCATACAAAGTCGAAGCCGTGATTAACTGGGATTAGCCGAGGACGTCGTCGGAAGTACGAAGTTTTCTTGGATTGGCAGGATATTATAGAAGGTTCATACAAGACTTTTCCAAGATCGTAACTCCGTTAACGAATTTAACTCGAAAAGCTATGAAATTTGTTTGGACGGATAAGTGTGAAGAAAGTTTTCAAGAATTGAAGAAGAGGTTGAGTACGACCCCTATGTTATCTCTTTCGGATGATACAGGAAATTGTTTTGTTTATAGTGATGCATCGCATAAAGGACTTGGCTGTGTACTGATGCAAAACGGCAAAGTCATTGCGTGTGCATCACGACAATTGAAGGATTATGAGAAGGGATATCTGACCCATGACTTGGAGTTAGCTGTAGTTGTTTTTGCTTTGAAAATTTGGAGGCACTATCTCTACGGGGAGAAGTGTGAAATATATACGGACCATAAGAGTCTGAAATATATTTTCACGCAGAAGGACTTGAATATGCGTCAAAAAAGGTGGTTGGAGTTAATTAAGGACTACGACTATGAGATTTTATACCATCCGGGTAAGGCGAATGTCGTTGTCGATGCCTTAAGTAGAAAGGGTCGGGAGAAGTTGATGATGTTGACTGCTCAGGACGAGCTAATTGCAGAAATGGAGAAACTGGAATTGGAAGTGAAGTATCCTATGGAGATTGATGAGAAAATATTTCAGATGCAATCTGGTATAATCCTACTGGATAAAGTTAAGGAGGCTCAGCTTCAGGACGAAGAATGTAAAAATGTGACAAAGAAGATATCTGAAGGAACCGAACCAAGATTTAAGATGGATAAGGAAGGAATACTGAGATTTGATAATAGAATTTGGGTACCGCTAGTTCAAGAGATTAAGGAAGATATTTTAAGCGAGGCTCATAGTTCACGATATTCGATTCACCCTAGTAGTACCAAGATTTACCAAGATCTTAGACAACATTTCTGGTGGCCGAATTTGAAGCATGATGTTGTAGAATGTGTTGCCAATTGTCTGACCTGTCAGAAACTGAAATCGGAACATCAGAGACTGAGTGGATTGTTACAACCGTTAGAGATCCTAGAGTGGAAATGGGAACATATTACAATGGACTTCGTGGTTGGCTTTCTGACGACTCAGAAAGGCTACGGCGCAGTATGGGTTATCGTTGACCGACTAACGAAATTTGCACACTTCCTTCCGATCAAAATAAGATTCAACTTAGATCAGTTGGCGAGGCTATATGTAAAAGAGATTGTTTCGAGGCACGGAGTTCCGGTATCAATTATTTCAGATATGGATCAGCGCTTCACATCAAATTTCTGGAAACGTCTTCAGGAATGCATGGGTGCGCAATTGCGAATGTGTACAGCTTACCACCCTCAAACAGACGGACAGGATAAGAGAACGATTCAGACATTAGAAGATATTCTAAGAGCCTGTGTGATGGACTTTAAAGGAAATTGGGATGATCACCTACCATTAGTAGAGTTCGGCTACAACAACAATTACCACTCTAGTATAGGCATGCCGCCTTACGAAGCGTTATACGGCAGAAAGTGCAGATCTCCACTTTACTGGGATGAAGTTGGTGAAAGACAATTGCTAGGGCCAGAATTGGTACAGCAGACGGCAGAAATAGTCAAAGTGATCCGAGCACGACTGGTAGCAGCTCAAGATTGACAGAAGAAATACGCTAATCCACATCGTAAAAATATCGAGTTTTAATCAGGTAGTTATGTTTTCTTGAAGGTCTCTCCATGGAAGGGGAAGATCAGGTTCGGAAAGAAAGGGAAATTGAGCCCAAGATTCATTGGACCCTTTGAAGTACTGAGAAGAATCGGAGAAGTTGCGTACGAGGTAGCCTTACCTCCAGCACTCGAGAATGTCCACAACGTCTTCCATGTTTCTGTATTACGACCCTACAAGGCCGATTACAAGCATGTAATTGAATATGAACCCCTACATTTTGAGAAAGACTTATCTTACAAAGAAATTCATGTCCAAATTGTCGACCGAAAAGAACAAGTTCTCAGAAATAAAGTTATACCTTCTGTTAAGGTAATTTGGAGGAACCACAACGCTGACGAAGCTACGTGGGAACTCGAAGAAAATATGATGAAGAATTACCCTCATTTATTTACTTAATTATGTATAACCGATTCTGGAGACAGAATCTTTGTAAGGGGGGAGAATGTAACGGGTCGAATTTACCGAGTCGTGATTCTGGGGACAGAATCCTTTTAAGGGGGGAAAGATGTGATGAACGAGAATTTTGTAATTAATTTTAATATTTATTGAAATAAATAAATATTTTTTCAATGATTTAATTATTATATTAAATAATTAATTGACGCAATTGTGGTAGATTAATTTAATTATATGTGTTACATTTATTAAATTAATGTAGAGAGTTTTTATTATCAAAGTATGTGTTTATGTGAGCTTATTGTATTAAAAGAAATATTAATAAGCATATTGGTATTTTAATTAATTTAATTATTAATTAGAGAATTAATAATTTGACATTATTTATTAATGAGAAAATTATTTATGTGACTATCTGAATTTATGAGAAATTATTATATTTTATTTAAAATATATTAAACAAAATATTGGATTTATTTTATAAGGAGTGTGACATTTTCAAACTATATGATAAAGCTTTATTAAATTAAATGACTTTGAATCAATTAAGGGTTGCCAAACAAGGCCCTAGTAGTGGTTGGATGCAGTTACCCATGTTTGGGTTAACCGACCATTACACGCATCAGTTCTCTTCTCCCTCTGTTATATTATGTCTTCTTTTATTATTATTATTCTAAGTCTGAAAAAGTAGAGAGGCAGAGAGAGTTTGAGAACTTTAAGAGAGATTGCGAATACTGTGATTAAAGGTGAAGAAGTGTGAGAAATTGGGAATTGTTGTCACCCTGTGTAATCTAAGCAGAGTATTCAAGGGTAATCCCTTCTTCCCAAATTTTAAAGTTACGTCATTTAGTTTTTATAAAAATGGCTTTCATATATTTTGAAAAATCTCTATAATTGAAAAAGGGTTTGATTATGAGTTTAAATATGGGTTAAGATATATCAAATCGTATTTGATTATATATATATTATGTGAATTATCATGTCATCAGTTTTATAATACTATGAATTGCTATTTCAAAATTTACAGAGTTTGGGTTTTGGCCATATGGCCTTATACGTGATATTTCATGTATTGAACGTATATTATCCCTAAATTTTATATTTGTATGTTGTTATGCATGTTGATAAAAAGAGACCAAAGTTTAAATAAACGGATTCGATGTTATATCGAATCCGTAGTGACAATTTTCATTTTTTTTATTTTCAAAACCTTCAAGAACATCAAGAACAGTGGAAGTAAATGTGTTGATTTTGCAAATTATGTATTGTAACTTGTTAAAAATCATGCTAGATGGGTTAAGTAATGATTATATATGTATTACAATGATTGGATAAGTCTAAATTCGTATAAAAATAACTAATTTGAAGTTATGGCCATATTCATGTATAATTTTATGTGTGATTGATTTTTAGCCTAATTTGGCCTTGTTATGTTCGCGAACTGCAGAACTGCAGAAACTGCAGGAAATGAGCTTGGGTAACCCCTCCCCCGGCGGGCGTTACCAAACTACATTACCCCACCCCGACGGTAAAAAAAAAATAAAAATAAAAATAAAATAAATAAAATAAATAAATAAATAAAATATTTGATAAAAATTATTATTAAAATATTTATAAAATAAATTAAATATTTTAATTGAGATATTTATGGAATAAAATAAATATTCGATGAAAATTATTATTAAAATATTTATAAATAAATTAAATATTTTAATTAAGATATTATGCAATAAAATAAATATTTGATAAAAATTATTATTAAAATATTTATAAAATAAATTAAATATTTTAATTGAGATATTTATGAAATAAAATAAATATTCGATAAAAATTATTATTAAAATATTTATAAAATAAAGTAAATATTTTAATTGAGATGTTTATGGAATAAAATAAATATTCGATGAAAATTATTATGAAATAATTTATTCGAGTGTAATAATAGTAAAAGAATGAAAATATTCTAATTTAATTAAGTAATTAAATTAGAAGGGTAATGATTTGTTAAATAAAGTGGAGTTTATATTAAATAATTAAGTGAAAATGCAACTAATGAATGTCGTGAATACATATGGTATGTGTGTAGGATTTGTGGTGAACGGAAGTAGTAATCATTTAGCCTACGCACGAGGCAAGTTTCCTAACCCTACTTGTCATTATTGTTCAAGTTTATTATTTACCTCAAATAAATTATCATTACTATTATTCAAGTTCGAATGTTATATTAAAGATTTATTATCTTTTCAAAGCATGATTCAGTTATACAATAATTGTTCTATTGTATACTTCTTGAGATTATTATTAGAATTGAATATCATTATTGTTGAACCTTATTAGACTAGTGAACTTTATTGATTCAACTAGTCCTTAGTTGATGAACGTTCTGAATTTCAGAACCCTTATTGAATTATCCAAACTAAACTTCCTTTGGTACGGATTCGAATGTCAAACTGAGATGAACAACCCTGTAAAGGGATTTACTTATGCGTTAGTGTTAAGATATTGTGCACAGTATGGTACTAAGGGCTGATCCCCCTAAGTACGAGAAGAAAGGTCTATAGTCTTATGACTATTAAAGGTTTCAAGTATAACCCTTGTTAACCTAGGACATAGTTCAAGGTCTTATGACCCTCAGAATTCTTTTGATTCTTGTTATTCATTCTTGATTCAAAAGTTGAACTTTTATTCAGATGTCTTTAATTCACTCGCATGTTATTATACTGTTATTTCATTGTTATACTTGTGGGAAATAGTGCTCACTCTTGCTTTATAATAACATTGCAGTTAAGAACGAAAGAACTGACGAACCTTCCACTAGTAAAGGCAAGGGCAAAGTTAGCAAGTGTTGAAGACTTGTTATTTTATTTGATGATGTATTTATGTTAGACTTGAGTTAATGATGTTGTTTAAGACTTATTGTTTATATTTCTGCACAGATGTTTAAGGTTAGTTCAACTTGGGATTATGTTTATGATTCAGATGTTGTAACCCTTTAAGGGGAAGATTTTTATTTCTATCTATTGCATGGTTTGCATTTATTATGGGTAGATAGATAGATGATATTTGTACAGTGAATACCAAATTCTGTGGATTCGAAGTACCGAATTTGGGGGTGTCACATTTGTTATGTCTCTCTTGTTGTATTGTGTTATTTACAGCACAAATAATGTAATTAGCTCTTAAACTGGCGCCTATTAGAGTCCCAAGCCATGCCAACTTGCTCCTCTTCATGCTACTACAGAACTCCAATTAAAGTAGAACACTTCTTTCTCTCTCTCATACCCCTGCCTCGGAGGAGGGTATTTGCACTATAGAGGCCCTCCCCAGCGGGGGATGTTTCTGTAGTTGATCATGTACCCCCACCCCGGCAGGGGTTTTCTTTTATATTTTGCCTGCCTCGGCGAGGGGTGTTTCTGTAGATGCACTTTTTGCTCATTTTGATGCGACTTCCTGTCATAAAGCCACCTTTATGCCACCAATGCTACGCCAAGCCACCTAAACATAAAACAAACATAAACAAGTAAAAACAAACATAAATTTATATGATCAACATAGTTTAAGTCTGAATTAGATGCCGTTTCGTAGATATAAAACCCACTCATCAAACTCCTCCAAACTTAAACTCGTGCTAGTCCTTGAGCACAAAACAAATCAAAAATGTAATGCAATTCAATGTAATGGAATGCAACTAATCTACATGCCTACAAATCCAGCAGTAATGATAGAAACAAGTCTGTTCAACCGGCCTCATGAAAATCAAGTAAACATGATAATACCCCATATCAAAACAAATCAGTAATTTCCCAATCAATCATCAAATCTTAAACTACTATCACTAATATAGTGTGTGTGTGTGTGTGCTTAACACCCATGCTAACTGATACAAAATCAAATTTAATACATAATAGGTCTCTTTGAAGGCATCATATAGTGTAAACTTATGAAATTCAAAAACAGTCAAGATCCAACTAAAAGCAAACAATTACCAATATCGAGGGTTAAAATAGGGTACTTATGCTTTATTTTTCATTTACGGGGGCTTTTTTCTCTTATTTCCTGTTTTATTCTTTTCTCTTTTTCTTTTTCTTTTTCTATACTCATAGCTGTGTAATGTCTTATTCCCTTTGGCTTTTCAATGCTACCTTAACGAGTTTTCAACCAACGACTCTCAAACCATTAAGGCCTTAGGGCTCTAGGTGTAAAGACAATCCCCTCGGGCTTACTTACTCAAGTAATAAAGGTTACGAAACTAGACAAGACTTCCATGGTGTTTATTCATATTTACTTATTACTATTAATTTTTTTTAGATAGCTTATATACCCCAAATTTTCTCCCAAACTTAGGTTCTTGCCTAACTTTAGCCTTCACTACCTATTCTTATATTCTTTCATTCAAACTAGCATTATCCTTTAGTGTTCCATTATGTATCAATTTGAACTTAATCAGTCAACATAGTTGTTATTAATGTGCTAACCTTATTATACCAGTTTCAAATAGAAAAAGATTCAATTCATAACAGAAAATCACATCAACACTCTAATAGTCAGTATTATACTTATCTACTCAATTCCAATCTCATCATTGTCCAAAATAGACTGTATTACCTAACAACTGGACTCATGCAAGATAAACACAATACTAACTAAAATTTTTGTGCTTTTTTCAAATTTTTCCATTTTTTTACAATACAAAATAAGAATAACAGAAACTAATAATAAAATAATTTACAATACTACATTACTTATGCAAACTATTATGCAATTACACTACACGAATGCAAACATAATGAACCTAAACCTAAACATGATAACATATGTAAAAATATAACAAACTAAACTAAGCATGCAATAACGCACTGAACTAAACTACTAAACTCCCCCAAACTTAACAATTACAATGTCCTCAATATAAAAATAAACTAGTAAGTGTAAGAGGACTTCCCTGTTGTGACAACCCGAGAAATTAGACAATTTATTAAAATCTTAAATGATTGATTTAAGGTCAAATAATAGACCTAGACAGAAAATAAGTGTATGCGTTTGATATTATTAGGGTGAAATTTTGATGATTTCAAAATTCTGTGAAGGATATAGGTGAATTATTCAGGATTAAGGGTATACGAGAATATGTTCTGTGAATATGATAATATTTGTGTACAGAATGTGGATAAGGATCAAATTTTGATCAAGATAAGTTACATAGGTGACAAAACCTAAATTCATGATAAGAATATGGTGATTAAGTTAGAAAAACCTAACTTTATAGTTTGTAGATAGTTGGTATTGAACTATGTATATTTTATAGCTCAAGTGTTGGCCAATGAAATTAGTTAGAGGCCCAAACAATACATTAATTGAGTGGCTCAAATATTTTTATTGATAAGCCCAAAAGATTTAAGGGTGGCCCAAACTTAGAGCCCAATTGAAGGAAGGACATGATGGACATTTGATATATTTAAAAGTGTTGGACTATGATTGATTTACATGGCCGGTGGATAGAGAAGGAAAAAGGAGGAGAGATTGAGCATGTGACTAAGATTTATTTTGGTCTCTTATTTGTCTAAAGTTGGTCACCAACTCTCCACCAACTCTCCTACCAACTCTCTACCAACTATCTACAAACTCCCACCTACTCCTCTTATGTGTCATTGTTTTATTTATCCAACATCTTTGTTCATGCTTGTAAGTAAAGCTTTGGTAGTTTAGTGGGAGAAAAGGAGAGAATTATATGCAAAAACATCTCCCACTTTAAGCACCACACATGTGGTAAAAGGATAGTTCATTAATACAAGCTAGGTGTCCAATGGTTTAAGGAGCCACATGATATACTAATCTCCCACATGTTTATGATTAAGAAATAGAAAGATAGAGTGAGTGGGGAGATGATTATTAGATATACAATTATATCTATTCATTTTTACAAAGTCACCAAAGTTATTTCATCTCTCTCATAATATCACTTGCTTTTTGGCCAATCAATAATTTAATTAAAGCCCAATAATTTGATCCAAGTGAGGAGGGACATTTTTGGAAAAAGAGATTTAATCAAACTTGGTTGATATTGGCCACATGGCCGGGTAATGGAAGAGGTGAAAGGAGAGGGAGATGTGCATGCACATCATCCATTTATACACTACACAATTGGCAAAAGATAATTCAGCCAATTAGTCTAGGTGTCACATTTTTTTTATAAGGTAGCTTGCATATCTAGCCTTGATATTGGTTTGGTGACCAACCCTAAACCCTAAATATTCCAAACCCTAAAGCTTAAGGGTTTCATCAAATGGCAAATTCTAGAAATATATGGAAATGTCCAAAATGCCCTTTTTACATTTTTTTTATTATGTAACTTGTGAATCTTGCCTTATCTTTGGTTGTTCACCAACCCTAACCCTAACCTAGCATAGCATGTGACTAAAAGCCATACAAATCAGCCACTCTTGCCATCTTTCAAACTTAGATGCATTGAATCAAAGTTTTATAACTTAAAACTTAAGTAAAGTAACTTACTTTACTTACAAAACCAACTTAGACCTTCTCTCTTTTCATGTTTCAAAATTTACAGTGAGAGAGGAGAGGAGTATGTTCGGCAGCTCCTAGGGAGGAGAAGGAGAGAAGATTTTGATCTTTCTGTCCATTCAAGATCCATCTCATATCTTAGAAGAAGAAGAAGAAGAAGAAGAAGAAGAAAAGGAGCATGAAAAATCAAAGGTATAAACCCTTTTTGTTCATGTAATTTTTGATTGAAGGTCAAACCTTGAATCTATAGTTCTAATCTAAAAAACCTTAGATCTATGTGTTAATGAGTGTTTCATGTTTAGATCTAACCATATTGAATGTTGATTTGGTTGAAATCAAAAGGAATTGAAAAATAGAATTTTTCCGAAAAAGTTTAAAACTAGAAAGTATGATCTAGCTTTTGATTCTTGAAATCTATGATGGATATTTGTTATTTATGTTCTTGGCATGCTATATCTATGTGTGTAGGATAAAACCCATTTGGAATCTCTCAAATAGGTTGAAAAATGAGCAAGTTATGGAATTTTTCCCAAACTACTCAAAGTTAAGAAAATTGTTAGAAGGACAGTTTTGAACAGCCACTTCCGGGATAAATTTCGGGAGCATACCCTATCCAAATATGGATTGTGATAAATCTAAATTGTAGATCAGAAAGATACGAATCCAACAAAATTGACTGATCATTAATCGGAGTTATAGATTTTATTTTATTTAAGTTTTGGTGAAGGACTCCAAAACTGTAAATGGCAAAAAGTTTCTGTCCAGATCTGTCCAGGGGCTGTTTTGCAAACTTAAACTATGAAATAAATTCCGGCCTTTTGGGAAATGAAAATATATGACATTATGTAGCTCGTGTCTAAAAATGAGCTAATTTCGAGTTAAAACGACCAAGTTATGACCATTACAATTTTTCTGATTTTTCGACGGAAATTACTATAAACGGAGTTCTACAACTCTGATTGCCACGAAATTTAAAATGGAGCATCATGTTAACATATATAAGGTAATCCCAAGAGATGGGAATGTTTGGAGTTAAGCACAAGGTAGCTAATTTCTTAAGCTACGCACTAAAATTAATTTTTGAAAAATATCAAAGGAAGTTGGAAAATTATGGAAAAATAATTTTTGTGGATGAAATATGTGTATATATGTTTGGACTAAGGATAGTAAAATAATAAACTGATTTGGTATTTTTGTGATACGAATTTAGAATACAGCTTGCTGGATTATATAGTTTTTGATTCCAGTTTACTGGATTGAGAAATAGTTTACTGAAATTGAAAATATGTTAAATCCAGTTTGCTGGATTGCAGTTTAGATTGCTGGATTTGGAATTCGGGTTGCTGGATTTGGAATCCAGGTTGCTGAGTTGGTAATTTAGTTGCTAGATTTGGAATCCAGGTTGCTGGATTAGTATTTGACTTATTAGATGTTAATGAATACTTATGAAATGAAAAAGTGAGTGTTAAATCATATAAATGTGACTCTATGGCATGATTAAGCGCTTAGGAAGAGTTTAATTGAACTTAAACTCGATATTTGTCCGACTAGACCGTCGGGATGATAAAATTGTGTCGGTATCAACTCAAACTTAATAGTCTAATTTGATGCTAAGTCATATGTGTATTATAGACTGATAGGATTATTTGCTATGTGTTTAGGTTATTCTGTGAATATAAATATAACAGTATTATACTGTGATGATATTATTCTAATATTGGAGATCTATATTACTAATATTAGGTCTTCGGGTAAAGCGTTATAAATTGTGTTGCGGTAATCAACGGTTCAGGCAAGTTTCTTTGTACTTAACTCTAATAAGAGTGTTTTATTCAAGCTTATGGTTAATCATTGCTGATTGCCATGAAAATTGTACTCTGTACATCTTGCATGTATAAGTCAGGTATGAAAGGCTGATCACCTTCATTACCAGTTGGTTCAAAAATGTTTGTTCATGTTTAAAACTTGTTCAGTCAAAATTTGTTCGTGAAAATTCTCAATTGTATTGATGAATTATAGCCAGTTTATTATTCATACTCTTCAATCATGATATATCGTTATATTGTTGTATTTAAACTTGCTGCGCAACTTTCATGCTCACCCTTGTTATATCATGATAAAACATTGCAGATAAGGCGAATGCGTTCGGATACAGGAAAATATAATACTAAGTTCAGCTTGGGATAATTCTCTTGTGAGTGGTGTATTGGGTAGCATGTGATATGTGTGAATAATGTAAGGTGCACGGTGTACGGTGTAAGGTGTAAGGTGAATTTCGGGGACGAAATTCTTAGAAAAAGGGGTGAATATGACAACCCGATAAATTAGACAATTTTATAAAATTTTAAAATGATTGATTTAAGGTCAAATAATACACCTAGACAGAAAATAAGTGTATGTGTTTGATATTATTAGGGTTAAATTTTGATGATTTCAAAATTCTGTGAAGGATATAGGTGAATTATTCAGGATTAAGGGTATACGATAATATGGTCTGTGAATATGATAATATTTGTGTACATAATGTGGATAAGGGTCAAATTTTGATCAAGATAAGTTACATAGGTGACAAACCCTAAATTCATGATAAGAATATGGTGATTAAGTTATAAAATCCCAACGATATGTTCAGAAACTCTAATTTCAGTATCGAGAATTTAAATCCTAATTTGGGAATCCTAATGCGAAGTATTAAACCCTAAGGGTTAAAAAGTTGTGTGTAAGGAATATGGACATTATGTGATGGTTTATATTTGTTTATTATATAAACAAACAAAAGAAACTAGTGTAACCCTAATTATATATATTAGGAATGAAGGATTTAATAACATAAGGGCTAAAGAAAAAGAGAATTGTGGTATTTAGAATACTTACTAATTCTAGGAGATTTATTTTATATATCTCAAATGATTAATTTTATAACCTAATTATAGCAAAGCTAATTGGGTTAAGGAAATAAGTGGGCATGAGTAAGGATTTGTGTTATAATTGAGGAAGTAAAAACCCTAATTAAATGAATTGGGTTGGATAAGAATTAAGGTATTGAACTATGTATATTTTATAGCCCAAGTGTTGGCCAATGAAATTAGTTAGAGGCCCAAACAATACATTAATTGAGTGGCTCAAATATTTTTATTGATAAGCCTAAAAGATTTAAGGGTGGCCCAAACTTAGAGCCCAATTGAAGGAAGGACATGATGGACATTTGATATTATTAAAAGTGTTGGACTATGATTGATTTACATGGCCGGTTGATAGAGAAGGAAAAAGGAGGAGAGATTGAGCATGTGACTAAGATTTATTTTGGTCTCTTATTTGTCTAAAGTTGGTCACCAACTCTCCACCAACTCTCCTACCAACTCTCTACCAACTATCTACAAACTCCCACCTACTCCTCTTATGTGTCATTGTTTTATTTATCCAACATCTTTGTTCATGCTTGTAAGTAAAGCTTTGGTAGTTTAGTGGGAGAAAAGGAGAGAATTATATGCAAAAACATCTCCCACTTTAAGCACCACACATGTGGTAAAAGGATAGTTCATTAATACAAGCTAGGTGTCCAATGGTTTAAGGAGCCACATGATATACTAATCTCCCACATGTTTATGATTAAGAAATAAAAAGATAGAGTGAATGGGGAGATGATTATTAGATATACAATTATATCTATTCATTTTTACAAAGTCACCAAAGTTATTTCATCTCTCTCATGATATCACTTGCTTTTTGGCCAATCAATAATTTAATTAAAGCCCAATAATTTGATCCAAGTGAGGAGGGACATTTTTGGAAAAAGAGATTTAATCAAACTTGGTAGATATTGGCCACATGGCCGGGTAATGGAAGAGGTGAAAGGAGAGGGAGATGTGCATGCACATCATCCATTTATACACTACACAATTGACAAAAGATAATTCACCCAATTAGTCTAGGTGTCACATTTATTTTATAAGGTAGCTTGCATATCTAGCCTTGATATTGGTTTGGTGACCAACCCTAAATCCTAAATGTTCCAAACCCTAAAGCCTAAGGGTTTCATCAAATGTCAAATTCTAGAAATATATGGAAATGTCCAAAATGCCCTTTTTACATTTTTTTTATTATGTAACTTGTGAATCTTGCCTTATCTTTGGTTGTTCACCAACCCTAACCCTAACCTAGCATAGCATATGACTAAAGGCCATACAAATCAGCCACTCTTGCCATCTTGCAAACTTAGATGCATTGAATCAAAGTTTTATAACTTAAAACTTAAGTAAAGTAACTTACTTTACTTACAAAACCAACCTAGACCTTCTCTATCTTCATGTTTCGAAATTTAGAGTGAGAGAGGAGAGGAGTATGTTCGGCAGCTCCTAGGGAGGAGAAGGAGAGAATATTTTGATCTTTTTTTCCATTCAAGATCCATCTCATATCTTAGAAAAAGAAGAAGAAGAAGAAGAAAAGGAGCATGAAAAATCAAAGGTATAAACCCTTTTTGTTCATGTAATTTTTGGTTGAAGGTCAAACCTTGAATCTATTGTTCTAATCTCAAAAACCTTAGATCTATGTGTTAATGAGTTTTGCATGTTTAGATCTAACCATATTGAATGTTGATTTGGTTGAAATCAAAAGGAATTGAAAAATAGAATTTTTCCGGAAAAGTTTAAAACTAGAAAGTATAATCTAGCTTTTGATTCTTGAAATATATGATGGATATTTGTGATTTATGTTCTTGGGATGCTAGATATATGTGTGTAGGATAAAACCCCTTTGGAATCGCTCAAATAGGTTGAAAAATGAGCAAGTTATGGAATTATTCCCAAACTACTCAAAGTTAAGAAAATTATTAGAAGGACAGTTTTGAACAGCCACTTTCGGGATAAATTTATGGAGTATAACCTATCTAAATATGGATTGTGATAGATCGAAATTGTAGATCAGAAAGATACGAATCCAACAAAATTGACTGATCATTAATTGGAGTTATAGATTTCATTTTATTTAAGTTTTGGTGAAGGACTCTAAAACTGTAAATGGCAAAAAGTTTCTGTCCAGATATGTCCAGGGGCTGTTTTGCAAACTTAAACTATGAAATAAATTCCGGCCTTTTGGGAAATGAAAATATATGACATTATGTAGCTCGTGTCTAAAAATGAGCTAATTTCGAGTTAAAACGACCAAGTTATACAATTTTTCTGATTTTTCAACGGAAATTACTATAAACGGAGTTCTACAACTCTGATTGCCACGAAATTTAAAATGGAGCATCACGTTAACATATACAAGGTTATCCCAAGAGATGGGAATGTTTGGAGTTAAGCACGAGGTAGCTAATTTCTTAAGCTACACACTAGAATTAATTTTTGAAAAATATCAAAGGAAGTTGGAAAATTATGGAAAAATAATTTTTGTGGATGAAATATGTGTATATATGTTTGGACTAAGGATAGAAAAATAATAAACTGATTTGGTATTTTTGTGCTACGAATTTAGAATACAGCTTGCTGGATTATATAATTTGTGATTCCAGTTTGCTGGATTGAGAAATAGTTTACTGAAATTGAAAATATGTTAAATCCAGTTTGCTGGATTGCAGTTTAGATTACTGGATTTGGAATTCTGGTTGCTGGATTTGGAATCCAGGTTACTGAGTTGGTAATTTAGTTGCTAGATTTGGAATCCAGGTTGCTGGATTAGTATTTGACTTATTGGATGTTAATGAATACTTATGAAATGAAAAAGTGAGTGTTAAATCATATAAATGTGACTCTATGGCATGATTAAGTGCTTAGGAAGAGTTTAATTGAACTTAAACTCGATATTTGTCCGACTAGACCGTCGGGATGATAAAATTGTGTCGGTATCAACTCAAACTTAATAGTCTAATTAGATGCTAAGTCATATGTGTATTATAGACTGATAGGATTATGTACTATGTGTTTAGGTTATTCTGTGAATATAAATATAACAGTATTATACTGTGATGATATTATTCTAATATTGGAGATCTATATTACTAATATTAGGTCTTCGGGTAAAGCGTTATAAATTGTGTTGTGGTAATCAACGGTTCAGGCAAGTTTCTTTTTACTTAACTCTACTAAGAGTGTTTTATTCAAGCTTATGGTTAATCATTGCTGATTGCCATGAAAAATTGTACTCTGTACATTTTGCATGTATAAGTCAGGTATGAAAGGCTGATCACCTTCATTACCAGTTGGTTCAGAAATGTTTGTTCATGTTTAAAACTTGTTCAGTCAAAATTTTGTTCGTGATAATTCTCAACTATATTGATGAATTATAGCCAGCTTATTATTCATACTCTTCAATCATGATATATCGTTATATTGTTGTATTTAAAATTGTTAGGCAACTTTCATGCTCACCCTTGCTATATCATGATAAAACATTGCAGATAAGGCGAATGCGTTCGGATACAGGAAAGGATAATACTAAGTTCAGCTTGGGATAAAATGTGCGGCTATTTTGTAATAGTATATTTTGATAAATATTGTTATGTGATAGAAAGTTTATGAATTGTATTTAAGTTAAGGTTACTCGATTTTGGGGAAATGTGTGTAAAGTTTAATGTATAAACAATTTATGTTTATATCTTCTGTAATTAGTTATAGAAATAGTATACCAGATCTACGGTGATTTGGGACCCGGATTTGGGGATGCTACACCTGTAATCATCTAAGGTTGAGGTGATGGTGGTGATGGCAGTCGTGGTTCATAAAGTCAGCGCTCTTCATTATCAGAATCAGATGGTTGAAACTGTGGCATGGGCTCTTGCGGATGGTATGGAAACTATGTGACCGCGGCTAGATTTAGAGTCTATAAGGCCGCATTTAGCAAGGCAAAGGACTTATTCGTGGCATTGAACATATGTTCCTGCCTGGCCGCTAGTCGTTTCATCTGTCGGTTGGCTTCTTTATCCCTTTTGTCCACAAGGCGATGGAGACTGCGAAATTGGTTTCTAAACATAAATTTGCCCATCATTTGACTCTCTGCAGTCTCCTTCTCTCCATTCATCTCATCGGCTTGGAATTCATCATCCGCAAATGTGTCTTCAGTCTCTTCCTCCTCCTCCAAAGTTGGTGGAAATATAAAATTGATGCCTCTTGAGTATGACTCCCCGCCAGGCCAGACTATGTAGCGTGAAATCATATGAGAGTCTAATAGCTGAAGAGGCTACTAAAAAAACTCATCTCCAGACCATCTAACACCAGCCTTCTTACATAACCCACAAATAAGCGATGGGTGTGGCAGACAGTCAGAGAATGCCCCTCGTAGGCATCACTGTATAGAGAAGCTGATAATGGCGCCGACTTTGATGTTGAAATCATTCATAATTGCGTATAGCAGAAGCACTTTCTCGCTTGTCACCTCCGTGGTATGCGTGGATGGAAACAACTTAGCACAAAAAAATACATACCATATCTTGCCATAACGGCTCAACTCCTTGTTGAAGAAGATTGTGCCGTCTTTTCATCCTTTAACCCATGAAGTACCCAGCTTAGTTATCTCGGCTAGAATCTAATCATAATCAGAACCACTATCTTGCAATTAAGCATACTGGTATATCGAAAGGATTCGCAGGCTGTAGTAGTTGTTAATAGCCTCTAAACTGAAGGGCACCTATTTACCCCTCATGAATGCACTAAACGAGGCCTTATCCTCAGTGTTTGTATAGAACTCCTTCACCACATTGACTATTGCTAGTTCTAACTCATTAGTAAACCTATCCCAACCTTTCTCATATATTTGTCTACTCATCTTCCCATCAACATTATATGGTACCAAGCTCCGCTCTGGAGTTAGTTCTTTGGGCACTAAATAGTCGTACTTGTCGACAACACTGGCACTCATGAACTTACATCTGTCAAAAGGTCAAGAGGGTGATGATAAACCAGACCCTAAACCCTAGCCCTGTTATCGCTTGATGGTGTCTTAGGTGCCATAGTAGTCAATTCAATCACAAAATCCCCCAAACTTCACTTGCACAATTTGTCAAACAATTTATGTGCACACACAATGCCCAAACTGACAAACTGAATGCAAAAGTATGATGACAAACTAAAACTTGTAGATTACCCACTGATTTACCTTTTCTGTTGATGATATTGCTCCAATGGGTGATGCTAATTTGAAGTTGTCTCCTTCCTTGTTGCTATCAAATTGGATGGAGATGTGGTGTGAAATTAAGAGGATTAGGGTTTAGATTATATAGTGTAGAGGATGTGTCTAAATTAGTGGGTTAATTTATAGGAAGTTGGTAGTTCGTGGGGAGCTAGTGGGTGAGAGAATGGGGATTTCGATTAGAATAGAAGGGAGGAAGTGGAGAGGTTGGAAACGATATGCAGAAAAAGAGATTGCTTAAAGTCCCATACCCCCGCCCCGACGGGGGGTGTTTATACTGTCGGAGCCCACCCCAGCGGGGGGTATTCTGTTTTTAATTTAAGACCCCCACCCCGGCGGGGGGTATCCTCCACAAAAAGCCCACCCTCGTGGGGGATATCCTGCCGATGGCTTTGAGCTTTCAACTTCTTCTCATCAAATGCATGTCCACTAACATCCTAAACATCTAAAACACATTGAAATCACTAATATAAGATAACATCGTGAAAATTGAGCAAGTAAGGTCGAATTTACTAAAAATCATAACTTAACTAACTACCTATTGGACCGAAATAAACATGCTTGATACTATAATTGCACATTAAACTACAATTTAACTAACATAACATAAAAAATACTGTAAATGAAAGTAATTTGGGTTTCCTCCCAATGAGCGCTTGTTTTTGAGTCTTTCAGCCTGACTACTCCCTGTTCATGGTGTATCGGTAAGTGTGATCGCGGTGGCTTCATTGTCGATGTTGCCAACCTAGTAATGCTTCAACCATTGACTTTAAATTTCTCAAGTGGATTTCTACTATATAGTTCAACGGTGCCATGTGGGACAACCTTCCTAATCGTGAATGGCCCCGACCATCGAGATTTGAGCTTTCTTGGGAATAATCACAGTCGTGAGTTGAACAGTAACACTGATTGTCCCAGTTCAAACTTTCTCTGTATAATCTTTTGGTCATGCCACTTCTTGAATTTTTCCTTGTACAACTTTGAGTTATCATACGCTTGCAGTCTAAATTCGTCGAGTTCATTCAATTGGAGCAACCTTTTCTCTCCTGCAGTTGTTTGATCAAAATTGAGTTTTTGAATGGCCCAATATGCCTTATGCTGTTATTCCACTAGGAAGTGACACGCTTTCCTATAGACCAACTAATACGGAGACATCCCAATTGGTGTCTTGTATGCTATCCTATAAGCCCTTAACGGGTAATCTAACTTTAGAGACCAATCTTTTCAGTTTGGATTCACCACCTTCTCTAAAATTCTCTTTACCTCTCTGTTGGAAACCTCAACTTGACCACTCATTTGGGGGTGATAGGCTGTAGCAACTCTATGATTAACTCCATACTTCGCCAAGAGAGCTGTAAATGACCTATTGCAAAAGTGACTTCCCTCGTTACTGATGATTATTCTTGGCGTACCAAACCTTGTAGATATATTCTTTTGTAAGAACTTAAGAACCACCTTGGTATCATTTGTAGGGAGTGCTACGACTTCAACCTATTTTGACACGTAATCTATAGCTAGTAACATATACATGTTATTAAATAAAGGAGGAAATAGTCCCATAAAGTCCATCCCCAATACATTAAAAATTTCCATTTCCATGATAGTGTTGAGCGGCATCTCATTCCTCTTTGATATATTGCCCACCATTTGGCATCCTTCACAGTTTTTCACGAACTGGTGGGCATCCTTGAACACAGTAGGCCAGTAAAATCCTGCTTGAAGTACCTTAGCCACTGTTTGATGACTACCATAATATCCCCCATACGTAGATAAATGGCATTGGTGCAAGATATTTTTCACTTTGTTGTATAGTGCACATCTATGAATCATCTTATCTATGCATTGTCTGAATAAATAGGGTTCATCCCACATGTACCACTTGACATCATGTAGGAACTTTTTTTGTTGACGTGTCAAATCAGGGGGAAGGATTTTTCTCACAAACTAATTGGAAAAATCCGCATACCATGGAAACTCTGAGTTAACTCCAAAAAGCTACTCATCCAAAAATAATTCATTGATTACACACTTATCCGCTCCATCCTTATCCAAATTTTCCAGGCTCGAAAGATGATCTACCACTTGGTTTTCGGTCCCCTT
Source organism: Panax japonicus (assembly GCA_020205505.1). Lineage (NCBI taxonomy): Eukaryota > Viridiplantae > Streptophyta > Magnoliopsida > Apiales > Araliaceae > Panax > Panax japonicus. The sequence goes on along the minus strand of CM035110.1, from coordinate 36,491,328 downwards.
CCTATCCTTTATTTCCAAGTTGAATTCCTGAAGGAGTAGAATCCATCTAATCAATGCTTAGTATCCTTTTTTGAGATCAAATAACAAATCACCGAGTGATCCATATATACCACCACCTTTGTTCCAATCAAGTAAGCTCTGAATTTATCAAAGGCATTTACTACTGCAAGTAACTCCTTCTCGGTGGTTGTGTATTTCAATTGGGCATCTGTAAAGGTTTTACTCGTGTAGTGTATGGCATGGAATATCTTCTTTAGGCGTTGACCCAAAAGGCATCGCGTAGTCGCTAGCATCGCACATTAACTCAAAAGGCATAGTCCAATCTGGTGCGACGATCATTGGAGTTGTAGTCAACATTATTTTCAACTGCTTAAATGCTGCTTTACACTCTTTGTCAAAACTAAACACTGCATCTTTCTTTAAGAGATTCCACAATGGTTTTAAAATCTTAGAGAAATCCTTAATAAACCTTCGGTAGAATCCGACATGTCCAAGAAAGTTGCGGATTCCCTTCACTGAATTTGGCAATGGAAGATTCTCGATCGTGTCTAACTTTGCCTTATCAACCTTTAAGATTTTTACAGAGACCTTGTGCCCTAGAATTATTCCTTCTTCAACCATAAAGTGGCACTTCTCCCAGTTAAGCACCAAATTAGTTTCCACACATCACTTCAAGACCATGACCAAATTCTCTAGACACTTATCAAAAGTGTTTCCATAGACTGAAAAGTTATCCATGAAAACTTCAATGTTCTTCTTCACCATGTCTGAAAAAATAGTCATCATACATCTTTGGAATGTAGCCGATGCGTTACATAACCCAAAAGACATCCTTTTATATGCAAAAAAGGTTCTGTATATGCATGTAAAGGAGGTCTTCTCTTGATCCTTAGGAACTATTACTATTTGGTTGTACCCCGAATATCCATCCAGTAGACAATAATATTCATGTCTAGCTAACTGGTCCAACATCTGGGCAATAAAGGGTAGAGAAAAGTGATCCTTCTGAGTTACTTTATTCAGCTTTCTATAGTCCATGCAAACCCTTCATCCAGTCACTGTCCTCATTTGAATCAGTTCATTGTCTTCATTCTTAACCACTGTGTTAGTTCCCGGAGGCACGATAGATATCTAGAGGGGGGTTGAATAGATATTTAAAACTTTTTCTTTTAACTAATTTAGGTTGATAATAATCAATGCACAGTGGAATGCGTATTTAATAAACCTTCTGTTAGATATCTTGAGTTAATGAGAGTGAGGCAGTTATGATAGTTATAGCAGGTATATCAGTTATAGCAGTTATAATGAACACATCAATTTTAAGTGGTTCAGAGCACTTAAAGCTCCTAATCCACTCTTCTACTCCTTGAGTAAGAAATCCACTGAGGATGTCTGTTACACTTCTTGAATCTCACAGATTCCTTCTAGACCAGCAGTCTAGGTACTTCTTAGTTCACTCTTGAACTCTTCAAGTCCAGCAAACTTGGTTTCTCACAGTTCACTTAGAACTCTTCAAGTCCTGCTGACTTGGTTCTCTTACTTCAGTTGATTGAAATGTTGTTTAGATCGTGATTGATGCTACTCAGTTGCTATTAAGCACTTGTTCGAAAGAACTGAGTGGCTGAGCAAGCTTCCTCTTTTTCTCAGATCGTAGAGTTAAGCGTTGAGTGTTTTTGTACATTTTTGTTCAATGCTTGCATCATCTTCTCATCTGTCTTTGTTCTGTATATATGTGATCTTGAAATCTATTCGTTGAAGTCATCTGATGAGCTATTAAATGCATTTGACATTTCTGAGCTTTGATGGAGACTTTTCTGCACATCTTCTAAATTCCACTCTGGCCCACTGACACAGCAGACTGCTTTCTCACCTAACACCTCAAAAGTTGTTTTCCTCTGCCCAATGGTCCTTTTCTTAGCTTCTTGAATACTTTTCTTTTGATCAATACTAAGGATATCTTTTGTACCTTTGGAACTGGTGAGAGCTTCAACGTTTAAAACCCATTCCATATTTGTTGGAGTCTATCTTCAAATGAACGATAGGGCTTGATGTTTCTGACACAAGGCATATGACACTCTACTATCCATATCGTAGTGTCATGTCATATTGGTGTTTGTTCTTAAGAGATCACAACGATTTCTCACAAAGATTTGCACGCTACGATCTTTTAACACTACGATCTTCACTTTCTCGTCTTGCAGACTCTGCGTTTCTAAGAGCACACTACGATCTCTAAGTTAACTTTGGCAAACATCTGGACCACTCTACGATTCCTGGAGAGGCCCTTCAAGACAGATACACTACGATCATCTCAGCACTATGATCCTGCCTTAGCTTCTGCATTCTGTTGATCAGCCGGATAGACTACGAGCCTATCTATTTCTTTTTAGCCATAGATCAACCTAACAAATTTGATCTCTTTATCTATACAAGTGATCATTAAAGGCTAAGATCAACCTAACAATTTTGATCTATCACTAAGTCCTTGTACATATACTCTTTGAAGGACTTTACATAATCATGAGTATTTTCCTAAAACATCAAATCACAACATGCATTCTTCTAACACACTGTCATACCACCCTTTTTCAGCACGCGCTGTACTGGACTAACTCGTGCACTATCTAAAATCGGGTAAATAATTCTCGCATCCATCCACTTCAGTATTTATTTCTTTACCACTTCTTTCATGATTGGATTTAGCCATCTCTATTGTTTTACTATTGGCTTTACATCCTCTTCCATAAGAATCTTGTAAATGCAGAAGGATGGACTGATCCCCTTAATGTCGGTAATTGTCCAGCCTATTCCAGACTTGTATTCTCTCAAAATCATCAACAATTTATTTTCCTGTAATTTGTTAAGCGCAGATGCAATAATAATAGGTAAATTATTTAAATCACCCAAATAAGCATACCTGAGGTGTTTAGGAAGCGGTTTGAGCTCAAGAGTGGGTGGCTCCTCAAGTGAAGGTTTCATGCGAGCTGAACCTCTTTCTTTCGTGTGTAGTGGCTCAAACGGAACCTTGAATCTACTAATCGAGCCAAAGAATCCAGCATATGTAAGTAATCCACAAACTCTGGATCATCTAAATTCTCATCGCCCAGTAGTGTGGTTTCCAACGAATCATTGACTAAACTTTTGACCAAGTCTTCATGAACTATCCGGTCGATGACATCCACCCAGAAACACTCTTCTTCATCAGTAGGGAACTTTATGGCTTTAAATACATTGAATGTGACTTCCTGGTCTTGGACCCTCATGGTTAATTCCCCTTTCTGAACATCAATGAGAGTCCTACCCATAGCCAAAAATGGAATCCCTAGGATGATTGGGATGTTTTTATCTTCTTCATAATCCAAAATCATGAAATCTGCTAGAAAAATAAATTTGTCCACCTTAACCAAGATATCTTCCTCTTGGATAGGTTATCGATCTGTCTGCTAACTCTAATGATATGTTTGTAGGCTTCGAAGCTGGTAAACCCAATTCCATATAAACAGATAATGGCATCAGGTTTACACTTGCCCCCAAGTCACACAAACACTTTTTGAAAGCCATGTTACCGATTGTGCAAGGAATGGTGAAACTCCTTGGATCCTTCAACTTTGGAGGTAACTTTATCTATAAAATTGCGTTGTATTCCTCTATCGAAGCTACAGTTTCGTAATCCTCTAACTTTTTCTTCCTTGACAGAATACCCTTCATAAATTTAGCATAACTTGGCATTTACTCTAGAGCTTCTGTGAAAGGAATATTGATTTGAAGTTTCTTGAAAACTTCCAAAAACTTTGAGAATCGCTTATCTAATTTCTATTTTTGGACTGTCTGCTAAAACAGTGGTGGAGGATACACAACTGGCTCAACATCAGCCTTAGTCTTGTCATCTTGCTTTTCCCCACCATGTTTCCCTTCAACCACTCTATCTTCATTCTCTTTGACATTCTTCTTAGCTGAATTTTCTGTATTTTTCCCTTCAAGATGCTTTCCACTCCTCAAAGTGATTGCTTAACACTGCTCATGATTTCCCTTCAGATTCTTTTCTGTGTCACTAGGTAGAGTCCCTTAAGGCCTATTATTAAGTGCTAAGGAAAGCTGTCCCATCTGATTTTCTATGTTTTTGATAGCCACTGCTTTTGATATCATTGTTGTCTCGTTTCCCGATATATACTTCAACAAAAGCTCTTCCAAATCTGCCTTTTTCTCTTGTTGTGGTTGTAACGACCCCAAAATTCATACAATTTAATTCTTGATTTCGGCCGTTAATAATACCTTCAAACTCTAATATTACATCATTAAACGATGTTAAACTCAATAAAATGCAGAATAATTTAAACTTTTCTATCTCTTTACTTTAATTCCCTGAATCAAAACCGTTATCATCTACATGTCTTTGAATTATATATAATCCATGATTCACTTTATCAGAGTTAATAAATATGCTTACATATCAAATCAATATCCTTTATACACCGGATGACTCAAACTTTAACTTTACAACTCAACATAAAATATACAGACATAAAATATTGAGTACATCTCATGAACCTTAACCATGGTTTAAAGAAATAACAACTTTAGCTAAAATAATAATAGTCTTCGTGTATTACATTTGATTCATGTCTTTCAAGTAGCAGTTAGTGTTACCTTCAATCCTTAACCTGTAAAAATGATTATTTGTAAGGTTGAGCTCGACAGCCCAGCAAAATCTAACAGTTTTCATGCATCACATAGCACATAATAACATGCTTAACATATATCTCATAAACATTGAACTAACATAACATACATGTTACAGTTCATATAACAAGTATAAAGATTGAGTTCTTTACTCAATCAGCATGCTTTACTCAACCAACGTAGTCATAAGTTGACTTTAACATTTCATACATTCAACATATATATAACACATCATGCTCTTTGCAATAAAGATTTAAAACAATCAAATTCACATAACAAATAGGAACTGAAAGACTTGCCTTGATAGTTATTTACCAATAACAGTTTAACAGCTTATAGTTATCTGCACTTCATGTGCCCTACATAATTATATAACCATGCACATCAACTATTAGTCACATAGCAACGCATAGTAGTTATAATTACGTCTCATAACCCTTCCTATCATAAATACACAATGTTTAATTTGATTGTGTTAACTTTCAACTTATATCTCACTGTATTTCATATTTAAAGTTCATTCAAGTGTTTAAGTCTTGCTAGGAATCATTATTGGTTTTATATTAACACTATTCAATATCTTATTATATTCATTTCATTTGATTTAAAAAACTTTTTACGTTCATTATCACTTATCACGGCGTTTCGACATTTATTCGTCACACGCCCAATTTGTCTCTCTTGTGTGTGCTTAGTATGCGTATTCAACTTATCTAATATATCATTTATTAATTTTAAGCATCATTATACTTCATAATATTCATGTTATATAACTTAGAACAACATCTATTATCGTCGACATCACTATACTTGTGTATATGCATGTCCGACACCCTTCGATTGCCTCCGAATACACATCAGTCACAAAGATGACCATTTTTACTACTGTTTCTGACCTCATATTGAACAACGTAAAGAATAAAGGTTGTAGGTCTATTCGTCCTCGTTTCGGATCATCTTGAATCACCTCAATCGGAGTTCATATGAAAACGTTATGCCTAATTTACTACAGAAGGTCAGAGCAGTCTATCCGGCACTGAAGCCCGGTGCAGTTGCACCCTAAATGGCCTTGGGGTCAGCGCAGCTGCGCCCCAAGTCATAGAACAGCCCCTCAGGCTCTTCTCTTCGAGATTTTACAGACCCATACTCCTTCCAATGATCATAACATGAGTTATATTCATCCAAATTAGTCCGTTTTCGATTCTATGGATTCGTAATTCATAGAACTACAACATACTAGAATTCTAACAATTTATAAAAACATTAATCAACCTAAAACTTGACCCAAAACATATGTTCATACTCTATTTTCATGTTTTAACACATTTAACGAATTCGATCGCCACAGCTTCATTACTTAACCGATTAACATGATTTAAACTACGCTACATTCGTTTCTTCACATATTAACATAATCTAATCTCAATTTATAGATTATAACACATATAGGGTCTAAAAGTTTGAACTTTATTAAGCCATTTTTCATAAACATACACTAGTATTACTTTTCTCCCTATAAACCCAAATTTCATGAAGTTAATCATCAAGTAACACTCACAAATGATGATTATCATATTATAACAACATACATACATGTATCAATCAAATATAACTACCAATTTATAGTAGATAATCACAATGAAATCAAAACCTAGACATTAGTAGAAATTTATACCTTATATCCTTGATTGTTGGGAAGAAGAACAATAAGAACCTTGATACTCCAACTCTTTAGCAAAATAAACAGAGAATCACTCTCTTCCTCACAACTCTCTTTCTCTGCTCTAAGGCTTTAGAAGAATACGTGAGTTAAGTTATCAGTTATACAAAGGAAAAGTCTCCAGCTGTTAAAAATATGGAGAGTCTATAAGCCTTGTTTGGCTAACTCCATTAGGCTCTCTTCTTGTTTATTTTAATATTCCCTTTTACTATATGATACCTATGTCACACTACATTTTATTGCTAAATTATTTAGCTAGCTACATTGAATAATTATACAATTAGAATATTTTTAACTATTACTCCATACATTACGAATTTATATTCATAATACCTCAACTTAAAATAAACCTTTCCATTAAAATAATTAATATTTATTCCATTAATTATTTTAATTAACTCAAATGAATCATACAATTATAATATATAATTATTTAATTCCTTTCCTCGTATAAATTCTCTCAATACAATTTATTTAATCCATACATATAATCATTACTTAAATATTAATTCAATTTATTAACCTCTAACCAATAATTATTTATAGGTATTTTTGTTTTTCTTCTCTCACCGTCAATTTATATTTTATTAACATCATTCAAGATGCTAAACATTTTCATATATTACCATGACATGTAATATATATTAAGAATACCAAATTTAATTAGCAAAACTCGTATATTAACTCACTATTTAATTAATGAATTAACTCTTTTATCCACAGTAAGGTTTTAATATTCAAACAATATTATTCCATAATATAGTTTCAACTTAATTTAAATTACTTAATATTTATAGGGTTAATTTCTCTTGCCACCAAATTTCTTATCGTGACTAATTTCTTTTATTTCCTTTAATAGTTTAATCAACTATTAAATCTCATAAAAATTTAAATTTTTTTTCACACCAAGACACATAATTGAAAATATATACATCTCATGATAAGAATTTTTTAATTATTAAATTCTTAATTTAATAACTTTTAAAAAATTGAGTTGTTACATCTTTCCCCCTTATAAGGATTCCGTCCTCTGAATCACCGAAACCATACCTTACTCAGGTTTTCACGTTACCTAAATACAGGTTTTATATTTCCTACTCCCACCATTCTTGATAATAAATTCTTGTAAGTTTTATTTCATAACTTTCCCTTGAACTCAATTATATTTTGAGTATTATATATTCTTTAACCCATTCATTTCCTTTTCTAAGGATCGTTATCATAAACACTCGAGATATTACATTCACCCATTCTTCTAAGAATTTAGTCCTCAAAATTTTATTTATTAATCTTCATTCATTCAATCTATCAAAATAGATTTTATGTTAATATCTATTTATTCATTAGGTTCTGTAAATAAATTCTTTCTCTAAGAATCTTTCTAAGATCATCATATTCCTCACCTTCACATTTCTCTTCTTTCTAGAATTTCATTTCTTTCTTGAAATTATTATGTTTTGCTTAATTTTTCTCATCCTTTCCACTTTCACGTTTCAGAATAATAAGAATCTTCCACAATTGCTCAATAATTGGGAAGCGATGTGAATAAGAGGAATTTAAAAGATTCCAAATCATGCTGAGGGGTCATAAGACCTTGAACTACGTCCCTAGGTTATTGAGTATCTCGACTTGAACCTTTAACAGTCATAAGACTATACGAACCTTGAACTCTTCTCCAGGTTTAACAGTGTATCACCACTGTGAACCATCTTGAACAGAATGTTCAGCAATCACACAGACTGAAAATACTCTCTGCAAGTACTCTAGGTGATCAGTCTATCGTACCCTTACATCGTGCACAACGTATTACATCTTAACATCGTAACGACTATATACGTTACTTTCAGAACCATTGTCTCCGATAACATGTCCCCTTTTACAGGGTTGTTCACCTCAGCTTTTCAACATCTGAATCCGCACCAAATCAATTTGGTTTGGTATAACTTCTCAAGAAACGCTTGAATTTCATAAACATCTTTCAATATTCGTCTGACTAAACCAAATAGCATAGACTTCTACAATAATCCAGACATCAATCGAAATATACATATATATATATATATTCATATCTTAAAGAAATCTTAAAAATCTATTTATGACGTCATGATACCGCACTACATTTACAGTCCGTTTGAGGATTCCATTATTTGGTGATTTTATCATACTACATCATACCATAGTGGGCTGACGATCCTTAGATCACATCCAACACTAAGTAATACTGCATTGATGACTCCATTATTTTTATCATCTCTGCACCAGGTTCCATGATGCATTGATGATATATAAAAAAATATTTTGATATATTTCAAATCAATTTTGTCTAGCCAAAGCAATTAGCATAGACATACGAATAATAGCACTATTTTTAAAAATTCTTTGGTTCACTAGTGTGACCCAGCACCTTTTTTTCCAAAAATCAAAAGTATAACCATTGGCACGAAGTCAATAAATTTTGAAAATCTAACAAAGCTAGAAGATTTGGAATACCTAATTTTCTCCACTTTCTATACTGATCCATTGCTTAATAATTCTATCTATTCCCATAATTCTCAATTCTTCATTCATAACTTATCTATACCCCAGCATAGTTCATCAAACTTATCGTACATTGGAAATTCAAGAACTTGCCACAATAATATAAGTTTAAGAACTTATCCTAGTCAGACCATAATCGTCCATTCGCTGAGGGGTTAAAATATACCATATTATTGTGAGTCACGATCTTACCATATGCATTAGTTTTAAGAACCGCACCTAATCCTAATAATATCTGACTAATCTTAATAGTTTCTAACTATCAAACATACACATGAGAAAAGAATCACCTTTTTACCACACATACATTGATAGCGCGACACCGACATTCCAATGATTATCAATGTGATAAACTAAGTGCAAGCACAAAACCCTCGCCCATACAAAGATTTGTACAACTTATCCATCACATGAGTCCTCAATTGAAATCCCACCTAACTCTATCTTACTCTTAACTTGCTCTTTGCTAGATACGAATTCCTCGTATCCCATCATCTATAACTCCTCGTGAGCTATCTCGTACTATTTCATAGTACATCATCTTCATAGCATCAAATTATAATTATTCAAACATTACAGACCATCTTTCCTTTATAACTTAAACAGATCACGTCGTGATCTTATTCTATAATCATCTCCCTTAAAAGTCTTTTCTTAACTCGTGATCGTTTTGTTTTACGATCCCCTTTCTTTCCTTTTTCATCAATACGACATTCTTTGTTATCTTAAGTATTGGAGTTAGGCAACTCCCATTTTTTTTATCACTTCAAGATTCTTCTTTTAAATTTCTTGTTTATAAAACAATTCTTCCGTTAAGAATTTCTAACTTCATTTAAATTGCTCAACATTTCATTTAAGTTCCACATTTTCATCATATGTATCCATTTCTATATTTGGTATGCATCGAGTCTCTAACAGTTTTAATATGGTATGCTGAGTGGTTTCCCATTAACAACCAAAAAACTAGGTTCCAAGTTGCTAGTTCGTTTATACCTCCACTCTATTAAGGATCGTTTAGCCCAGATACCACACATCAACTATTGAAGAGTACAATTATACCATACTTAAATATAACTTCTTCTTTTTTATTCTTAACTTCTTTATCATTCTCTTCTTATAGACAGTGTCTATTTATTATCACCTTACATACTTATTATTGGAGTTGGGTAACCCCAAATTCATATTTCTTATAACTCTTTGAGATTCTTCTTTGAATCCTCTCACGCATGTTTTAATCCCTTCTTTATAAATTACTTAAATTATTTCTTATTGTTCAAACTCTACTTGAGCTTATTCTTTCATTATCTTCACCTTCCTTCTCTAAGGTTATAGCCTACGGTACTCCTACCTAAGGTTTATAACCTACGGCTCTGATACCAACTGTAACGACCCCAAAATTCATACAATTTAATTCTTGGCTTCGGTCGTTAATAATACCTTCAACCTCTAATTTTACATCATTAAATGATGTTAAACTCAATAAAATGCGGAATAATTTAAACTTTTCTATCTCTTTACTTTAATTCCCTTAATCAAAACCTTTATCATCTACATGTCTTTGAATCATATATAATACATGATTCACTATATCAGAGTTAATATATATACTTACATATCAAATCAATATCCTTTATACACCCGATGGCTCACACTTTAACTTTACAACTCAACAAAAAATATTAATACATAAAACATTGAGTACATCTCATGAACCTTAATCATGGTTTAAAGAAATAACAACTTTAGCTAAAATAATAATAGTCTTCGTGTATTACATTTGATTCATGTTTTTCAAGTAGCAGTTAGTGTTACCTTCAATCCTTAACCTGTAAAAATGATTATTTGCAAGGTTAAGCTCGACAGCCCAGCAAAATCTAACAATTTTCATGCATCACATAGGACATAATAACATGCTCAACATATATCTCAACATATATCTCATAAACATTGAACTAACATAACATACATGTTACAGTTCATATAACAAGTATAAAGATTGAGTTCATTACTCAATCAGCATGCTTTACTCAACCAACGTAGTCATAAGTTGACTTTAACATTTCATACATTCAACATATATATAACACATCATGCTCTTTTAAATAAAGATTTAAAACAATCAAATTCACATAGAAAATAGGAACTGAAAGACTTGCCTTGATCGTTGTTTACCAATAACAGTTTAACAGCTTACAGTTATCTGCACTTCACGTGCCCTACACAATTATATAATCATGCACATTAACTATTAGTCACATAGCAACGCATAGTAGTTATAATTACGTCTCATAACCCTTCCTATCATAAATACACAATGTTCAATTTGATTGTGTTAACTTTCAACTTATATCTCACTGTATTTCATATTTAAAGTTCATTCAAGTGTTTAAGTCTTGCTAGGAATCATTATTGGTTTTATATTAACACTATTCAATATCTTATTATATTCATTTCATTTGATTTAAAACACTTTTTACGTTCATTATCACTTATCACAGCGTTTCGACGTTTATTCGTCACACGCCCAATTTGTCTCTCTTGTGTATGCTTAGTATGCGTATTCAACTTATCTAATATATCATTTATTAATTTTAAGCATCATTATACTTCATAATATTCATGTTATATAACTTAGAACAACATCTATTATCGTCGACATCACTATACTTGTGTATATGCATGTCTGCACCCTACGATTGCCTCCGAATACACATCAGTCACAAACATGACCATTTTGACTACTGTTCCCAACCTCAAATTGAAAAACGTAAAGAATAAAGGTTGTAGGTCTATTCGTCCTTGTTCTGGATTATCTTGAATCACCTCAATCGGAGTTCTTATGAAAGTGTTATGCCTAATTTACTACAGACGGTCAGAGCAGTCTACCCGGCACTGAAGCCCAGCGCAATTGCACCCTAAATGGCCTTGGCGTCAGTGCAGCTGCGCCCCAAGTCATAGAACAGCCCCTCAGGCTCTGCTCTTCGTGATTTTATAGACCCATACTCTTTCCAATGATCATAACATGAGTTATACTCATCTAAATTAGTCCGTTTTCGATTCTATGGATTCATAATTCATAGAACTACAACATACTAGAATTCTAACAATTTATAAAAACATTAATCAACCTAAAACTTGACCCAAAACATATGTTCATGCTCTATTTTCATGTTTTAACACATTTAGCGAATTCGATCGCCACAGCTTCTTTACTTAACCGATTAACATGATTTAAACTATGTCGCTTTCGTTTCTTCACATATTAACATAATCTAATCTCAATTTATAGATTATAACACATATAGGGCATAAAACTTTGAACTTTATTAAGCCATTTTTCATAAACATACACTATTATTACTTTTCTCCCTATAAACCCAAATTTCATGAAGTTAATAATCAAGTAACACTCACAACTGATGATTAGAAGATTATAACAACATACATACATGTATCAATCCAATATAACTACCAATTTATAGTAGATAATCACTAAGAAATCAAAACCTAGACATTAGTAAAAATTTATACCTTATATCCTTGATTGTTGGGAAGAAGAACAATAAGAACCTTGATACTCCAACTCTTTAGAAAAATAAACAGAGAATAACTCTCTTCCTCACAACTCTCTTTCTCTGCTCTAAGGCTTTAGAAGAATACGTGAGTTAAGTTATCAGTTATACAAAGGAAAAGTCTCCAGCCGTTAAAAATATGGAGAGTCTCTAAGGCTTGTTTGGCTAACTCCATTAGGTTCTCTTCTTGTTTATTTTAATATTCCCTTTTACTATATGATACCTATGTCACACTACATTTTATTGCTAAATTATTTAGCTAGCTATATTGAATAATTATACAATTAGAATATGTATAACTATTACTCCATACATTACGAATTTATATTCATAACACCTCAACTTAAAATAAACCTTTCCATTAAAATAATTAATATTTATTCTATTAATTATTTTAATTAACTCAAATGAATCATACAATTATAATATATAATTATTTAATTCCTTTCCTCGTATAAATTGTCTCAATACAATTTATTTAATTCATACATATAATCACTACTAAAATATTAATTCAATTTATTAACCTTTAACCAATAATTATTTATAGGTATTTTGATTTTTCTTCTCTCACCATCAATTTATATTTTATTTACATCATTCAACTTGCTAAACATTTTCATATATTACCATGACATGTAATATATATTAAGAATACCAAATTTAATTAGCAAAACTCGTATATTAAATCACTATTTAATTAATGAATTAACTCTTTTATCCACTTTACTACAACAGCACAACCAAGTAAGGTTTTAATATTCAAACAATATTATTCCATAATATAGTTTCAACTTAATTTAAATTACTCAATATTTATAGGGTTAATTTCCCTTGCCACCAAATTCCTTGTTGTGACTAATTTCTTTTATTTCCTTTAATTGTTTAATCAACTATTAAATCTCATAAAAATTTAAATTTTTATTTTTTCACACCAAGACACATAATTGAAAATATATACATCTCATGATAAGAATTTTTTTAATTATTAAATTCTTAATTTAATAACTTTTAAAAATTCGAGTTGTCGCAGTGGAGCTGTTTGTTGATGTTGATTTTGAAACCCCAGGGGATAAGAAGGTCGTGGAGCCTGCTTATTTTGATTGTTACTCCACAAAAAGTTGGGTTGATTCCTATTCCATAGATTGTCGGTATTTTGGTACATATTCTGCAGAATCCTATTGTAGCTACCCACAAACTATATCGTTGTGGGGTTAATGGTACATTGTTCTGTAGGATATTCTCCTGTACATAATTCGCAAACATACGCCACCTGTTGTGTTTGTGCACCTACCAGAACATCCATTTTCTTTGATAATATAAAAATCTGTGCGCCCAAAGTTGTTACCCCGTCTCTACTCGAAGTTGCATCAATACTACTCCTGAGACTACCACTCAATCCATTGTAGAATGTGTTCATCTGCAGCCATTTAGATAGTCTATGATGAGGGCACTTTCTGAGTAGTTCCTTGTACCTTTCACATACCTCATAAAAAGATTCCCCATGTAGCTGCTCAAACATCATAATCTCGTTTCTCATCCTAGCAGTCTTGGCTGGTTGAAAGAACTTAGCCAGGAACTTCTGAGCAAGGTAATCATCTAAAAATAAAAATAAACATGCTCATTGTAAAAATAAAGTAATGAGGAACTTACTTCCTCATTGTAAAAATAAAGTAGTAAGTGTAAGAGGACTTCCCTGTAATCATCTAAGGTTGAGGTGATGGTGGTGATGGCGGTTGTGGCTCATAAAGTCGGCGCTCTTCATTGTCAGAATCAGATGGTTGAAATTGTGGTATGGGCTCTTGCGGATGGTATGGAAACTATGTAGTCGCGGTTGGATTCAGAGTCTGTAAGGCCGTATTTAGTAAGGCAAAGGACGTATTCATGGCATTGAACATATGTTCCTGCCTGGCCGTCAGTCGCTTCATCTGTCGATTGGCTTCTTTATGCCTTTTGACCACAAGGCGCTGGAGACTGTGAAATTGGTTTCTAAACATAAATGTGCCCGTCCTTCAACTCTATGCAGTCTCCTTCTCTCCAGTTATCTCATCATCTTGGAATTCATAATCCTCAGATGTGTCTTCAGCCTCTTCCTCCTCCAAAGCTGGTGGAAATATAAAATCGATGCCTCTTAGGTGTGACTCCCCCCTAGGCCAAACTGTGTAGCGTGCAATCATACGAGAGTCCAATAGCTGGAGAGGCTACTAGAAAGGCTCATCTCTGGACCATCTAACACCAGCCTTCTTGCATAACCCACAAATAAGGGATGGGTATGGCAAACAGTCGGAGAATGGCCCTCGCAGGCATCACTGTATAGAGAAGATGATAATGGCGCCGACTTCGATGATGAAATCTTTCATAATTGCGTATAGCAGAAGCACTTTCTCCCTCGTCACCTCCGTGGTATGCGTGGATGGAAATAACTTATCCCGCAGTGTGAACGGGAACAATCGAAGTCTGACTACATCATCTGACACCCCGTTGTATCTAAAGGTGTCACATATTTCCAGAAAGCTAACTAAAATTTAAGTAGGCACACTTAGAAGGGGGTTGAATAAGTGTAGGAGATAAATGTCCAACTTTTAATTAACTAAAAATTCCTTTGGATATTCAATGCAGCAAGCTGGATTCTATATCTTTATAAATAGAAATGTTAAGACAAGGTGTTAAACTTATGTAACACTTTCCAAGATGTATAAATTCGAGACTTCACCTTTTTCAGAAACATAATTTCATAGTATGTATATGAGAAACTTTAGTATGTATTTCTTACTTATTCTTATCATTAGGTTCAGTTCTTTTATAGCCAAATATGATAAGTTACCGTTGCTTAGTGCTAATTCGTAATATGACTGTTTGGGACAAAGTGCATAAATCATGTAATTTTAAAGTGACATCCAGATATTGTGCCAATGATCAAGACTCCTTCCAGTTATATACTAACGTAGGACACTATCATGATCAGTAGAGATATAGTGATATGTCAGTGATTAGCGAGGAGATTATGCCTGATTGAGTGCATATCACGTGATACCATATCTTTTATGTCTCTTATATTATATCCCATCTTGTCATACGTATATTTTCTATATGTCAATTACTGGATTAATATCATGCAATCATATTACCATCTTGTGCAGTCTTTAACCAACACGTCTAAAATTATTGTCATATCGAGTTTATCAAGCAAGTGGTTTAGAGACAGTCTAATTACTTCCCTTAAATTAAGCATTTATATGAAGTATAATTCATGGTATTTACCTAACCAACTATTTACATTAAATTACCTTATTAATTAACCAGAAATAGATTCCTTGATTTATGAACCACGAGGTAAATCAATTACTTTTAAACTATTACCCCATAATCTTAGCAAATCTTCCTAACAAATCATTTTACCAACATTTAGTACATTTGTTAAATTCTGGATATATAATTATGTCTATATGAAATGCACATGCCCTAAAGCCTTGTATCGAAAAGTAATTAATGCTAAGATCTTACATATATTTCCTAGGACTCAAAAAGGCCCTTCATCCTTCAAAGATCTCAAGTCTTTATAATTTCCTCCTCAATATTCCTGTAATGCCATTTCTTTTCCTGAAATTTCATAGAGCATGATTAGAGGAATAATATGGTCATCATCAAAACATTTAGGATGGAGTATGACATAAATCAATATTCTCCCCCTTTTTGATGATGACAACAAAATAATTATGACTCCCCCTAAATTCATGCATATCTCAACATATATAGTGTTTTCTGCATATATGCAATGTTTAATAACCCTGCACTAACCTGTTAGTCCACAGTATATTTTAAGCAGAAGTTACACCATTAACCCATAAAAGCATTCATCAACAGAAAGAAATCCAACAACACTTAAAGCATAGTTTTAAAACTAGAAAGTCATCATGCATGAAATTTAAAAATTGCCTGGTAATGCAGAATTTTAAAAAATTATCTTTTAATGCAAAATTCATCTCCCCCTTTGATATCCATCAAAAAGAAATCCAAGAACTCTAGGAAGGAAGAGCTTAGGCATCGTCTTCATCGATGTGAACATGGTTGGCCTCGCGAATAGTGAAATAGGGATGGTGAAGCCTATGGTGTTCAATCTCCTCCAAGGACATGGTGTTTGCAAATCGGGGAGGACGTGGGATTAGGTAGGTGGAGGTAAAGGAAGGTCCAGGAAGTCCCCTTGGTATTGAGCCATCCAGTTGCATTGGGGCCACTCCTGTAGGGATTTCGTCACAAAAACGCAGGGGAGATATAAAATAATCAAAGCAATTTTTGAAACCCAAAAATAGGATCCATGCGAAATAGAAATTAATTCAGTGGTTTAGATATTATACCAATTATGAAAGAGTTCTGAAATGGCTTCGAATACCTTACGCAATCCAATTAGAACCGCGCCTCTACGGTATCTACACGAACGCCCCGCGAATCGTCGCATGATTTACAGTGAAGAGAACTGCGGTACTAGCCACCAAAAATTAGGATTTTTGAAATTTTTTTCTAGTCTCTATCTAAGAACGGCTAGGGTTTTTGGTTATGATTAACTTCCCTAAAGCGCTGATATATCATATATATAACAATAAATCGGAATTAATCAAAACTCTAATCTAATTAAAATAAAATCCGAATATATATATATATATATATATATATATATATATATATATATATATATATATATATATCCTTTTAATTTAAATTCGTGATTTAAATACTATCAATCATATTGATATATTTAAATCCTTACAATTTAAACTAATTCCCTTTTAATAACGTTCTATGTGTGTGACACTATATGTTATTATTACGTTGGCAATAATTTTAAAATTATATTATAAAATTATAAACAGTGAGCGACATCTAGTAATGCATCACTGCTACCCAAGTAATAATAAGATCGATGATTCGATGCAACCTTTTTCGTGACCATTGTTTCAATGTAATGTAATCCTTTTAGCCTTGACATCCTAGATTAAACTCGTGCCATGGAATGTGTCATACTCTTTATAATTTAATCTGTGTTTTCTTGATCAATGAGTAGACTATATGAAACAAATCACTATTTAAGCATGGCCATGAATTTCATAGTCTTACTCAATCAAGAGGCCTATGGATATCACCCCTAATACATAGGAGGGTTAAATTCCATCTAGATCACTCATATTCCTCACACGATTCATGATGTACCCAATAATCACCTTTATAGTCCACCCTATTAAAGGTGACCTTTGATGATATCAAAGCACATAAATTCCCGTGTAGTAATATAGTGATTTCAGGTCGGAGGACCATTACATCATTGTCACTATGAGAATCTCTAATGACACTTTATATATTATTCCACGTAGAATTCTCATGGTGGGTCTGTCCAGTACATCGTTCTCTAACATGTACCAATGCATTGACTTAATATTTCATATATTTATGACCAATGAGATTTGGTCATCAGTCAATTCACATACTAGTCTCAATGCATCATTGTTGTCCCATCAATAATGATACTCGACTAGGGACGTTTAAGAATAATGATACTAACTATAATTATATAATCTCATGCTCAAGTCACATACTTGAAACTATATAATTTGTATCACTATTCTAAGGAATTTTATTATGTTAACATTTATATAACGCAGTAAATAAAATCATTCATTTATTCAATCAAATATAATATCAAAATGTTAAGCAATTATATCAAATAATTAGCCTCTAGGGCACAAACTCTAACAGGGGATGCGAGAAATGACTTGTTCAGCCTGGAGCTCTTCATTGAGATCATTCATGCACCGCTCGGTGAAACGTCCTAGGGATCCAATCTGATTGCTGAGAAATTTGAGTTAAGTGCTTAGCTGGCATGCATTTCGATTCATTTTCCTCTACAAGGCTTCTACCATAGCTTGGGTATGTAGTTCGAATCCTGCCTGAAGATCGATAAATTCATCTTCCATGTGGCAAAAAACATTATTTAGTTTAGTGTGACTAATGGGGACTTTTCCTTTTTCCAGCACAGAAAGACGATGTTGTATATCCTTAACATCAGCAGTGAGGGAAGTTTTATTGGTAACGATGGTATGGAGAAAGGTGAAAATCTCAGGAGAGGGAGGTTGTGGGATATGAGGAGTGGAATTATGTACTGAAGGAACAAGGGGAATTTCTGGAGCAATTCTCATAAACTTCCCATCTACCGGGGTGATATGAGCGCTTTTGAGATAGACTGAATCGATGGAATCAGTAATTGTGAATAAACCTTCATTGTCTAAAGGAATTTGAAAATGACTGAACAATTTTGTGATAAAATAACTATAAGGAAAACATTTTTTGGAGTGTATGATGCAGTTAGTCATATGTTTGAGCATCATAAGAGAAAAATTAAATGGTTTTCCTTTCATTATCAAAGCAACCAACACCAAAGTAATATATTGCATGAAAATGTAAATGTTAGTTTAATGTGAGTAAAATATTTATTAAGTACATTAAATATTTTAGTTGAAAACTTTATGGAATAAAATGAATATTTATGATATTAAATAAATATTTGATGAAAATTATTATGGGATAGTTTATTTAAGTGTGATAAAATAGATGAGATTTATACGTATTTTATTACGCGAGTATAATGGTGATATTCTAATTTAATTAAATAATTAAATTAGAGGAGTGAGAATTTGTTAAATAATGTTATAATTATAATGGTTGAATATAAATTATAATTTTACTGATAATGTTAATTTTATTTCTTAAGGAATTAAAGGTACATATTCTAGTTTATATTTCTAGTTTATGTGTTCTTGAGTTTCTTTTAAAATTGTCGTTACTATCCACTAATGATAGATGATCATCCCAACTACCCTTACGAATTGAACATTTTGTAATTCTTTTAATAATGAATAAAATAATATTATTTATTATTATTGCGTGTTGAGATGATGGATGTCGTTCTATAACCTAGAAACGTCGTAAAGTAGTAGTATTTTAACTACGTGGGAGAATTAAAGTGTTTGAATTTCTAAAACGAAAATAAAAGTTTTCTGAGAAATTTTTTGAAAAACACTATTCATCAATTTCTGCTCAGGAATTATTTTTGAACTTCCGAGAAATACGTAATGTTATAATATCGAGATGATATCGATTATGTAATAATAATCTAAGTATGGAAAATGAAATATTTCGCATGCGTACCTAATTTGAGATAGTTAGGTTATTAAGCGTTAAAAGAATGAAGTTGTAATCGTATAATGTGTAAACATTATATGGAGTAAGGAATGGAGGTATAATACGACGTATTGTATTATTATGTACGAAGAACGAGATATCGTATATTTCGAATTAATATACGAGATAGCATACGAGAATTATACGTAGGATATGTATGTTAAGTTATTGAATTTAAGATAATGGACTTGTGGGATTTCTAGTTTATTGATAGAAGCCCAAGTGTATGATTATCACAAGCCCAATCTATTGTAACTCAAGCCCAATAGGAAAGTAGTTGGATTAATTAACCAAGCCCAAGGTGAAGCTTTGACCCATGGGTCAAACCAAGTGAGGAAGTGGGTAGTCTTGATGGGCAAGGATTAAGTGTGATGACCAAGTGTTGTGGTGAGCAAGTAAAAGAAGTGGCTAGCAAGAAGACTTGAAGGTTAAGTTATGAATAGTAAGGAGGTGGAATGAGGAGGTGGGATTGATTATTGTCCATTTTGCCCCAAGCTTTGGTGGCCTATAAATACCAAGTTCATTTCATTTTTGTTGGTTGTTTTGTTATCATCCAACACTTTCCTCTCAAGCATATAAGCTACTTATTTGGTAGAGAGAATAAGTCACTAAAGCACTTATAAGCCACTTCAACCTTTGATAGTTTCCAAAGCAAATAGAAGTCTTCAAGGGTAAGACTCATTTTCTTTTATCTATATCTTTTCTATGATAGGATTGATAGAGAAGGGGGATTGATTGAAGATAACATGTAATAAGTTATAAGGAATGAACTTAAGCCGAATAAGTTGAATAAGCAACTTGAACCCCAATAAGTTGTTAAGATCATGAAGGACTTGTCATATGATGGTAGTATGTTGGTTATAACATGAGAACATTGATTGAAAGACTTAAATTATTGGTAAGTCATGAGTATGAAGATTTCTAGTTCATAAATTGAGAAAGTCAATGACTTATGGAAATAAGTCAAAACCTACTTTGATTATAAGTTGGTGTAATAAATAACTTGAATTGATGATATGTTGGTTAAAATCCACTTAGAACACTTAGTATGGTTGAATTGACGAACTTTGCACGATTAGACGATTAACGTCGAATTCGTGAAAGTCTCGGAATAGAAGTCATATTTTGTATTGGAAGTCGAAAACGTTGGTTTTCAATGGAGACAAGTCATTGTAGTCATTATAGAGTTGCGGACTCGAAAATGACCGGATTCCGACTTAGAACGAAGAAATGAGCGTTGAACGTTCACGAACGTTTATCGTTTTCGTTAAAATGGACTAATAGGTCAAATTTTAGCAAATGAAGTCAAATAGATAAAATTCTTCCATGAACGCATAGATTATGAAATTTGTGAACCGTAGGCTTTTGAACGGACCAATTCGGAGTTAAAACGAAAAAGTTATGCGTCCGGAAAGTTAGCAAAATTTTCAAAAACTACAAAATTTTCTGAGGACCAGAGTCCGCGCCGCGGCGCGACTCTAAGCCTTCTTGTCCGCGCCGCAGCGCGAGGCCGGAGGATGACACACTGCTAACTCGCGCCGCAGCGCGAGTCACAGACCAATTAGTGGCGCCGCGGCGCCAGTGCAAGGAAGAAGATAGAGAAGAAGGGTTCCAAGTGTAGAATGAAAGAGGGATTAATAGTAATGAATTGTGATATAATCACAACATAACTAAGACATTGTAAGGTGCTTGTAATACACTAATGCATGTTTATAATCAATCAAAGATGAGCGGGATATGAATGACGTAATGAAAGCCGAAACCCTTAATAACGAAACTAAGTTAGAATTACATTGAAATGAAGGGTAAGGTATACTAGAAAGCATACTTGGTTAATTATGAACTAATATGGTACGTTATATGATTATGAATTGTAGAATCATAAAGACTTAAAGTGTACGTGTATTAACCAGTAAGCAGACACTAAAGGCAAGTATTCTAACCCTTGTTCCAGTTCAGTCTGGGCAAGCTTTGTAATTCATGTTCTCTTTCACATGAAATCTAGAATGATGAAGTCTTAAGCCAATTTTTCCGGCTAGACTTATATTATGATGTTGTCAAGCATGATTTGTAAATTACCGAGTTATATTGGTATGGTTTTCAATCGAAGACCACGCATGTTCAAATGTTTTTGTTGTTTAACGACCGGCACGTGAGGTTGCCACAATTAAACGTATACACGTTTAATGAATGTAGTGTTGATCAACATAGAGTACTATGAGCTGATCACTCAGAAGTGCTCGTAAGCTATGCCGGACTTACGGACTTAGTGCCGGGATGTCCTTTTCAAAAGAACTTATGTATGCTCATAATCTTGAGCCATAATTGTTATTCTACTGAATATTGATGGAAAAAAGTTTTGAAGCAAATGAAGTGCTATTTTGAATCACCGATAGTACTTAGTAACTATTGTTCAGTTACTGGAGATATATATTTGCTCTATGTTTCAAGCATGTTGTTTATTAGAATTATAGTACTTGCTGAGCTAGCCATGCTCACTCTTGCTTGAACCATATGAACACAGCTAAGATCGAGTGGACTGAAGGATCCGGCAAGGATAAATGTAAGGCGAAGACGAAACCGTAGTATACTTATGTAATAGTATAGGAAGAATGTCTGTAATATATTGATATTATGACAAGAACAAATGAAAGGGTTACAAAGAACCTGGGTAATGTAATATTACTTTGATATATATGGAGTTATATTAGTCCTCTTGTGACTATTTGAGGAAATGTGTGAATGAATGGTAGTACCGTGTAGCACCATTTGTCGGGTTGGAAGAGACCCGGATTTGGGGGCGTCACAGGTTGGTATCAGAGCAACAGGTTATAAAACTTAAGGGGGGAATTAAAACCTTAAGCCATAACCTTAGGAAGAATCAAAGAAATACAAGAAGAAAATAACCTTATAAAAATGCATTATGATTATGATATGTATGTTTATTATTCTACTGACGTGTACTAATCAACTTATTTGTTTTATGTAGATGTCAGGAGTAAACGGGATGTTTGTTTATGAACAGACCATAAGTGATGAGTCGGTGAACCAAGTAGAGGTTGTACCGAACCCTATAGCAGCAGAGCCAGAAGTAGTAATCATTGAGTCTGAAGACTCAGAAGAAGCTGACTACATGTCAGTATTTGACGGGATGATAGAGGAGGAGGTAGAGACAGTCTCCTTTAACATAGTGGCTATAGCAGCAGAAATAGCTCCTGGGGGGTCGATGATGTCTCTGTTTATGTCAGTGTTGGATAGAAATATCCATTACTGTCAGGAGGTTAAGGAGCTGAAGGCAGAGCTTCAAATGCTTATAGAGGACAAGACTGATGTCGAGTCCATGTGGGAGCAGGAGCATGACGAGAGGATTTTGGCTAAGGACAAAGTCCAGGATTTAAAGCACGAGGTCTTGGAGCTTAAGGAGGAGCTCAAGACAAAAGTGCAGAAAATAGGGAGGATGTCCTATATCTATAGGAGTTCTCACACGGATTTTCAGCAGCAGGTAGCTGGATATCCGGTGGAGGTGGGGCAAACGAGGCATACTATTAGCCGTGATATCATTGCTGGTCTGGCCAAGGCAGATTTCAATAATGCCTTGAGGCAGATGTAGTTTAGTGGTGGTTAGAATAGTTTGTAGATATTTTTGGTAAGTAGTAGTGATGTAAAACCCTTTTTGTATAGTAAAGGGTAGTCTTTTGTAAATCCCAATTTTTGGAAAGTGATAGCGGGAAAGTAATGTAATCAGCTTAGGCTGAGTATGTAACCGATGTAGTATTATACTACAAAGAATGTATATAAAGATCGTTTTATGGAAAGCAATGAGTTATGAATGTTTGGAGTTATTGTTTTATATTAATGATAGCTAATAAAGAAAGGAATAATAACGTAATGTGTTTATTGTATCAGGCAAAATGCCGCCGAGAATAGTGCAACGAAATCAAGGTGCGGACGTAAATCAACCGGAGGGAGGTCCGGTTAACGCGATGCAGGAGTTTGTTAATTTATTAACAGCCGCCTTTAATAGAACAGGGGCTAATATCCCCATAAATCCAGGAGTAGCACGAGCTACTACCTTTAAGGATTTTAAGAGTGTAGGTCCGCCGGAGTTCAAAGGAACTACGGACCCAATCGAAGCCCAAACGTGGATTAAGGAGATAGAGAAGGCATTTGTAATTGCAAATGTTGATGAGGCCCAGAAAGTTGCCTTTGCAACCTATATGATTAAGGGAGAGGCCAATTTTTGGTGGGAAGCCAATCAGGCTAGGGTCGGGATAACGACTTTAACGTGGGATAGATTCAAGGAGATATTTTTCGAGAACTATTTTCCCACGAGCATGCAGGGAAGGATGGAGATGCGGTTTTTAGAACTGAAACAAGGGGAAATGACGGTTCCCCAATACGCTGCCAAGTTCAATGAACTGGCTAGGTTCGCTCCACACCAAGTGGATACCGAGGTGAGGAAGGCGAGACGGTTTGAGCAGGGCTTGAAACCCTGGCTCTATAACCGTATATCAGTATTCCAAAGTACTTCTTTTGGGATCGTTTTAGAGAAGGCGATAATCGCCGAAGGTGGTAGTGAGGCGTTGAGCCAATACCACAAGGAAAAGAAGAATAAGGGGAAGGTTGACGGGAGAGTCAAGATTGAGGGAGCCAGTGGGAGTGGCGAGGGTCAGAAGAGGAAGGAAATTAACTCTGGGAATACCGGAGTGAAGCAAGGGGACCCAAAGAGAAGAATGGAGGCCTGCAAGACCTGTGGAAAGACTCATCTAGGAGTCTGTCTCAAAGGGAAGGCCGTCTGTTACAACTGCGGACAGGAGGGGCACATTGCGCCAAATTGTCCGAGTCCGAAAAAGAATCATGGATGCTTTGTGTGTGGGTCAACCGCCCACATGGCAAAGAACTGCCCGAAGAAGGGGACGGACGGGAATCGGGGCACTAATAGCGGTAAGTTAGCTATTGGGGGTCCAGTTCAGCAGGGTAGGCCGATGGGTCGTACCTTTAACATGACAGTCCAGGATGCGGTTGCATCAGGGGACGTCGTTGCAGGTATTATCCCGATTAACGATATCAATGCGTACGTGCTGTTTGATTCGGGTGCTACCTGTTCATTTATAGCATGCAGTTTTGCTAGACGATTAGGATTACTTCCCGAAAAGTTACCTATACCTGTAAATATTAAGATAGCAAATGAAGATATAATTCCTATTGAAGATGTTCATAGGAGTTGTTGTGTAGATATACGGGGTTGTAAATTATCGGTAGATTTATTACCAATAAAGTTAGAAGAATTCGATGTAATTCTTGGAATGGATTGGTTAGTAAACCATGGGGCAATAATAGATTGTCAAAAGAAATGTGTGAACATTAAGACGTTAAAACAACCTCGGGTAGTATTTTATGGGAATAGATCGCCGGGACGTTCGTGTTGTCTAACCATGACACAAACTAGAAAATTACTGAGGAAGGGATGCGTAGGATATCTGTGCCATGTTGTTGATACCGAAAGAGTGGTAGCAACCATGGAACAAATACCTATAGTGAGGGAATTCGCCGATGTATTTCCGAGTGAATTACCTGGTCTTCCGCCGGATAGGGAGACAGAATTTGTGATAGACATTGTGCCAGGAGCGGCACCAGTTTCCAGGGCACCGTATCGTATGGCGCCAGTAGAGATGAAGGAGTTGATGGTGCAGTTACAAGAACTGTTGGATAGGAAGTACATTCAGCCGAGTGTGTCACCGTGGGGAGCACCGGTACTGTTTGTCAAGAAGAAGGATGGATCGTTAAGACTTTGTATCGACTACAGAGAGTTGAACAAGTTAACGATAAAGAATAAATACCCATTGCCCAGGATCGATGATCTCTTTGATCAGCTGAAAGGGGCTAATTATTTTTCTAAAATAGATTTACGAACGGGGTATCATCAGTTGAAGGTTAGGAAGGAGGATGTGCCAAAGACAGCATTCAGGACTCGTTATGGTCATTACGCGTTTTTAGTGATGTCCTTTGGGTTGACAAATGCACCAGCTGCATTCATGGATATGATGAACAGAGTGTTCAAACAATATTTGGACAAGTTCGTCGTGGTGTTTATAGATGATATTCTAGTCTATTCTAAGACGCCAGAAGATCATGCTGAACACCTTAAATTAGTGTTGGCGACATTAAGAAAGGAGAAGTTATATGCGAAATTCACAAAGTGTGAATTTTGGTTAGAGAAGGTGCAATTTTTAGGTCATGTCATTGACCATGAGGGGATTTCAGTGGATCCAGCGAAGGTAGAAGCCGTGATGAATTGGGAACAACCGAAAACGCCGACTGAGGTGCGGAGTTTCCTAGGGTTAGCGGGTTACTATCGGAGATTTATCCAGGATTTTTCAAAGGTAGCTACTCCGTTGACTAATTTGACGAGGAAGACTGTGAAATACGCTTGGACTGACAAGTGTGAGAACAGTTTCCAAGAACTAAAGAAGAGATTGAGTGAGGCACCTGTGTTGTCATTACCCGATGACACGGGAAATTTTGTAGTTTCCTAATGATTATTTTGTAGCTTATTCATCGAAATTTTGTAGATTTCGATGAATAAGCTTTCGAATCTTTCACAATTATTATATTGTTGAAAAATTCGAAAGCTTATTCATTCTTTCAATCATGATATATCTTTATTATATTAAAACTTGATGGGCAAAATAGTTGCTCACCTTTGCTATATCATGATAACATTTTCAGATTAAGACGAAGGCTCGAATAATAACAGAGGCAAAGGCAAATTCCAAGATTAGATTATTATGCAGTTAGAACTATTAAATTATTTGATGCAAATGACATTGTAAATCTTTCAAGTTATTGAAGGTATGTATTAAGTTAAGATTGTAGACCTTGGGATTATGTTGTAAACGTTTATTATATAAAAAATTTATGTTTATATCTTCCGCATTAGTTATAGAAATGATGTATCGTGACATACTAGGTTCGAGGTAAAAGGTACCCAAAATTGGGGGTGCTACAGGTTGGTATCAAAGCTATAATCACAAGTTGGTGAGAAGAGCCCCGAACCTTTTGCTGGTGACTCCCCGTAAGTTGGGATGCACCGAAGCCAAACTTTTCGTAGGGGACATCGTAAGTTGACATTGGCAAGTTAATAAGTATCACTATGGGGTGTTGTCGATTTATGGATATAAGCTACATTTGGTATCAAAGATGTAGGTTATAAACCTAAGTTAGGGGTACCTTAGGCTATAACCATAGAGTTAAGGATAAGGAATAAACTCAAATAAAGTTTAAAGTGTTAAGAGATAAATTTGGGAAATTCATTATTGAGTAAAGGAGAAGATAAATAAGATTCACAGAAGAATCTTGAAAAGTTATAAAGATAACAATCCAGAGTTACCCAACTCTGATAATGAATATGAAAAGCAATAATGAATAGATAGAGTCTATAAGACTAAATGCATAAAGAAAATCTTAATATAATATGATTAAGGGAAAAGATAAAAAGATCGTAAAACAAAACGATCATAAGATAGAAAAGAATCGTAATATAACACAATTATAAGAAGAAATCAAAATATTATCTGATTAGGTCGTAGAAGGAAAGAGGATCAATCAAATTATTGAAAACATTGTTAGGAATATACATGTGAGTGTTATTCCTTTATTCGTATAATTTGATGATGAAGATGATGAAGTTAATGAATGAATATGAAAACATGTCTGCATTAATAAAAGTTGTAAAGTCTTTAATAGATGATAGACTATATGGATAAGGACTTAGATTGATATGATCAAATTTGTTAGGTTGATCCAATGAGAATAAAGTGTTTTATAAAAGTCCTTCAAAAGATCATGATGTACAAGGACTACGTATAGAAAGATCAAACTTGTTAGGTTGATCTTATAAAGTGTAATAGATAGGTATGTCTGATCGTAGAGCTCTGTACAAATCATTTTAGTCTGCCAATAAAGTAAGGCAGAATCGTAGACTATACTCGGAATCGTAGAAGATGTCTACTAAGCGTCTGTCAAGCTAGAATCGTAAACTTTACTCAGAATCGTGAAGTCTACACATCGTCACCTATCATAATCATAGTCTGCAGAACCAGAGCCAAAGTCATAGTCAGCCAGATGCTCACATAGTCAAGGCATAATCGTAGAGCACTCTACGATTCTCAATAGAAGTAAACCTAAAGTATATACATAGATCGCTTTCTCTAGTAAGAACAGTCAAGATTAAGAATGCAGTCTACTTGAAGAGTATCAGAAAGCACTCTCTGAATGATCTCTACAAGAAAATAGAAGATCAAAGCACCAACTCTATCAGCAAGGCTGATTGAGAAGTGAAAATCCATTCAGAATGAGTCTCCAAGAAGTGCTAAATAGAAGACTACGATCATAGTGCTTACTAAAGAGAAGAAGAGCTTGATAAAGGAAATACAAAGATTATGGCAAACCTGCCACAGAATAAGCAAAGGACGAATAAGGAGGATATCAATGCTCAACCCTACCATGGTGCATGATCATGAGATCACAAGGCTAAAAGTTAAGGAAGCTGAGCATGACAAATCAAAAGAGATTGCAGAAGCCAAGGCAGAATCGTAGAGTATCAAAGAAGTTGGTTCAGAATCATAGTCTATCTTGAAAGCCACACTCAGAATCATGGAGTTGATCTAAGCATCTACCAAGCCAAGTCAAGAATCATAGTCTGCTCTCAAAAAATGTAGAGTCTACAATATTAGTAAGCAAAGATCATAGTCTATCAGTGCTTAAGAGAAATCGTAGTGTTCTATTCAGGCTAAATCAAGCATAAGTATGACAAGACACAACGATTATAATCGTAGTGTCTCACCTGTCAGTATCAGAAGCACTAAGGTTCAACCATTTAATGAAGGAGGAAGTATAACCATTAAAGAATGGTTTATAGCCATTGACATTTTGGGAATCCTAATGATCCAACACTCATCCTTAATATATATTGAAGAAACGTATCGAAGAAGCTAAGAAAAGAACTACATGCATGCTAAAAACACATTTTCTAGTGTTAGGTGAGAAAGTAGTCTGTTGTGTCAGTAGGCCAGACGACAGAACAACAGATTTCTAGGAAGTTAACATCAGTGCTCAGAAATGTTTGGAGCATTAAATGCTACAATAGATAGGTTTAATAAAAAAATTCAAAGGTTCCTTCACAAGTAAATAAGACAAAGACTCAAAGGGAGCTTGTAAATGAAAAAACTCTCCAACGGCTATGTTTCAACAGAAAGATAATAGATGGATCTATAAAAGAGTCGAGAATTCAAAGAAGATGGTTGTTGACTTGAGAAGATGAAAGTCATATAGAGCTTAACGGAGAAAAGGTCTCAGTGAGAGTGAGACCACCACAGAAGAGTGAAGCATAACTAATGAGAGTCCTATAATGGAAAAGCTTTACTCAATACAAAAGAGTATGATAACGAGGTGGAATCTGTGCTAAGAGCTGGAAGGCCAAGAAGACAACAACAAGAGTGGCAAAACATAAAGAAGGATACTTGAGCAACTCTATTTTCCCTATGAACACACAAAGCTGAAGAGAAAAAGATATAGAGCTGAATATGTACACAAGTCAAATAGTGTTCAAGAACTGCTAAGTACCCAAAGAAGTCAAGCTGATATGCAAAGACTTTGTGGTACCTCAACGGTAATGGTGCATAATGTTTAATATCAAATGAAGACAAGCATTAACCACAAAGAACAGCAGCACTGAAGGATGAGTCAAACTACTAAGTACCAACAAGATGCCAGGCTAAACACATCTTAGCAGTTCATTAGATGTGATCAAACACCAAAGCTGAATACCCACTTGGGAGACTGTCATGATGTGAGATGCTATGCTTGGGTAGGTTCTGTCTTTCATAGGGAATAGTCTTGCACTCGGTCGTTGGTTGTTCTGGGTTTTTGATGGAGCTCCTCCTCTTGATACTGCATTTTATGGAACTGTTACTGCATTTTGGTTTTGTTGCATTGCTGCTACTGGGCTGAGGGTATGCTACTGGTTTTGCTGCTGGGTTTCTGGGTTTTTGGTACTCCGGTATTCTAATGCTACTGGAGATGTGCCTTGTTACTGCACGCTATGTGTTACTACTATGTGTGAGCTGTTATGCTTGGGGGAGGGTTTGTACAAAGGGGATGGTCTTGGTCTGTTGCTACTGATGTGCAAACAGTTATGCTCTAATTGCACTCGACTGCATTTCTTTGGGACTATTCGGGTTGCTACTGCAGGTGCTTTGGTTATGCTGTAATGGTATGCTAGCTGCTTATTTTACTTATTTTCATTAGTTGGTGGACATGTCATATGGCTTTAGCAGGTGGTCTCCTTCCGTGTAACCTTTTAGCGGGGCTCTTCTGTAATGGATATTTAATTGAGCACTTTATATAATTCTACTAGACTGTAATGTCAGGTTTTAAATTGTTTGGCTATGAGCATGCAATTTTATATAGTCATCATAGGGCCTGTCCTATGATGTTTATGCTATATTCTGATTGAGGTTTTCCAATCTTTTGTACATTCCCTTATTTTAATACAGTTTAAATTAAATAAAAAAAAAGATGAATACCCAACGATCACAAGAAGCTGCTAAGTACCAGAAGATGAACAAGTTAAATGTCATCTTAGCAGCTCAACAACAACAAACAACAAACAATCAAGCAACCATGGCCTACAGGGTCCATGTCTTAGAGATTAAATCAAAGTCAAGTCTGCTAGGCTTGCTAAGTACCAAAGGGTACAAGAGATTCTATGTCTGTTGGGCTTAGTCTACAGTTCCAAGGCTACTAGTGTTGAAGAGTTCTTAGTGAACTAGTGTTCCAAGGCTGCTGGTCTTGAAGGAATCTTAGTGATTCGAATTTAATCAAATCCTTAGTAGAATCCTCGGTAGTTGAAACAGAATAGTGGATTAGGAGCATTCAGTCTTTAAACCACTTTAAACCTCTGGTGTCATTTACTTTATGTCATTTACATTTAGTATTATAACTGTTATATCTGCTTGCAATTAACTTTACATTAGAATTATTTTTAATGCTATATTTTTGAAGGGTGTCTTAATCTATTCCGTTGTGCATGAATTGATTCCTCTATTCATTATTTGTTTAATCACTTAACAAGATAAAATAAAACAAAGAAAAAGTTTTAAAGGATCTATTCAACCCCCCCCCCCTTCTAGATCTATTATGTGCCTCTGGGAACTAACAATTGGTATCAAAGTAGGTTCTCACGAATATGTTAAAGCTCACGCTTTGAGTTTGATCCATGGCACAAATAAGTTCTAAACGTGGTATTAGTTTTAAGTCACTTCTGAATAAAGTTGAGCTCAGAAGGTGAAAATTATATGTGCAAATAAATGTGTATATCCACCAGGATGAAATCCAGATTGGCCCTCTTTCTTGCATGAAATTATTATCAGGCCGATCTAACAAAATCTATAGTTAATCAGCAGTCTGCAGCCCACAGACTGAAAGTCCAGATGCAGCCAAAACTGAGAACTTTATGTTCAAAGTTCAGAAAGATAATACCTCTAAACAAACTATGTACTGCATCTCCAACGAAGGAGTTAGAGAAACTCGTCAAATGCACAATCGACAAGATCCATGAATCCAAACCTTGACGTTCAAGAGCTTCAAAGAATTTGAGGTGTCAAGACCTTCATCTGATCATGATTGAAAGACTCTAATTGACTAATCTAAAGCCACATTGAATAAAAAATGTTGTCAGTATTGATAATACAAAGTTATATTCATCAATGCCGCGTATCATTATGCAACTAAATAGAACAACTATCTGTCAAGAGACTGACAGTATCAAGGTATGTATCTTCATCAAAATATATACTCATCAAATTATAGTTGGACACCACTCATTGAAAAACTCTCTCCACCTATGGTTGAGGTTAAAAATATTTCATTTAGAAGATATCTGATGCATGCCTTAATTTAAGAATAATCTAAGCATTCTAAGTTTCTCGACCTTTGCTAATGGGTAGGTGTGTATGGAAATTCATACAAATCAATGTTTTGTGATTTTGACAAAACATAGAGTGTGATCAATACTACAGTTGTATCTTGAAGGTTCTTGGAGACTGATCAATGTTGGTCGAATTCTAAATACGCTCACACGTAAGTACACGTGGTCAATATGTAATATAGTGATAAGTCGAGTGTCGTTCCCGTAAAGAATAGTAAGAAAATATACCTATCAATTACTAATTTTATATTAACCCAATTTTATTAAACTATCCAAATCAATGATTATAAATAAGAAAAACTAAAAAAACTAGAAATACCAATCAATCAACACAACTTAAAAACCGTAAATTTAAGTAAATATTGGAGAATTAGGCTTACAACTTCACTTTTAAGTCTCACTCCGATTATCACACCTTAATCCAGTTCAATTCATAATCTCAATTTATTAATCAAGAACACTTATGTAGAATTAGCCATCTCTCGATGCACTAACATCGTATTAACTTAAATCCATAAATTTGATAGAATTAAGCTAAACACCCTAATCAACTAACTCACTATATCTCTATGTGAATTAAAATCAAATAAAGTTTAAATTTAAGTTATCTACCTGATTACATGCGATGCTAGGTATATCTCTATCCTAACATTCATCAAGATTCCATTCAAACACAGAATTCAAGAACACATGCTAAAGTGACTAAGTCTAGATTCATACATCATCTCTCGAATCCATACAAATCCACATAGAATTGGTGATCAAGCAATTCATAAATTAAACACAAATCACAATAGATAAACAGAATTGATAGATTATTAAACTGAATTCAAGGTATGATAATTATCGTTCAACAATATAGATCCATCATAAGCCTAAAAAGTAATTTAGTTCATCATGAATGAAATAAAAACTAAAATCATAAAAGAATCCATCATCCCAATTACAAAAGTTGAATTAAAAAAGTAGAATAGATACAAAACGACCCTTTTTCTTGCTCCAATTCGTAATCTTCATGATTCTAACCTCCTTGCTTTCCTTAAATGTTCTTCACTCAAATTAGGGCTCCATATTGCTAATTGATTGATTGTTTTTATGTCTCTCTTATTGTATTGTGTTATATACAACACAAATAATGTAATTAGATTTTAAATTGACGCCTATCAGAGTCCCAAGCCATGCCAACTTGCTCCCCTTCATGCTGCTGCAGAACTCCAATTAAAGTAGAACACTTCTTTCTCTCTCCCATACCCCTGCCTCGGCGGGGGGTAGTTGCACTATAGAGGCCCGCCCCAACGGGGGATGTTTCTGTATTTGATCATGTACCCCCACCCCTGCGGGGGTATTATTTTATATTTTACCTACCTCGGTGGGGGGGGGTGTTTCTGCAGCTGCATTTTTTGTTCATTTTGATGTCACTTCTTGTCATAAAGCCACCTTTATGCCACCAATGCTACGCCAAGCTACCAAAATGTAAAACAAACATAAAAAAGTAAATTACACATGCATTATATTTGTAATAGTAGTTTAAGATTTGATGATTGATTAGGAAATTACTGATTTGTTTTGATATGAGGTATTAACATGTTTACTTGATTTTCCTGAGGCCGGTTGAACATACTTGTTTCTATCATTACTGCTGGATTTGTAGGCATGTAGATTAGTTGCATTCCATTGCATTGCATTTTTGTTTTGCCTACCTCGGCGGGGGTATTATTTTATATTTTGCCTACCTCGACGGGGGGTGTTTCTGCAGCTGCACTTTTTGTTCATTTTGATGTCACTTCTTGTCATAAAGCCACCTTTATGCCACCAATGCTACGCCAAGCCAGCAAAATATAAAACAAACATAAAAAAGTAAAAACAAACATAAATTTATAGGATCAACATAATTTAAACAAACATAAATTTATAGGATCAACATAATTTAAGTCCAAATTAGATGCCGATTCGTAGGTATAAAACCCACTCATCAAACTCCTCCGAACTTAAACTCGTACTAATCCTTGAGCACAAAACAAAACAAAAATGCAATGCAATGGAATGCAACTAATCTACATGCCTACAAATCCAGCAGTAATGATAGAAACAAGTATGTTCAACCGGCCTCAGGAAAATCAAGTAAACATGTTAATACCTTATATCAAAACAAATCAGTAATTTCCTAATCAATCATCAAAACTTAAACTACTATCACTAATATAATGCGTGTCTGATCAACTCCCATGCTAACTGATACAAAATCAAATTTAACACATAATAGGTCTCTTTAAAGGCATCGTACAGTGTGAACTTATGAAATTCAAAAATAGTCAAGATCCAACTAAAATCAAACAATTACCAATATCGAGGGTCAAAATAGGGTACTTATGCTTTATTTTTCATTTACGAGGGCTTTTTACTCTTATTTCCTGTTTTATTCTTTTCTCTTTTTCTTTTTTTATACTCATAGTTGTGCAATGTCTTATTCCCTTATGCTTTTCAATGCTACCTTAACGAGCTTTCGACCAACGACTCCCAAACCATTAAGGTCTTAAGGCGCTAGGTGTAAAGACAATCACCTCGGGCTTACTTACTCAAGTAATAAAGGTCACGAAACTAGACAAGCCTTCCATGGTGTTTATTCATATTTACTTATTATTTTTTTATTTTTTATTTTTTTTAGATAGCTTATATACCCCAAATTTTCCTCCAAACTTAGGTTCTTGCCTAACTTTAGCCTTCACTGCCTATTCTTATATTCTTTCATTAAAACTAGCATTATCCTTTAGAGTTCCATTATGTAAACTTCATCAGTCAACATAGTTGTTATTACTGTGCTAACCTTATCATACCAGTTTCAAACAGAAAAAGATTCAATTCATAACAGAAAATCACATTAACACTCTAATAGTCAGTATTATACTTTTCTACTCAATTCCAATTTCATCATTCGCCAAAATAGACTGTACTATCTAACAGCTAGACTCATGCAAGATAAACACAGTACTAACTAAATTTTTTGTGCTTTTTTCAAATTTTTCCATTTTTTTTACAATATGAAATAAGAATAACAGAAACTAATAATAAAAACTAATTATAATACTACATTACTTATGCAAACTATTATGCAATTATACTACATGAATGCAAACATAATGAACCTAAACCTAAACATGACAACATATGTAAAAATATAACAAACTAAACTAAGCATGCAATAACGAACTGAACTAAACTACTAAACTCCCCCAAACTTAACAATTACAATGTCGTCATTGTAAAAATAAAGCAGTAAGTGTAAGAGGACTTCCCTGTAATCGTCTAAGGTTGAGTTGATGGTGGTGATGGCAGTCGTGGCTCATGAAGTCGGCGCTCTTTATTGTCAGAATCAGATGGTTGAAATTGTGGCATGGGCTCTTGCGGATGGTATGGAAACTATGTGGCCGCGGTTGGATTCAGAGTCTGTAAGGCCACATTTAGCAAGACAAAGGATGTATTCATGGCATTGAACATATGTTCCTGCCTAGCCGCCAATCGCTTCATCTGTCGGTTGGCTTCTTTATGCCTTTTGTCCACAAGGCGCTGGACACTGCAAAATTGGTTTCTAAACATAAATTTGCTCATCCTTCGACTCTCTGCAGTCTCCTTCTCTCCAGTCATCTCATCATCTTGGAATTCATCATCCTCAGATGTGTCTTCAACCTCTTCCTCCACCTCCAAAGCTGGTGGAAATATAAAATCGATGCCTCTTGGGTGTGACTCCCCCCCCAGGCCAAACTGTGTAACGTGCAATCATATGAGAGTCCAATAGCTAGAGAGGCTACTTGAAAGGCTCATCTCTGGACCATCTAACACCAGCCTTCTTGCATAACCCACAAATAAGGGATGGGTGTGGCAGACAGTCGGAGAATGGCCCTCGCAGGCATCACTGTATAGAGAAGCTGATAATGGCGCCGACTTTGATGTTAAAAACTTTCATAATTGCGTATAGCAGAGAACTTTCTTCCTCGTCACCTCAGTGGTATGCGTGGATGGAAACAACTTAGCGCACAAAAATATATATCATATCTTGCCATAGCGGCTCAACTCCTTGTTGAGGAAGATTGTGCCACCTTTTCATCCTTTAACCCATGAAGTACCCAGCTTAGTTATCTCAGCTAGAATCTAATAATAATCAGAACCATTATCATGCAATTGAGCATACTGGTATATCGCACGGGTTCGCAGGCTATAGTAGTTGTTAATAGCCTCTAAATTGAAGGGCACCTATTTACCTCTCATGAATGCACTGAACGAGGCCTTATCCTCAGCGTTTGTATAGAACTCCTTCACCACATTGACTATTGCTAGTTCTGGCTCATTAGTAAACCTATCCTAACCTTTCTCATATATTTGTCTCCTCATCTTCCCATCAACATTATCTGGTGCCAAGCTCCACTCTGGAGTTAGTGCTTTGGGCACTAAATAGTCGTACTTGTCGACGACACTGGCACTCGTGAACTTACATCTGTCAAAAGGTCAAGAGGGTGATGATGAACCAGACCCTGAGCCCTAGCCTCGTTATCGCTTGGATGGTGTCTTAGGTGCCATAGTAGTAAATTCAATCATAAAATCCCCCAAACTTCACTTGCACAATTTGTCAAACCATTTATGTGCACAACCCACAATGTCCAAACTAACAAACTGAATGCAAAAGTATGATGACAAACTAAAACTTGCAGATTACCTACTGATTTCCCTTTTCTGTTGATGATATTGCTCCAGTGGGTGATTCTAATTTGAAGTTATCTCCTTCCTTATTGCTATCAAATTGGATGGAATTGGATGGAGATGTGGTGTGAAATTGAGATGATTAGGGTTTAAATTATATAGTGTAGAGGATATGTGCGAATTAGTGAGTTAATTTATAGGAAGTTGGTAGTTCGTGGGTAGTTAGTGGGTGAGAGAATGGGGATTTCAATTAGAATAGAAGGAAGGAAGTGGAGAGGTTGGCAACGATCTGCAGAAAAAGAGATTGCTTAAAGTCCCGTACCCCCGCCCCGGCGGGGGGTGTTTATACTGTAGGAGCCCGCCCCGGCGGGGGGTATTCTATTTCTTATTTAAGACCCCCGCCCCGGCGGATGGTCTCCACAAAAATCCGACCCTCGTGGGGGGTATTCTGCCAATGGCTTTGAGCTTTCAACTTCTTCTCATCAAATGCATGTCCACTAACATCCTAAACACCTAAAACACATTGAAATCACTAATATAAGATAACATCGTGAAAATTGAGCAATTAAGGTCGAATTTACTAAAAATCATAACTAACTACCTATTGGACCGAAATAAACTTTCTTGATACTAGAATTACACATTAAACTACAATTTAACTAACATAACATAAAAAATACTGTAAATGAAAGTAATTTGGGTTTCCTCCCAATGAGCGCTTGTTTTTGAGTCTTTCAGCCTGACTACTCCCTGTTCATGGTGTATCGGTAAGTGTGGTCACGGTGGCTTCATTGTCGATATTGCCAACCTAGTAGTGCTTCAACCGTTGACTTTAAATTTCTCAAGTGGATTTCTACTGTATAGTTCAACGGCGCCATGTGGGAAAACCATCCTAATCATGAATGGCCCTGACCATTAAGATTTGAGCTTTCCTGGGAATAATCGCAGTCGTGAGTTGAACAGTAACACTGATTATCCTAGTTCAAACTTTCTCTGCATAATCTTTTAGTCATGCCACTTCTTGAATTTTTCCTTGTATAGCTTTGAGTTCTCATACGCTTGCAGTCGAAATTCGTCAAGTTCATTCCATTGGAGCAACCTTTTCTCTCCTGCAGTTGGTTGATCAAAACTGAGTTTCTGAATGGCCCAATATGCCTTATGTTGTAATTCCACTAGGAGGTGACATGTTTTCCTATAGACCAACTAATACAGAGACATCCCAATTGGTGTCTTGTATGCTATCCTATAAGCCCTTAACATGTCATCTAACTTTAGAGATCGGTAGTGATAAGGTTGGTTCGGTTGGTATAAGGTTGGTTTGGTTGGTATAAGGTTGGTTCTTTATGTCTTCGGCAAATATGATCATTTTTGTTGGGATAAACTTGTATACTCTCTCATTTATAAGTTCTTTATAAATAAGAGACTGGGGGTGTAACGACTGAGAAATTCGAATTTTTAATGTAAGATGATTTTATTAGATTAAATAATAATAAAATCATATTATGGGGATATCAAGATGGTTTTCGTTTTATAACTTATTGATATTGGAATATTGTAGTATTTGAGCTATGTGAAGAATTTAAGGTGTTTGAATTTCCAAGACGAAAATAAAAGTTTTCCGAGAAATTTTTCGAAAAACACTATTCATCGGTATTTGCTTGGAAGTTATTTTTGAATTTCCGAGAAATACGTAATGATAGAATATTAAAGTAAGATGGATTATGTAATAATAATCTAGTTATGGAAAACGTAATATTTCGCTTGCGGACTTAATGCAAGAATATTAAGGAAAGCGAAGTATTAATAAGGAAGTATTAATCGTATGATACGCAAGCATTATACGAGGAAAGAAAACAAGTATAATATGAAGTATTATACGAGTTTGTAAGAAGAATGAAATATCGTATATAACAAAGTTGTATACGAATGATAATACGAGAATAATACATAAACAATATGTATATGTATTAAGTAATGTTAATGGACTTGGAAGATTGGTTAACAATTGGTACAAGCCCAAGTAAATTAAATGTTAAGGCCCAATGATAATTAGTAAACAAGTTAAGGTTTATTAATGCAAAGCCCAAAGGTTAAGATAACTAAGCCAAGTTAGAAGCCCAATAGTTGGGTGATCCATGGAGCAAAACCATAGTAATGTGGTTAATGTGTGGTAACCAAGTAATATGAGTAATGACCAAGATAAGTAATGATCAAGTAATAAGAGTAGTGGCCAAGCAAAGGATATGAGTGGTGTTGATCAAGTAATGAATAGTAAGGAGGTGCAAAAAGGAGGTGGGATGATGGAATTGACTAAATTGCCCTAACCTTAGGAATTCTATAAATAGTGAAGGTTGGCAAGTCATTTAATAGTTGTTCAAATAATCCAAACACTCTCTCTCAAAGTGCTTAATTGTTAGGAAGATTAAGTTGCAAGTAAGTTATTCCATAAGTCAAGAAGAAGAAGAAACTACTTATTAAAGACTTCAAATGTAAGACTCCTTCTCCAATTATCTTCTATCTCTAACATGATAGGTTGATAAGAAAAGGTTGGATTAAGGAACATGAATGATAAGAAAAAGAAAGAAGTATGTATAAGTAATGAACTTAAGCCACATAAGTTGGTAATAAGTCATTTAAGATAACATAAGTTGTAAACTTATGTGATTGCATGATGAACTTGTGATAGGTTTATTAATGAAAGTATATGTATATACATCATCTTGTAAGAAAATATGTATCAAGAATACATAATTAAAGTAATATGATGAAAACATGTATGGATGATGATCAAGAACTTTAATTGTCATAAGTTATGAATGATAAGTTCATAAGTAGTTTGAAAGTTATCAAGTATAAGCTTACAATGAGATAAGTTAAAATCCAACCATGAGTGTAAATAGTTGGTATAAAGATGTTAAGATGTTCACATTATGAATGTAATCCATTGGTAGTGTTAAACAAGTTCTAAGAACAAAGAATTGCCGGAAATCGCACGATTAGACGATAATCGTTGAATTTATAAATTTCCCGGAATGAAAGTTAAATTTTGAGTTTGAGTTGGAAAATTGTATTTTCTAATGGAGACAAATCATGTTTGTCATTTAAGAGTTGTGGACTCGAAAATGGACGAATTCCGACTTAAAACGAAGAAACGAGCGTTTAACGTTCACGAACGTTTATCGTTTTCGTTAAAAATGAACCAATAGGTGAATTTTTAGCAAACGAAGTCAAATAGATAAAATTCTTGCATGAACGCGTAGATTACGTAATTTGTGAAACGTAGGCTTTCGAACGAGCCAATTCGGACTTAAAACGAAGAAGTTATGCGTCCGGAAAGTTCACAAAAATTAAAAGTTAGAAAAATTTTCTGGTGCACAGAGTTGGCGCTGCGGCGCCAACCCTAAGCCATTTGACCGCGCCGCAGCGCGAGGTCTGGAGCTCAGGTACTGCTAACTCGCGCCGCAGCGCGAGATGTAAGTGTAATGCCCGCGCCGCGGCGCCAGGCACAGAACATAGATAGTAAAGAATAAAAATGAAGGGAAAAGAAGGGGATGGTAAGAGATTGAACTAAACCTACCTTAAACAACTTAAGGTAACATTGTTGGGACATAGTTAAAGACTTAAAAGTAATGAAGAATGGTTAATATAACCAAGTCGAATGAATGTAAAGCGGACGATAAGTCGAAACGCATAAGAATGAAATTTAATCTATAATTAGATTGAAATAAAGGGTAAGATATATTCAGATACATACTTGATTATATGTGACCTAATGTAAGGCATTATGTGATCATGTATTGTAGAGACTTGAAAGACTTGAACGTAAAGTAAAATACACAGTAGCAGACGCTAAAGGCAAGTATTCTAACTCTTGTTTCAGTTCAATCTGAACAAGTTTATGATGTTCATGTATCCTTTCGCATGAATTGAAGTATAATGAAGTTAAAGCCAGTTTCTTTGGCTAGACTTAACATATTGAGTGGATTATTGATAATCTGTTCATCTGTTATCAAATGCTAGTATCTTTTGTCAACTACTTATAGTTTTCAAAAGAAGACTGAATTGTTAAACAAATGTTTTGTCGGTAAAACGACAGGCACGCGAGGTTGCCAAATGATTAAACGTACATACGTTTAATGGATGTAGTATTGATCAATACAGAGTACAATAGGCTGATCACCTAGAAGTGCTCATAAGTAATATCGGGCTTACGGACTTAGGTCCGGGTTGTCCTTTTCAAAGAAAGAATGAATGCTCAAGGTCTTTGACCGGGTGAATGTTTTACTGAATTTATTCATTGTGAAACATTTTGAAAGTAAAGATGAATTGCTATTTTGAATCATCAATAGTACTTCATAGCTATTGTTCAGTTATCGAAGATATATGATTCATATGTTTCAAGTATGTTGTTATTTAAATTGTTATACTTGCTGAGCTAGTCATGCTCACTCTTGCTTGAACCATATGAATGCAGCTAAGACTGAACGTCCTGAAGGATCAAATAAGAATAAAGGAAAAGCTAAGGCAGATTGTTAAGCTGTCATGTAATAGAATAGGTCTATTGTTGTAATATAATGAATATTATGACAAGAGAACCTTTGTAATGGGTTTAGAACCTGGGAAATGTAAATATTGAATTTAATATATATAAATTATGTTCATTCTTTGAGACTTTCAATTGAATGAATGTGTGAATGTTTGTACAGTATAGCACCATCTGTCGGGTTGTAAGATACCCGGATTTGGGGGCGCTACAGGGGGCAATGTTGGGATGTGATTATTTGGGTCTAGCCGTGGTGCAACTTAGTCTATTTAATGGTTCGGATCTGGTGATGGCCCATATGTATTTATTGTAACAGTGGAGAGTCCTTATTAAAGTAGGATTGTGTTTCCTTATTTGGTGGGATAAGGAGGTTTAATTAAGACTCCTACTCTTAATGGGATTCAATAGTTATAAGGTGATTCTGCAAAAGGAGTCTTTCTCCTAGTTGGATAGGGATGGAGGTGACTTCTATATATATGGCTACAAGTTAGGTTTTAGGGGACAAGACAACACACAAGAGATACAACACAAATTCATAACTTGTACTCCCTCAATATACACATCTTGTACTCCCAATATTATTATAGTGGATTACTATCTCTCTCTCCGTGGTTTTTTCCCAATTAGGTTTCCACGTAAATTCTTACGTTCATATTTATATCTCTTTATTTATGTTGGTGTGAATGTATTTCGTGAGTTTGATTGCACAACAATACAATCATATATACAACCAACCGTTAGCGCGATTTTGGCATGTTGTTTTGGTGATTTTGTCAGGCGTATAAAATTTGGCGTTAACATTGGCGCCATCTATGGGAACAGATATATATACAAACCAATCTATATCTTACAAGTAGTTTAGCTGAGTTAAAACTGGCATTGACCCTTTCTTTAAAATCATTCATGCAACTCATTCCAATGAATCACAGAAAACTCGACTAACACAAAGGTTAGACAAGCGTTAAGAAAACTTTCCTTCAAGCGTCTTCAAATAACTTAATCGACTGATCACAGCCTTTACAGAATCTACATGATATATTCACATAGCATACTGTAATTAGCTACCAAACAATTACTCACATTGTTTCTACCAACTTCTTTCTCTTCTATGTCTTAGTTAACTTTATTTCATTTAATAAAGTCAATTCGACTCATTACCCTTCATCCCGGCTTATTAACAATCTTACGTTATTATCCGGACTCTATCATCATTGGTGAAGTACCAATGTTGATTACCGATTATGGTTCGTTGATAACACATTGAGTTCTTCGTTCATAAGTTAATAACATGCATTAAATTCCTAAGTTTCCATACCATATACCTTAGTATATGTAGTATAGGAATAGTTCTAATACACTTATCAAGTGTGTAAACTTAACTAAGATAGGTCCCTGAACAATTGCAGTTCAAAGCTAAGTTATCTAACAAAAAGTCTACCTCGGCGCTGCGGCGTGACTTCCCCATACAAGACTGGCGCTGCGGTGCCAGTTTGCAGTACCCAAGCTCCGGTTTTGACGCTGCGGCGTGAGACTTCTTAATACCAGTGGCGCTGTGGTGCCACTTTCCAGTAGGCACTAACATTGTACCGGCGCTGCGGTGCGACACTTTAAAGTACTGTCTGGCGCCGCGGCGCAAGACCTCAGCACCAAAAAATTTTAACAGTCAAAAATTTTGGTGAGTTTCTCAGATCTATAACTTCTTCGTTATAAGTCCGATTTGGTCCGTTCAAAAGCCTACACGTCATCATATAGGAATTCTACACTTTTGTATCCGTTAACTCAAAATTCACTATTAAGTTCATTTTAAGCGTTCGTTAAACGTTAATGAGCGTTCATTACTTGTTTTCTTCATTTTAAGTCGAAATCCGATGATTCTTAAGTCCACGACTCTTAAATATCATAACACATGTGTTGACATTGAAACCAACATTTTCAACTCTCGCGGCAACTTTTGACTATCAATCTGGATTTCCTACGTTTTCGACGTTTAACGTCTATTTTCATGAAATTCGCCATAACTCCGTTACTAGTGTTCTATACGCCAAATCACATGGAATACTCCATGGATGTCATATCTACATCCTAACCAAGCAAGATGCACATATTTAAGTATCGATGGAGTTCAATTGTTTATCAAAAATCAACCTCAACAATCAATATTTCTATGATTTAACCCCACATCAATCCTTATGATTTCTATGTCTTTGTGACTTATAAAGATTGTATCTATAACAAGCCATCCTTATTCCACCATAATAGACTTACACCACCCATTTATGATTCTTCATTCTTAAACAAATCAAAAGAGACGGAACTAATATTAAGGAATAATACCTTAAGGAATTCTTTGGTGTTCTTGAAAAACTCTAAGGCAAAGCTTTAAAGTAGATTGTTTGCTTGAGTATAGCTCTTTCTCTCTCTCAAAATATATGTTGACAACTTGAAAAACCCTCAAATGACAAACTCTAGCTTTTATTTTATAGACAAATGAAATGGAGGGCAAAATAGACATTATCCTCTATCTCCTTACTATTCCTCACTTTATCACCAAGTAAAATACTTGGTGACCAAGTAGTTTTCTTGTCTTGCACCCCAAGTGGCCAGCCCACCATGCCCATGGGTTGCCCCATGGGTTTTACCCATTCGGTAACCCACCGGTTCGATCCACAGTTCGGTTTTCTTGAATTGGGCTTAATCAATCTAATATTGGGCTTTAGCTTGGGCTTAACACATTAATTCATTGGGCTTACGTATACAATTGATTGGACTTGGCATAATCCAAATCAATTGAATTCACATTAAGTCTTCACTTAATTCCATAATACCAATCGTATTCTACACATATAATCCACGTATTCTTTCCCTATAATACTCGTACGATAATCATATTGTACTTCGTATTAACTCGTCGTATTATACATAGATACTAAATAGTATCATACTAGTATAACACACACTTTAACAATATTGCAATTCCTTCTACGCGTTTCATTTCCTTCTCGGAAATCAATATACTCAACCCTTAGGTTTTAAGTCCGCAGGTGAAAACTTCGTTTGCCATAAATGAAATATTATTAGATATTTCATCTTATCTTAATATTCTATCATTACGCGTTTCTCAGAATTTCAAACTTAATTCCCGAGCAGAAACGGATGAGTAGTATTTTTACGGAAATTTCTCGAAAAACTATTATTTTCGTCTTGAAAATTCTAAACAATTAATTCTAACACGTAGCTAGATTACTAACCATATCAGCACATTCTAGGTCATAAAACAACCTTCACATAGCTTACTCACAAAACAAAGCAATTAAATTCATTTAATTCACATAATCAAATAAAATTTAATATCATAAAAATCCGATTTTCTCGGGCGTTACACTTTTTGCGATGGATATGCAATCTACCATCGTAGAGAGAGTTAAGGAGGTGCAGCTCAAAACTAATGAGTATGATCAGATAAAGGAGTGGTTAACCAATGAAAAAGAGACAAAGTACAGTCTTAATAACGATGGGTTATTGAGATTTGAAGGAAGAATTTGGGTTCTGAATGAGACGAAATTAAAGGAGCAGGTTCTACAAGAGGCTCATAGTTTAAAATTTTTGATTCATCCTGGTAGCACTAAGATGTATCAAGATCTTCGACAGAGTTTTTAGTGGCCGAACATGAAGAGAGAGATCGCCGAGTATGTAAGTAGGTGCTTGACTTGTTAGAGGGTTAAGGCCGAACATCAACGACCAA
This sequence comes from Panax japonicus, assembly GCA_020205505.1. Lineage (NCBI taxonomy): Eukaryota > Viridiplantae > Streptophyta > Magnoliopsida > Apiales > Araliaceae > Panax > Panax japonicus. The sequence continues at coordinate 36,446,622 of CM035110.1, read as the reverse complement.
GTGGCTTGCTACAGTCATTAGAAATTCTAGAGTGGAAATGGGAGAATATCATGATGGATTTTGTGGTGGGACTTTCGACTACTCAGAAGGGGTATGATGCAATTTGGGTAATAGTGAATTGGTTGACGAAGTCGGCTCACTTTTTGCCAATTAGGGTCAAGTATAACTTAGACCAATTAGCTAGACTTTATATTAAGGAAATACTTTCTAGACATGGAGCACCAGTATCGATTGTGTCAAATCATGACCCACGATTCACATCGAACTTTTGGAGGAGTCTACAAGACCAGTTGGGAACGCAGTTGAAGCTGAGTACGTCATATCTGTGACGCCCCCAAATCCAGGTCCCTTTGATCCTCGAATTCGGTCTGCCACGATACTACTATCGTCAAACTATTTATATATTTTATTCATAACTTAATGAATATAACTTTACTTATTACAATTTAGAATATAAATTCTTTTCATTTCCAGGATCTGTGTAATGACCCCAAACTTTTATAATTTTCTAATCTTGGTCATTTACTATTCCTGTTTTACATCACATTCGATGTTATACAAATATGCAGAATAATTTAAACTTTTTCAATCTCCTTTGAAAATAATCTTTTATTGATATCTTAACTCGAACCAATTACAAATCCTTGAATCAAGTTATGCTATGATTCCTTCTATTCGAATTACCGTATAAATATTCACATCTCAATTCGAATTTCACTACGTACCGCCAAGTACAAATTTACAACTTAACATGTATTACACATTATAAACTACTATCATATATATCTACTACAACCTAAACATGGTTCAAGAGCATCTAGTTAAATGTTAAATCAATCTCCATCGATACCATTGAACTTTATCAATCAAATAGCATGTAACCTTTACCGTATATCCTTAACCTACAAAAGTGGTTATTTGCAAGGGTGAGCTCGACAGCCCAGTAATTTTAATAGTTTTCATGCAACACATAGCATATAATAGCATATTCAGTTCATGCATTCATAATCAATTAATATTTACTATGCATGTTACTTCTCATATAACAGGCATATAGATTTATTTCACAAGCATATCATCAAAGATCAACTTTCACATTTCATACATATTTCATATGCATTTCATATATATACATCAATATAGCATAATATATATCAACTAACAGTTATCAAATTCATATATCAAATAGAAACTGAAAGACTTACCTGATTCGTAGTTTATGAACTACGACTTAACTGTTTAACGCTTAACTGCACTTCGTGTATTCCTACACAGTTATATAATCATGGATTCATATCCATTAGTCATATATTTCATACAGACTCAATGTAATAATAATGTTACATTGTTCTCTAACTAGGTTTGTAAAACCTATACTTCATTTTATCATCATACGCTTAGAATAGCTAGGTATGTCTAGGTATACCTTAACCACTCGTATATGACATCAACATTCATATATAGCCACCACACACTTGACTCACTAGGTGTTCGACACATTTAAAACTCATAGGTAAGTTCAAATGTATGCATAAATGTCTAACTTAGTTGTAACTTCATACCACATCACCTATTCTATATTCTCTTAGCACACATCAGATGGTAATACATCACAAATTCAAACAACTTGTCATTGCATTATATCTTGAAAACATTCCTTTGGACTTTAACATTTTGAAAGTCTTAATTAACATTCATCATTATCACATAGCATGCTTCCTAACACATTACATAGCATAGTGGTCACATGTTGCAATTTAAAGTAATCATACAAGCATGCTTCAAACATCATATCAAAAACAGAACTTATTTAAAACTGCAGGATGGCGCAGCTGATCCCTGTCCAGGCTTAGGGACGGCGCAGCTGCACTGTCCCCTGGCCAGACCAAGACTGAGCTTTGCACTTCCTGTTTTCAGTCCATACTTTAGTACACTTAGACACTTACACTTAACATGCATACCCGCTGGAGGTCTTTACATACTTGTATGACCACTTCAAGTTCAACCTTATATGTTAGAGACTTTAGTTTACGATTTTCATGAAATCAAAACCAAATAGGGTTATGAAATCACTAGGTGTACTAGTTAGCCTTATGTTCTCATAAAGAGGTCACATAATGTTTACTACACATGCTCGTACATATTCACATCTTTTACTCGTAGCTAGCATCGTTTAACACTTTAAAACATGCTTTAACCTCATGCTTGGTTCACTTCCATTATGTTTAACATGTACAACTTATTTTTAAAGACATAATGAAACATGACATAGCATCTTGAGCCTTTAAAATCTAAATACTCATATACTGCAACCTAAGTTCAAAAACATGCTCGAGGTTTCCCTTGAAATCATTTTTCATGAATGATGCGACATAGCACATATAAACCATATCTAGGGGTATTCTAGACATATCATGACATATAAATCCTTTAGAATGTAGATATCCATGTGATGCAACTAGATTCTAAAAATATGTTCCAATTTGCTTTTGAAACCACTTTAAACTTGAACAATGCCACTCAACACATATAAGACAACTTTAAGGCTCTATTCATATGTAGTCAAGTCATGTTAATATGCTTGCAAGGTCAGAATGTATATCAAATAGCCTTCATACACCTTAGTTCTATCATACCAAATTTTCTTAAAAACTTATTTCACACAAGGTCTAATGAGTTTGATTATAAACAAAGGAACTATGTACACTAAGCATGCTCATTTACGTGTAACATCAGTCATGTAATCATCTTTTTAGGTTACGAGTCTACCTCATGTAGCATTCATGTCCATTAGCCTATTATACTTAAAAATTTCTCTAACACAAGACTTAAAGAGTTTAGTCATGGATACGAACACCATAAACATTATATCATGCTCATTTACATCTGAATTCAATTATATATATCAACCACTAAGTTCAAAATTTACAGAACATGATCTTCAACAAGGTTTGTATTCAAAACTTAAAGTCCTTATACCAAATCATGCTAGTCTTAGTAAAACATGCTCACATTAGAGTAACATACTTGTATATACATATCACACATGCTTACATGCTAGTTTAAGTCATAATGATTAACTAACATGGATCAAATTGCAAAACAGAACACTCAACTGAATTCAGTGACCTGCGCAGTTGTGCTGCGCCTCAATACAAATATGGCGCAGCTGCGCCGTGTCTGGTTTGAGCCAAGAACAGTCTGCTTCGGTAACTGTTTAGCACAAACACAAAATTTACCCACGAAATTGATTCTAAACACTCATATATCAATTGCAACATGCTTATATGATCATATAACATCTATATGGACATTACCCAACCTCATTAACATACAATTCCACAAAATCAAGAATTTGAATTTCAAGACTCAAGACTCCATTTTTACAGAGAATGAAAGGGAAACAAGGAAAAGGGAATTATACCTTTGCAAGGTGAAAAGAACTTGCTCCAAATGAACTTCTAAGGTCTAGAACACTTGTATTCTCTCAACCTCGCTACTTAGCAAATCTCAGACAACTTCAAGCAACACCAACTGATAAACATGGCTGCCATTTATAGAAGAAGTTTGGACTGGACAATGACTTAGCACTGAGGTTGAATTCATGGTGCGATGCAATGAAATAATGGTTCAAGAAGGGTGGCTCAACCATTCCATACCAACCGCCTAGCTAGCCATGATCATCTAGGATTTAGCCTTTTGAAAACATACGTATTATAGCTTGCAATCACTATTCATATCCTTGTGTCACTCATTTTGGGACAAAAGAGATTATCACCAACACTTAGCCTACACACTTGTACACATTTTTACTCTTATGCTATATCAACCATATATTATAACCTAATGTCACCATATGACTAAACATTTCAAGTTAGTAGGTGCTACGTAATATACATATAATCCATGTACATTAATTACACGCATTAAAACAATGCAGTTAGGCATTATTTCCCGAGTAGTTCCAAAATTATTTATACTTCTCACATCACCACATTATAACATTATTTAATGTTTATTCAAACATTTAATCTCCTACCAGTTTCTAGAATACGCAGATATTTAATTATTTCTGTATTACCACTACATATGATTTCACTGTACCGCTTGGTACCTTATATCATTAGTCTCAATTAAATGTCACACCCCACGTATTCTTGAGCGGTAGGTATTATATATTACTACTATTCATATTTTCCATATTACCCATAGTAATATTATTTAATAATTATACCCACATTAATATTTTAATTGGGCTAAATATCATTTTGTTAGGTACTTTCCACCCACACAATAATTAATCAATATTAATCATTTCTTTTCAATCATTATTATGCATTCCTCTAATTAATAATATATAATATCCCATAATATCACTTAATTAGCCACTAATTAATCTGGGTTAGTTAATTAAACCTTATTCAAATCCATTCATGGATAACTTAACCATCATTTAGGATTTTATTATCCTTATGAGTCCTTAATACCCATTTCTTTGATTTTAAATTCCAAAAACTGATATTACAGACTGGCGCAGCTGCAATGGTCATAAGCTTGGTAATGGCACAGCTGCGCCATACCAAATTCTCAGGCAGACAAGTTCTGCCTTAGCAAAAATGAAACCTTACGCTTCTAAATACTTTACACAATCTTCTTAAGTGTTAACTCGACTATCATCAATCCTCTATTTGGTTTCACATCATCGATTACTATTTTCCTTAACAATTCAAGGGTTACGCTTCGAGTTTAAAACTCTATTTCCCCAACTATACATCTCCTTTATTGTTTCTTACCACTGATAACACAACACTCGAATATAACACATACATGCATACCTTTAATCCTCACTTCTCGCCATGTATCAATTCACTCAATAATTCTCTAACCACTTTAAAGGTATATCGATTCTCTTCTCTCGTCAACAACGTTACATATATACAAGTCCAAACCTATCACACCTTAAGTCTTTAATAGTTTTCAATATAGTACACTGAGTGATTTCCCACAAACAACCAACAAATTAGTTTCTGTCTCGTTTACACTGTTTTCATAGTGAGTTAGATCAGTTACCAATTCGTATATACCTCCGCTCTCTGAAGGAATCATTTAGCCCAGCTCCTATACATCAACCATTAAAGAGTAAGGTTGCACTACCTTAGACTTGATATTCACTCGTACATATACTCAAGAAATTGGTGATTATCAAAGATATTTTAATGTCACCAACTTACTACTATAAAATAATTCTATAAATTATTTAATGTCGATAGATAAATCTTATCCATCTTCATATAAATTCATTTCTATAATTTCTAACAAATATATAATAATGATATATATTTATTAAACACAACATTACTTATTACATAGTTCATATAATCCTATGAAACACAATACCACCTACCTCGTAACACATTATATATTTTTATTTGAACCCTTCACATGCCTTAAGAATTTTATTCACTAAATTCTTATTTTAATATTTTCTAAAAATTCGGGTTCTTACAATATCATCCACAAATCGATGGACAGAGTGAGAAAACAATTCAGACGTTAGAAGATATGTTAAGATCTTGCGTCATGGATTTCAAGGGCAGTTGGGATGATCATCTACCATTAGTAGAGTTTGCGTATAACAATAGTTATCATGCAAGCATAGGAATGCCGCCTTACGAAGCTTTGTATGAAAGGAAATGCAGAACACCATTGTATTGGGATGAAGTGGGAGAATGCCGAATGCTAGGACCTGAATTGGTGCAGCAAACAGCGAACATTGTTAAACTGATACAGATGCATTTGGTAGCAGCTCAAGACAGACAAAAGAAGTTTATTGATTCGCATCGAGAAAATAGAGAATTCGAAGTAGGCTCTTACGTCTTTCTGAAGGTATCTCCTTGGAAAGGAAAGATACGCTTTGAAAAGAAGGGGAAGTTAAGTTCAAGGTTTATAGGACCTTTCGAAGTATTAAAACGGGTATATGAGGTTGCTTACATGGTAGCATTACCTCCAGACCTAGAACGAATACATAACGTGTTTCACGCATCGGTATTGCGTCCTTATAAGTCGAATTATAAGCACGTAATAGAATATGAGCCTATCCATATTGAGAAGGACTTAACGTATGAAAATATTCCGATTCAAATCATCGATAGAAAAGAACAATTTCTGCATAACAAAATTATATCTTCGGTAAAGGTGTTATGGAAGAACGACGATGCAGAAGAAGCAACGTGGGAACTTGAAGAAAAGATGAAAAAGAATTACCCTTAATTGTTTGTGTAATTTTTTTTTATATAGCGAGATTCTGGGGACATAATCCTTATAATGGGGAGAGAGTATAACGCCCCATAAAACCGAACATTTTGTAAATACTTTTAATAATGAACAAAATAAAATTATTTATTATTATTATGTGTTAGTAAAATGAATGTCATCCTATAACCTAGAAACATCGGAAAGCCGTAGTATTTTAACTACGTGGGAGAATTAAAGTGTTTGAATTTCTAAAATGAAAATAAAAGTTTTTTGAGAAATTTTTCAAAAAACACTATTCATCGATTTACGCTCGGGAATTATTTTTGAACTTCCGAGAAATACGTAACGTTACACTATCCAGGTGAGATGAATTATGTAATAATAATCTAAGTATTGAAAACGTAATATTTCGCATGCATACTTAATTTTAGAACGTTAGGAATATTAAACGTTAAGAAGAAAGTGTAATGATTGTTTGATACGACGTATTGAATACGAGGTATTGTACAAATATGTATGAATAATAAGATAACGTATATTACGAATTAGTATACGAATTAGAATACAAGAATTATACATATAACATATGTGATGAGGTTTTTAATTAAAAGACATGGACTTATAGGATTGTGTATCAATTGAATAGTCCAACAAGAATTAAGTAATGCAAGCCCAAAGTTAAGTTAAGTTAATTAGACTTAAGCCCAATGTAATAATCCAATGGGTTGAACTTGATCCATGGAGCAACCATGAGTGACATGGGTTAAACTTGGTAACCAAGTACTTTAAGTGGTGATCAAGCATAAGATAAGTGTTGTGATAACCAAGTAATAGAAGTGATGGGCAAGTTTACTTAGGGCTAAAGTAAGGAATAGTGAGGAGGTTAGTAAGGAGGTTAATTGAGGAGGTGGGAGGTTATAATGACCATAGTACCCTCACTTTTCCAAGCCTATAAATAGAGAGTTCCACAATTCATTTGTTGCTTAATTAAAATTCATTCAACTTCTATCAAGATAAGTGCTTAAGTGTTAGAGAGAATAAGTCAATCAACCTTTGCTAGATTTTCAAATAGAAGAGAAGTACTAGTCTTCAAGGGTAAGACTCTTGTCTAATACATCTTCATCTATATCATTGTAGGGTGATAAGAGAAGTGTAACTTAATAAGCATGTATGCTAAGAACATGTAAGAAATGATTAAGCAATGCTCTTAAGCCGAATAAAGTTATGAATATGTAACTTGAACCTAAATAAGTTATTATCTTATGATGAACTTGTCATATGATTGTCATATGAAGTTCGTATGTTGGATAAGATGTGAGAACATTGAGTAAAGGACTTAAATCAATAATAAGTCATAAGTAAATGAAATCATGAAAGTTATAAGTTGATAAGCCATGAACTTATGAAGAATAAGTCCAAACTTAGTTTAAAAATAAGTTAATGTAATAAGTAATTTAAAATTTTTATATGATGGCTAGAATCTATTTAGAACAATAATCAAATCGTTAGTAATGAAGTTATTCCGGAATTCACACAATTGGACGATAATCGTCGAAGCCGTGAAATTCTCGGAAAGGAAGTCGTATTTTGTGTTTGAACTCGGAAACATTGGTTTTCAATGGAGAAAATTCATATTTGGCATTATAGAGTTGCGAACTCAAAAATGACCGAATTCTGACTTAGAACGAAGAAACGAGCATTGAACGTTCATGAACGTTTATCATTTTCGTTAAAAATGAACTAATAGGTAAATTTTAAGCAAACAAAGTTAAATAGATAAAATTCTTGCATGAACATGTAGAGTATGTAATTTGTGAACTGTAGGCTTTTGAACGAGTCAATTCGGACTTATAACGAAGAAGTTATGCGTCCGGGAAGTTCACAAAATTAAAAATCTGCAAAATTTTTCTCTAAGGCACAGAGTCGGCGTCGCAGCACGACTCACAGCTTTGAGGCCCACACCGCAGCGCGAGGCCGAGACATAGTACACCACTAAATGGCGTCTCAGCGTGACCATAGTAAAGGAGAATCACGCCGCAGCGGTGAGTCTGGGACATGCATACTGTTAACTCGCGCCGCAGCGCGGCATAGAGAGGAAATGGTGGCGCCGCAGCGCCATACTTAAAAGAAGCATAGAGAAGAAGGTTTACAAGTAGAGAAAGAATGGTAACAGTTTAATAAAGAACTAAAGAACTTAATGAAGCATTATAAGGTACTGTTAAACCATAATAATGTTGCATAAAGATTGAAGATAAGTAATCAAACATAAACGTAATGAGAATGAATTAACGAAAAGCCGGAACCAATAAGAACAAATCTAAGTTATAATTAGATTGAGAAGAAGGGTAGGATACATTAGGGACTATATATGTTCATTCATGACCTAATGTGTTGTGTGATATTATCATTACTGTAGAGACTCAGAGACTTAAACCAAAAAATGTGTTATTAACTATAGCATACGTCAAAGGCAATTATTCTAACCCTTGTTCTAGTTCAATCTGGACAAGCTTTGTAATTCATGTATTCTTACACATGAAGTATTGTATGATGAAGTCAAAGCCAATTCTTTCGGCTACACTTATATAGTGTTTCTATCAATCATGGTCAATGTTTACCAAGTTATATTGGTGTGGTTTTTAAATGAAGACTGAGTATGCTAAAAATGTTTTGTCGTCAAACGACAGGCACGTGAGGTTGCCACAACTTAAACGTATACACGTTTAATGAATGTAGTGTTGATCAACATAGAGTACTATAGGCTGATCACCTAGACGTGCTCGTAAGTAATGTCGGACTTAGTGTCGGGATGTCCTTTTCAGAAGAACTTATGAAATGCTCAAGGTCTTGGACCAGAATTGATGTTTTACTGAATATTGTTGTTGTAAAATGTTTTGAAGAAAAAGAAGTGCTATTTTGAATTATCGATAGTACTTCGTAACTATTGTTCAGTTATTGAAGATATTTGATTCCTATGTTTCAAGCATGTTGTTTATTAGAATTGTTATACTTGCTGAGCTAGTCGTGCTCACTCTTGCTTGAACCATATGAACACAGCTAAGATCGAATGGACCGAAGTCTCCGGCAAGGATAAGGGCAAGGCGAAGACGAATCCTTAGATTTCTTATGTAATAGTATAGGTGAATGTTTGTAATATATTGAATATTATGACAAGAACGAAGTATTGGTTATAAAGAACCTAGGGAAATGTAACATTATTTTGAATATATAGAAGACATATTCGTTCTTTTGAGACTTTTCAATTGAATACATCTGTGAATCGTAGTACCGTGTAGCACCATCTGTCGGGTTGGAAGATACCCGAATTTGGGGGCGTCACAGTTAACCTTTGTTTTGAAGTTGTATTCTAGAATGATATCTGAAATACAAGAGATGAGAAATGGAGAAATCATGAGGACAGGAAATATGGAATCTGAAATGAAATCAAGGTATTCTCAACTCTTTGAAATACCAGGTACGAAAATTTCGGGGACAAAATTTCATAAGGAGGGGAGATTGTAAGACCCCAAATTTTATGGAATAAAAGTATTCAATTTTTTTTATAATTATTATTCAGTAAATGGTTAAATTGATAAAAAGTTAAAGTTAAGGGTGATATATGTAAAGTTTATAAAATACGCAAGTGGTTATAAAATACTCATTGTTGTCGGGGGAATATTCATTTGGTCGTGGAATATTCTTGTTATCGGGGAATATTCGTATGACAGTGCAACCATTTGTGGGCCCCATAACAGAATAACTGTTGGATGAAAAAAAACGACAAGTTTGAGTTTTTATAAATAACAGCGTAATTATTACTGTTAACACTATTGGATTACCTGGTAGTTAAAATACAGTAATACTCGTGGTTGCACAGTAGCAAATGGTATTGCAAAGTATTTTTGAATTATTGATTCTTACATAAAAAGGCACTACTCAATAATTTTTACAGTAATTACTGTTTAATATTTTATTTTATTGATTCAATAATTGCTACGTTGATATTTTATATTATTGTTGTTTCAATAATTGTCACTGCACAACATTTCCCATTATCAGATCAATAATTCATATTATTTGAATAATATTATTAGATAGCATTATTGGCAATGTCTAAGGAAGTTCTGTCTAGGAAAGGGGTTTGGTCACCTAATTGCGCGCCAGTAAGGAAAAATCCTTATCGAAATGCCCCCTCTTTCCTGGGAACGACCTAGTTGTCATAATTGTGATTCTGTAATATTATTTGTGAATAATTAATTATTGATTTATATGATAAGAAAATATTTATTTTAATGGGGATATAAATGGAGGAATTTTTAGAAAAGTGACAATTGTTGAAAATTGATATTTTATCTTTTTTGATAAAATAATTTATTCAAATATATTATTATATTACATTATAAATGTATAATGTAGTTATATAATAATATAATAATAGTGATATTTTTACACTAAAGTGACGGTGCATGAATCAAATGAGAGAAATCTAGAAATCAAAATAACAAAATATGGAGATTTTTCAGAAAAATAAGTTTATTACTTGATTTTGAATAATCTATAACTCTTTGTGTATAATGAGTTAGGAGATGAGACATATATCAAAAGAAAGCCCGTAAGTTAAACGCAGAAATTTGAATCAGCCAAAAATCTTTTATAGATTTTTCGTGGTGACTGTTTGAATGAAACTGGTCTAAAGGACTCATAGTCCAAAAAATTAGTGTTCTTAAGCTATATTGCGTGAGTTATAATTTTTAATCCGACCGTTGGATCGTCTTGATTTTTGGATATGTTATACATATATAAGTTGAGTATATTTCAACAAATTTTGAACCGTTAAATTTAACGTACGATCGAGGTGACTGATTCAGAAATTATTTTTATAAATAATTTTGGCGGAGATTTCTAGAAGGTGGGACCTATTTGTCCTTTTATCTCTTGATTTTTGTTGAATTCAAGTGTGGTGTGCGTGAATGGGGTGGGTGGAAAGCCACCGATAACCAGTTTGTCAACTTTAATGTTTTGACATTTTTCTATAAATAGAATGGTTAGTTAGAAATGAAAATCACACCAGAACTTGAAGTTTTCTCTCTCTATATTATCGAGCATATTCTTGTGAGTATTTAGATACTTTGAGAGTTGTTATTCAGTGCAAATTTCCTTCAGAAGTACTGTTCTTTTGAGGTAAGGGATGTTATTTTCTTCGTAAATGATATTATTTCTTTTAATATCAGTATACCAAAATATTGATATGAATTTTATTGTGAAATTTTTACCTTTTCGTGTCGGGGTTACTATTCACGTATATGGCAATATTCACGTATATGGCACTATTCATGTATATGACACTATTTATGTATATGATATTATTTACATATACGGTACTATGTACGAATACAGAGCACTATTCATAAGTTACTATTCACGAGTTACTGTTCATGAGTTACTATTCATGAGTTACTATTCATGGGGTACTATTCACGATAAAATTAGTTTCTTTTTCTGACCAAATTATCATTGATTTATGAATATTACTCTTAAAATTAAATCCATGTTTTGATCATATTATTTTTATTATCATATATAACATTTTTATAACCTTGGTGATGGAATTTCTCTTTCACTTGAGTGTAAAGATGGGCAGATTATTGGTATGATCGTAACTATGGGTTCTCTTTGGATAGTAGTACAAAGATGAATTGTTGACTGGTATGATCATGACCATTAAATTTATAAACGATTATCTTTAGGCAAAGGTGAATTGATCAGCATGGTTATAATTATTGTTTATATAAATTCTGAAATGATTATATATTTCTTTGAGATATTAATATCTTTGGCCCATAGTGCAAAGTTGACCTGTTGTTGAATATCTTTGGCCCGTAGTGCAAAGATGACCTATTATTGAATATCTTTGGCCTGTAGTGCAAAGATGAACTGTTGATGAATACCTTTGGCCCGTAGTGCAAAGATGTCCTGTTGTTGAATATCTTTGGCCTGTAGTGCAAAGATGAACTGTTGATGAATATCTTTGGCCCGTAGTGCAAAGATGAATCTATTAGTATGATTATGAACAGGAACTGTGATTTGGTATAACCATGATCTTTGATGTTTCAGGTAAAGACATGTGATGAAAATTATCTTCGTCCTGGATGAGAAGAGGATTTTAGAACTACAATTATGATTATGAGTTATATACGTGATTGTGGACAGAAACTATTGATTGATATTACAGGGATAAAATATTGTTGGTGGACTTTTAACATGGAGAAGATAATAGACCTTATGGTCTATTTGACTCTTCTAATGGATTGCTCGTTCCGCTGCAACTATGGTTGAAAAGTTTTATCATCTACCATATGTTCTAAATCTTTGATTTATTACTGATGAAGGCTATTGATAATTTAATTATCTTTAGTCATGATATTCTTTACTGGGCTAGTTGTGCTCACCCTTTTGTTTCACAATTCCTTTCAGGTAATAAGAGTGTAGCTGGGTCGAGCGGGGGTAACAGGGGAATAGAACGGTGGTCTATAGTTATTAAGGTTCTCCCTAAACAGTATAGAAATAATTTTATTAAGAATTTGAGATAAGTGTGTCGTATTTTATACGTCATTTAACCGTTAATTTTGGTGAACCGAATAGGGTGAGTTGAACCCAACTTTAGAAGGGTGTTTTGTCACTATCATACAAGATGTCTAATGACATATGTTGCCTAATTTTTTAATAGCACTTTACCACGCAAGTATACGCGTTCAATTGTAATATTCAGCAAGCAAGGATATCGTTCCCACGAGGAAATAGACTAATATTTATCAATTACTAATTCTAATGCAATTAATCCTACTTTAAACTAAGAAAATTTTGTTTGTGATTGAAATTTAAACTTAACAAAACTAATAATTAAAAATCAAAATTTCACAAGAATAACTGCAGATTTAACAGGTTAAGATTACAACTTCCCTTGATATTTCATTTAAACTAACTTACTTCCCATTTAAAATAAATCAATTAATATGAATTGTTATCCAAGAATGCTTTATGAATATTCACGCACTTCTTCCAAAGACACGAGAACAAATCCTCCTAAATCCAATCTTTAAGATGCGGAATTACAAGGAACATCCCAATTAATCAACTCACTATATTCCTATGTGAATCAAGTTAATTAGGGTTTACGCACAAATTCTTTCAACGGATACAAAAGACACATAGGTATATTCCTATCCTACATGCTAATCATATTAACCCTATTCAGATTATATGAACAGATGTTATCATATCCAGATCTCAATCTATACTCCATCTTCCAATTTTATATAGATTATCACAGTAATTGTTGGCCAAACAATTAATCAATAAGCATAAGATATAATAAACAATTCAATAAAAACTAACCTTCATTCAATGGGAAGCTTGCAATTTAAACTACATACCAAGTTCAGTTGCAATCTTAATTAAATTTTAGTTCATGATAATAATAAAGAAAAACATCATCCAAGTTAATAAACCAAACATCCCAGATAGTTACAAAAGATAAAACTAGAGAAGAGAAGAAGAAACTCTGAATTTGCTCCAATACTCTCTCTTAGATCTTCAGCCTTTGCAATTCTCCTTCGTGTTTTCCTCGTTGTTCTCTCTGCAAATCTCTTGAAAACTTGATTGATTCCTTGCAAAATTCGTTCCCCTTGCTTTTGTAGAGTCCTCTCCTACTTGTATTGGTCTCAGCCCTCATTCAGACTCCTATTTGGCTTCAAAAACCCACTTGACAGCTGCAAAACTCACCTTTCTACGCATTAGAGCGCCTAGGCGCTCATCATAGTGCAATTCCAAGCGCCTAGGCGCTTGGCCAGGACCTCATATTTATAAAAATGCCACTCAGCTTTAATTTTCATGATTTTTGACCTTTTTCTTCTCCGAAATGACCAATTTGTCCCTCCAGCTCCAACCTACAACAAATAAACACAGAACACATAAAAAGATCCTAAAAAACAATTAAATATAACAATAATTAAGTTTAATAATATCAGATTCATAGGTATAAAACCTACTCATCAAATACCCCCAAACTTAACCAATTGCTTGTCCCCAAGCAACACAACACAATGCAATAGCTAAATATGCAATGCAAATGCAGCTATCTAAATGCCTACATTCCAGCAGTCAAACAGAACAAAATCTATTCATCAAGCCTCAGAGAAATCACAATAAACATGATAGTACCTCATATCAAAACAGATTTGTAATTTCCTCGTCAATCATCAAATCTTAACCTGTTATTATTGATATAGTGTATGTGTGCTTAACATCCATGCTAACTGATATGATGCTAAATACAACACATAATAAATCTCTTTAAAGGAATCATACAGTGTAAACTCACAAAATTCACGAACCAGCAAAAACCAACTAAAGACAAATATCCACCAAAATTTAAGAGTCCAATCCGGGATACTTATGCTTTTTTTTTCTTTACGGGGGCTTTTTGCTCTTTTCCCGTTTTATTGTTTTTATTTTTTTTTTTCATATATATACATATATATATATATTTTAACCATGACTGTGCAATGTCTCATTCCATTAGGCTAACAGTGCTACCCCTTAGCGAACTTTCAACCAACGACTCCCAGACCATATAAGACCTTAGGGCGCTAGGTTTTAAGATACCCCTTCGGGCGTACTTGCTCAAGTAACAAAGGCCCCGAAACAAAACTAGCCATGGTATTTTTTATTTTTTTATTTTTTTCTTTTTTTTTTTTTAACGAAGCTTATATATCCCAAATTTTTCCCCCAAACTTAAGTTTTTATCAAAAATTTAGCCATCTCCGCTATTCATGTCTTTCATTCCTTCACATTAGTATTATCCTTAAGAAATCCATTATGTATCAATTTAAACTCAATCAGTCAACATGGTTGTCTTTACTGTGCTATCCTTATTATATCAGTTTCAAACAGGAAAAGATTCAATTCATAACAAGAAATCACATCAAAGCTCTAAACAGACAATACCATACTTGTCTACTCAATTCCAATCTCATCACTGGCTAAAACAGACTTTAACTATCTAACAGCTGGAAACATGCAAATACTTGAAATTTTTTTTTTTTTTTTTTTTATAAAAATGAAAACTACATGAATGCAAACTACATGAAAAACTATTAACTGAATACTATATGAATGCACTATATGAATACTACATGCATGAACTAGAGCTGGAAAATTACACCCCCAAACTTAATCGATGCAATGTCCTCATTGTATATAACAAATAAAATTTAAGAATTTAAGCACTGAGGACTTCCCTGAAAGATAGAAGCTTTACTCCTCGTCAGAATCTTCTTCCTCGTCTTCTTCTTCTTCATCTGGGGGGTATGCAGACAATGGTGGAAATTGGTAAGGAGCGGCACCTGGATTCATGCGGGCAAACATCTCAAGGAATGCTGTACTAAAATTCTGATAGACCTCCGTTTGCCGCTGAGCTAAACTATCCTAATTTCTTTCCATTCGGTCAAAACCTTCCTGAACTCGAGTGGCAACCATGTCGATTCTTCTAGTTTGATTTCTCAAATCGCGACGGATATCTTCATAAAAATTAGGTGGTTGCTCTGAACTTCCAGCTGCAGGAGGATTCTCGTGAAATTGGTGACTAGGCTCGGCTGCAGGCTCGGGAGGAGCAATGATGAATCCTAACCCTCTCGGGTGTGGTATCCCCCCACTCCATAACTTGTACTTCTTAATAAGCGAGTGGTCAATTGCAGCTAAAGGAGGCTGTATAGCTTCCTCGGCATCCCATTTCACCCCAGCTTGTTGGCATAGTCCTGTGATCAAAGATGGGTGTGGTAATCCACCTGAGGTCCCTCCTCGAATTGCTTTGTCAATGGAATCATGAATAACTTGGCCCACATCTATAATTTTTCCTGATGCAATGCAGAAAAGCAGTGCTGCCCTTTGATTTACAACATCACTCATATGCCTACATGGCATCATCTTGGCACAAATAAATGCATGCCATGCTTTCCCATAATTGCTTAGTTTGGATGCGGGGAACAACACAGCTTCTTGTTGATCTGTTAATTTCCATGTCGTTCCAGGTACACACAAGGCTTGAATAATCTCACTGTAGTCTAGCTCGTGTTGTAGATATTGCATGTATCCATTGTTGGGTATCGTGTTCAAACCATAATAAGCATTTATTGACCCAAAACTAACCTCCACTGATTTTCCTCGTACCTAAATTACGTTTCCCACATGATCTATTGCATTTGCATAGAATTCCTTAACAATCTTAACAACAGATGCATCCGGTTGGGCTGTAAAGTTCATCCATCTTCTACTCCCAATCATCTGTAATAATTCCCCATCTTCTATATCGGGCAATAATCCACGCTCGGGAATTAGTGCTTTATTAGAAAGTACATTATAATATCTGTCGGACGCTTTAGCACTTGTAAATCTCTTTTTATCATACTTTTGCGAAGTGCCCGAAGTCTCTCCTCTTTGTCTCTTACTAGCCATAGTCTTATGTACTAAGTTCTTGCCAACCCAAATGATACTCAATGACTTAGGAGAGCCAAAATCTTCTTTGTGACAATTTATCAAACACTTTGTGTGCACAGATTTGGAACACTATTGGTATGCACTCCCCCAAACTTAAATTTCACCAATTGTTGCAATTACTAAACACACTATACATCCAAGGTAATTCAAGCAACAATTAAGAGTACCCACACCCAATTGAGCCAACACAATGATAGAAACTAACTTCAAAGTACTAACCTAACTATTATCCAAGTGAATCCAAAGAATTTGCAATAAAATCTTGTGTACTTACTTGGGTATAGCCAAATCTTGATGTTCAATCAAAGTTGGATGAGCAATTTGAGCTTTGAACCCTTACTTCAAGTAGATGTGGCTTGAATGCAAGTGGAATCCCGAATTGGTGAAGAAGGATGACAATATGGAACTTAGTTGCTTTGGTTTGGGTAGGTATATAGTGTTTGATTTGGATTTGGAAGAGAAAGATTGGTTGTTTAGGCTAGATTAGATGAGGGTTTTGAGTTGTGGAGGGTTAGAGATGGAGTAGGAGAGTAAGAGAGTCTTTGATTTGGAATGGGAGAGGAGTTGCCCGAATTGGGGCTTTAAAATTTTTTTTTTTTTTACATTGGAGCGCCTAGGCGCTTGGTGTGTGTACTGTTGGAGCGCCTAGGCGCTTGCTTGTAGAACCCCTTGGACGTGTGGAGCGCCTAGGCGCTTGGGTTGCACTAGTTTGGAGCGTCTAGGCGCTTGGGGAGGAAAAGAGCTACTGACTTTGAGCGCCTAGGCGCTTGGAATGCCTTGAAGTGGAGCGCCTAGGCGCTTGGGGCTGCATAATGTTACTGACTTTGATGTCCTTTTGGGAAAATGGCCATAACTTCTTCGTCCGAACTTAGATTTAAATGATTCAAGATGTTCTGGAAAGAGGAGAAGTAGATCTACAACTTTCATTCTTGAAGTTTCACGAAATAATATCCGGAGCTATGGTCAAATTGGCTCTGAAGTGACATCTTTGTAAATGGCAAACCGAAAACGCGAATCTAGCCACTCCAAACGTCGATCCATGTAACTTTTTTCCCAAACCTCGTCAAATATCCCCAATCTTAAACTTGTACGTGTTTTCCTTTCCTGTAATCAATTGAATCTCTGTTAGAGAACAAGGTATGCAACAAATCCTTAACTAGCAAAGTTTAACCACTAAATAAACTAATGGTAAAGTAAATTAATAAGAGGAAAAATATCAAATAACAATAAAACTTCCTGGGTTGCCTCCAAGTTAGCGCTTGGTTTATAGTCTTCAGCCTGACTGTCTCCTTTGTTCTAATCGGCAAGGTTGACCGATGTCTTTTCACGATCAAAACAACCCCCATAGTAGTGCTTCAATCTTTGACCGTTGACTTTAAAATTACGTTTTGAATACGGGTCTTCCACTTCTACAGCTCCATGAGGATAGACTTTTGAGATTATAAATGGCCCAGACCATCGAGATTTCAACTTTCCAGGAAACAATTTAAGCCTCGAATTGTATAATAACACTGTTTGACCTGCTTCAAACTTTCTTTCCAGAATTTTCTCATCATGCCATCTCTTAATCTTTTCTTTATATAACTTCGCGTTCTCATACAATTGGAGTCTGAATTCATCCATTTGATTCAATTGTAAGAGGCGCTTCTCTCCCGCAGCAGATATATCAAGGTTTAACTTCCGAATTGCCCAATAAGCACTGTGTTCGAGTTCAACTGGAAGATGGCATGCCTTCCCATAAACTAACCTGTACGGAGACATCCCTATAGGAGTTTTGTAAGATGTACGATATGCCCATAAAGCATCGTCCAACTTGCTAGACCAATCTTTTCGACTATGATTCACTATCTTCTCGAAGATTCGTTTCACTTCTTGGTTAGATACCTCGGCTTGACCACTTGTTTGTGGATGGTAAGCAGTAGCTATCTTATGAGTGACTCCGTACTTAGCAAGGATAGCTGAAAACTGCTTATTACAGAAATGTGTTCCTTCATCACTACTGATTGCGCGAGGAGTGCCGAATCTAGAGAAAATGTGCTTCCGGATGAACTTAATCACAACCCTCGCGTCATTGGTGGGTGATGCTATAGCTTCTACCCACTTCGAAACGTAGTCCACCGCTAGAAGTATATAGGAGTTACAGAAAGATGGTGGAAATGGTCCCATGAAGTCAATTCCCCAAACATCAAACAATTCGACTTCCAGGATCATATTAAGTGGCATCTCATGTCTCTTTGATATATTACCAACTCTTTAGCATCTGTCACATTTTAATGAAAACACACGGGCATCTTTGAAGAGTGTTGGCCAGAAAAATCCACATTGAAGCACTTTAGCTGCCGTTCTTTCTCCCCCAAAATGTCCACCATAGTCAGATGCATGACATTGGTATAGAATACTATCCATTTCAACTTCCGGGATGCACCTTCTTATTACTTGATCGCCACATTGTTTAAATAAGAATGGCTCATCCCATAAATACTGTTTCACGTCATGGAGAAATTTCTTCTTCTGCTGGCTTGTCAAATCAGGCGGAAACACCTTACTGACAATGAAATTTAAATAATCTGCATACCATGGTGTATCCATCCTTACCGCAAATAGCTGTTCATCCGGAAAAAATTCGTTGATCACTGTTGTGTCATTTTTCTTTAGTTCTGAATTCTCTAACCGTGATAAATGATCAGCAACCTGATTTTCTGTTCCTTTTCGGTCCCGGATCTCCAAGTCAAACTCTTGTAGCAATAATACCCATCTAATTAATCTCGGCTTCGCGTCTTTCTTTGCTATTAAGTACTTAATTGTCGAATGATCTGTAAACACAATCACCTTTGTCCCAATCAAATAAGAGCGAAATTTATCAAATGCATAAACAACTGCTAATAGCTCCTTCTCGGTAGTGGTATAATTCAGTTGAGCATCTGTCAATGTTTTACTAGCATAGTATATAGCATGAAAAATTTTATCCTTTCGTTGGCCAAGAACTGCACCAATCGCATAGTCGCTAGCATCACACATTAATTCGAACGGTATAGTCCAATCTGGTGCTATGATTATAGGTGCGGTAACAAGTTTCTTCTTTAACACATCAAAAGCTTCCAGGCATGCTTGATCAAAGTTGAATGAGACATCCTTCTCCAAAAGATTGCACAGTGGTTTTGTGATTTTGGAGAAGTCTTTTATAAATCGTCTATAGAAACCAGCGTGTCCCAAGAAACTTCGAATACCCTTTACAGAAATTGGTGGTGGCAGGTTCTCAATGGTTTCGATTTTTGCTCTATCAACCTCAATTCCTTTTGATGATACTCGGTGACCCAAGATTATCCCCTCTTGCACCATAAAATGACATTTCTCCCAGTTTAAAACCAAATTTGTTTCCATACACCGTTTGAGCACGAGTTTGAGATTTTCCAAACAATAATCAAATGAATCCCCAAAAACTGAAAAATCATCCATAAATACCTCAAGATTTTGTTCAACCATATCTGAAAAAATAGCCATCATACACCGTTGAAACGTCGCTGGCGCATTACATAACCCAAAAGACATTCTGCGAAAAGCAAAGGTGCCATATGGGCATGTGAATGTTGTTTTCTCCTGATCCTCGGGTGCAATGACAATTTGGTTATAGCCCGAGTATCCATCCAAGAGGCAATAATACTCGTGCCCTGCAAGCCTGTCCAACATCTGATCTATGAATGGTAGAGGAAAATGGTCTTTACGAGTGGCCTTATTCAACTTCCTGTAATCCATACACACTCGCCAACCAGTAACTGTTCGCGTTGGGATCAATTCATTCTGCTCATTCGCAACTACTGTCATTCCCCCTTTCTTTGGCAAGCATTGAACCGGACTTACCCATGAGCTATCTGAGATAGGGTAGATAATTCCAGCATCCAACCATTTAATGATTTCCTTTTTAACAACTTCCTTCATGATGGGATTGAGTCTTCGTTGTTGTTCAATAGTTGGTTTCGCTTCGTCTTCCAACAAAATCTTATGCATACAAATTGATGGGCTTATTCCCTTGATATCTGCAATAGTCCATCCAAGAGCAGTCTTGTATTGTCGAAGTACCCTTAGTAGCTTTTCTTCTTGAACCTTATCAAGTGATGCAGAAATAATGACTGGCAAGGAAGAAGAAGAACCAAGGTAGGTGTACCGGAGGTGGTTAGGCAATGGCTTAAGTTCCAAGGTAGGAGGTTCTTCTACGGATGATGTCACCTTTTCATCTAGCTTTCCCCGATAATCCAGAGGTTCAAATTTTTGTAGACATCGTGTGAACTTCGGAGTTGAATCTAGCATTTGGACCCATTCTATCACCATTGAATCATCAAATAATTTTTCACTAACCAATGCGGTTTCAAGAGGGTTTTCAATCACAGATTCACCAAATACCTCTTCAGTTGCTTCTTCAATTAGATCAATTCTTAAGCACTCTTCCTCTTCCTTCGGAAATTTCATAGCCTTGAAAACATTAAAAGTTACTTCTTCATCTTGAACTCTCATTGTTAACTCTCCCTTTTGTACATCAATTAATGTCCTTCCAGTGGCTAAAAACGGTCTTCCAAGGATAATGGGTATGTCTTTATCCTCTTCATAGTCCAACACAATGAAGTCTGCTGGAAATATGAATTTGTCCACCTTCACTAATATGTCTTCCACAATGCCCCTAGGGTATGTCACTGATCTATCTGCGAGCTGTAGAGAGATATTTGTTGACTTTGGGGCTGGTAATCCCAACTGAGTATAGATCGAAAGTGGCATCAAGTTAATACTTGCCCCCAAATCACACAAACATCTGTTAAAGAACTGGGGCCCAATCGTGCACGGTATTGTAAAGCTACTCGGATCCTTCAACTTCGGTGGTAACTTTCTTTGCAGAATTGCGCTACATTCTTCTGTTAATGCTACAGTTTCGAACTCCCCTAGTTTCCTCTTTCTTGCTAAAATATCTTTCATAAATTTTGCATAACTAGGCATTTGTTCTAAAGCATCTGCGAATGGAATGTTGATTTGCAGCTTTTTGAACACTTCTAAAAATTTTGAAAATTGTCGATTTAATTTCTGCTTTTGAAATCTTTGAGGAAATGGCACAGGTGGTACAACTGTTGTTTGCTTATCTTCTTGTTGTTTTGTCACAACTTTTTTCCTCAGATTTACTTTCCGAATCTCCACTCTCTTGTTCACCATCCTCAGCAGAAATTATTTTCTTGTGTCCGTCCAAATCTGTAGTCAACTCCTTCCCGCTTCTGAGTGTAACTGCCTTACAGTGCTCATTTCCATCATTCCTTGGATTTTTCTCCGTATCACTAGGTAAAGAACCTGGAATTCTAGTATTCAAAGCATTAGCCATTTGCCCCATTTGATTCTCCAGATTCTTGATTGCAGCTGATTGGTTTTTCGTTGTGGTTTCCAACTGAGTTGCAAATCTTGCCAGCAATTCTTCCATTTGTGATAACTTATCAGGTTGATGAGGTTGTGGTTGTTGTTGAGTTTGTTGCTGTGGCTGAAATCCAGGTGGATATGTTTGCCTTGGAGCTTGAGCATGTGACTGATTATTACTCCAAGAAAAATTCGGGTGGTTCCTCACTCCTGAATTGTAGTTATTTGCATAACTGCCCTGCTTCCTGTTATAATTGGAAACAAAATGGACTGATTCAGGATTTATTGCACATTGATCACTTGAGTGGTTACCCGCACATATTTCACATATCGTTTCCATTTTCTGAACTGGTTGTACCCCAAGTGCATCTATCTTCTTTGTAAGAGCAGAAATCTGAGCTGTCATTTGAGCTGACAATGCTGTCATCGCATCCACTTCATACACTCCGACTGTCCTTGGCGGAGTTGTTCTTCCTGTTGGCCATTGATAATTATTAGCTGCCATGGTTTCAAGCAACTGATACCCCTCGTCACAATTCTTGGCCATAATAGCTCCTCCTGCTGCAGCATCTATACTTGATCTCACTGTGCTGAATAAACCATTATAAAAAGTTTGCACCTGAAGCCATTTAGGAATTCCATGGTGTGGACATTTTCGCAATGAATCCTTGAATCTCTCCCAAGCTTCATATAGTGATTCTGAATCGTGCTGAACGAAAGAGAAGATATCGTTCCGCAACTTTGCTGTTTTTGCAGGCGGGAAAAACTTTGCAAGAAATTTCTGGGCTAGATCATTCCATGTAGTGATCGAGCCTGGTGGTAGTGAATGGAGCCAACTCTTAGCCTTATCTCTGAGAGTAAATGGAAATAGCCTTAGCCTTATTGCATCCTCTGACACATTATTGTACTTGAAAGTATCGCAGATTTCTATAAAGCTGACTATGTGATCGTTCGGATCATCGTTTGGTAACCCTCCGAACTGGCATGAATTTTGAATCATCTGTATTGTCCCCGGTTTTATCTCAAAACTTGTAGCAGTAATGGCAGGTCTCGTAATACTCGACTGAATTTCAGTAACCCGCGGTGTAGCATAATCCCGCAGCGCTTTTTGCTCTTCTTCAGCCATAGTATCTTCCTTATCAAATGCTTCTTTGGTTTCCTTAACCCACTTACGCAACTGCTGAAATCTTTTCTCGATGTCGTCCTCGTGAGGTAATAAATCTGGCTTCTTCGATCGCGTTTGCATAAACTAGTCAAAAGCACCTGAATAGAACAGAATAGAAAAAGTTTAAATTAAGATTAACGCTATAAAAATCAATAATGACAAAATATTAAACTAATTTCCCCGGCAACGGCGCCAAAAACTTGTTGCCTAATTTTTTAATAGCACTTTACCACGCAAGTATACACGTTCAATTGTAATATTCAGCAAGCAAGGATATCGTTCCCACGAGGAAATAGACTAATATTTATCAATTACTAATTCTAATGCAATTAATCCTACTTTAAACTAAGAAAGTTTTGTTTGTGATTGAAATTTAAACTTAACAAAACTAATAATTAAAAATCAAAATTTCACAAGAATAACTGCAGATTTAACAGGTTAAGATTACAACTTCCCTTGATATTTCATTTAAACTAACTTACTTCCCATTTAAAATAAATCAATTAATATGAATTGTTATCCAAGAATGCTTTATGAATATTCACGCACTTCTTCCAAAGACACGAGAACAAATCCTCCTAAATCCAATCTTTAAGATGCGAAATTACAAGGAACACCCCAATTAATCAACTCACTATATTCCTATGTGAATCAAGTTAATTAGGGTTTACGCACAAATTCTTTCAACGGATACAAAAGACACATAGATATATTCCTATCCTACATGCTAATCATATTAACCCTATTCAGATTATATGAACAAATGTTATCATATCCAGATCTCAATCTATACTCCATCTTCCAATTTTATATAGATTATCACAGTAATTGTTGGCCAAACAATTAATCAATAAGCATAAGATATAATAAACAATTCAATAAAAACTAACTTTCATTCAATGGGAAGCTTGCAATTTAAACTACATACCAAGTTCAGTTGCAATCTTAATTAAAATTTAGTTCATGATAATAATAAAGAAAAACATCATCCAAGTTAATAAACCAAACATCCCAGATAGTTACAAAAGATAAAACTAGAGAAGAGAAGAAGAAACTCTGAATTTGCTCCAATACTCTCTCTTAGATCTTCAGCCTTTGCAATTCTCCTTCGTGTTTTCCTCGTTGTTCTCTCTGCAAATCTCTTGAAAACTTGATTGATTCCTTGCAAAATTTGTTCCCCTTGCTTTTGTAGAGTTCTCTCCTACTAGTATTGGTCTCAGCCCTCATTCAGACTCCTATTTGGCTTCAAAAACCCACTTGACAGCTGCAAAACTCACCTTTCTACGCATTAGAGCGCCTAGGCGCTCATCATAGTGCAATTCCAAGCGCCTAGGCGCTTGGCCAGGACCTCATATTTACAGAAATGCCACTCAGCTTTAATTTTCATGATTTTTGACCTTTTTCTTCTCCGAAATGACCAATTTGTCCCTCCAGCTCCAACCTACAACAAATAAACACAGAACACATAAAAAGATCCTAAAAAACAATTAAATATAACAATAATTAAGTTTAATAATATCAGATTCATAGGTATAAAACCTACTCATCAACCTACGACTTCGTGTTATCATAAGACAGGGTTGTACACATCCACTTGCTGATTATATCTATGAGCACTACCTATATAATCTTGGAGTTTTGTTGAAATATAATTATCAATTGGAGACAATGGAGATAATTATATGTCAAGAGAAGACTCACCATTGGAAATAACATGATAGCAATCTTCTCATTTTTTTTGGGTCTATTGGGTCAACCAAGGATAAGTCTCGAGTCATATGATATTTATTATAACTTAGATGCATGGCCTCCCATGTACGAAGGTTTTCTTGAGCATTTTCCAAATATTTTAATTTCTAAAATAGTTATTGACTGTACCTTTATATAAGATATCATTGTAAGGTATCAATGTGAGGTGCTATCCAAGTAAAGGGATGAGAGTCACAGTTGGTATCCACAGTATATGTGTTGTCATATTTTGCACAACAATTGTATTAATAAATTTGTAATTATTTCTGTACCATGTATTTGGCGACTCAGAAAGGTGATGTATACCTATTTTAGGGGCGTCACACATACATTTCCACATAATCCATAACACATTTATCATTCATTATATGTCACAAAATTTTTAATATCATTAATATTTAATTAATATATTCTCATTTCTTAGCTTTCCTTTTTGTTCCATTAATTCATTAACTTAACTATCCCTAATTGACTTAATAAGTTATTACATAATCATATAATCACTTTATATTACTCATATCAATTTAATCACTTAAAGATTATAAATCTTTTTAATTTATCATTTAAGTTATGTTAATTCTTAACATAACTTATCTTACTCTTCTTTAATCAAATTGATTAAATATTCATCTTAGTTAACTTAAAATAATTAAATTAACTAGATCACGTAATTCACATATTCACTTATATGCTTAAAAAAATTTATTCGTAAAAATATACATATATAATAGTATAAAATTCTCGGTTCTTATATTTAATATACACATTAATTATACATTTTAATATTCTCATTTTTATAAATTTATATGTTTGTTTTATTTAATTACTACATTTTTTTGTGAGATTTATCTTGTTTATCTTGGTGAATAAGCAAAAACTAATTATTTTATCTTTTAAAGATGAAAAAGGACTCTTGAAAGATTATCATAATGAAGTTGGAATCAATTTGAAGATAAATGGGTAAAAGAAAAAATGAAAACTAATGAAGACTAAGTTCAATGTACCTTAGATTAGATGACAACTTATTTTTCTATAAATAGGTCTTTTTGTTGTAGGGAGAGGTGATTTAAATATTAGGTATTTTTACGTATTAGTTTAGGTTATAAATAAGAGTAGAATTAATTATTTCTTCATTGTATGTAAAAGGGAGTTTTTTATTTATATTTAATCTTTTTCTTTTTTATTTTAATTAATTTATTTATTTTCATATCTAGTTAATTTCTTTAATCTAAGATGAAGATGAAATTAAATAATTACTCATGATAATATTTTCTATCACTTCTATTATTTATGCTTTAATGTTTAATAGATTTCGCATTCATGTTTCGTTATTGAAATACATTCGTTTTATAATTCTTATGTGATTTTAAATTAATTAAAAGGTTTTGATAGATCATTGTTAAGATGTGAGTTTTTCATATTTCATGCTTGCTCGTATAAGTTTTCATGGGTTGCAGTTATTTATTAAATTTTCATAGTCTATGTTTGCTCACGTTAATTAATTATAAAATTACTAAATTAAAAGAAAAGAAAATTAAAATTATAGTTACTTTTAATTTGAGTTAATTGATTTAATTTTGGAATTATGTTCATCAAACTAATGGCGTAATTTGAGTTATAAAAATAGAAGAGATTGAATTTTATGTTATGTTTTATTGTTTAACGTATACGTATTCGGATTCCTAGATTGCTTGCTC
Source organism: Panax japonicus (assembly GCA_020205505.1). Classification (NCBI taxonomy): domain Eukaryota; kingdom Viridiplantae; phylum Streptophyta; class Magnoliopsida; order Apiales; family Araliaceae; genus Panax; species Panax japonicus. Next base: position 36,419,817 of record CM035110.1, on the reverse strand, counting down.
ATTATTAGTTTTTATATTATAATTAGTTTAATTGTAATTAATCAATTCTTCATCTTTATTTCTAATTCACATGAAATAAATAGAATAAAATACATTGACCACCCCTGTAGATAACCATTATAACACTCACTACCCCTCTAGTTTTTTAAGTAATAGTCAGTACCCCTCTAATCTATAATATGTGACATTCATTACCCCTAGTACGATTGATCAATTCATATTTAAAAATATTTTTAATATAATATCTAATATACTGTTCAAGTTATAATATTTAATATATCCACTAAAAATAATACTGTTTAAGTTATAATATTTAATATATCCACTAAAAATAAATTTGTATGTTATAATTTTTACTTAACTTGATCAAATTAATTAAATTATGAATTTGTGTAATAAATAACATAAATATCAAAAAATTATAAATATTTATTTTATCAAGAAAATAAAGTCATACACTTTTTGCTAATTAAATTTATTAAAAATTAAAATTTACGTAATACATTTAAATATATTTTTTGTAATTAAAAAGTAAATTTTTAATATGCATAAAAGTACAAATTAATGCCAAAAAAATTATAATTATTTTTTCCATATATTAAAATTTCCGTAAAATAAACTTATAATTCATATAAAAAGTATTAAAATTTATATGAATTATTTTTCTCAAATATTAAACTAGACATTACTCAGACTTGAGCATAATTATTTACAATAAAAATGATAAATTTTATTACTCAAAAAAAGAAAAAATACATTAAAAAAATTCTTTTAAATAAATATTATTATATTTTATTTTATTCAATATTTTATAAAACAACACCAACTGTATACTGACATATACTCAAGAAAATTTAACATACAAAAATTATAATATGAAACAAAGATTTCAAATAATAATTTTTGCTGTTAAACACCAAAAGCTAAACTATCAACATACTAATCACTTTAATTAGAAAACCTCCATTAATAATTTAATTTAATATTCTTAATATTTGTATCACTTATCCAAAAAATGTGTTAATTAAATTAAATTATTTGAATGAGATATTCTTAATTAAAAATAAAATTATAATTAAAATGTATTATATTAAAAAAAGGGATAATTAAGCATATAAATATATATATACTATATTATTCAAGAATTAAAATTGGCCCCCTCAATTAAGATCGAACATCCTGTTGAGCATCTAAAACTTATCCACCAAATCATAAGTCCCCACTAAATCTGATACTTTCGGTTGGTAAATAATGTTTTGAAACATGTTTCCGAGCTTGTCATTACGTTGAACCATTGCTTCCAGGATCTCATCTTCAGAGACTGCAGATGACATGTTTTCCTTACAACTGTCCATGTCCTTAGAAGAAAAGACCAGGTCCGATAAACGCTCCTTCTCAATCTGATGTTCATATCTCTCAACCTCCATCATCCCGGCAATGAGATGGTAAATGTACACAATCTTCCTCTGGCCAAGCCTGTATGCTCGGCTGATAGCTTGCCGTTCCACAGATGGATTCCAAACAACGTCAAGCAAAACAACTCTTGAAGCGCCAACAAGATTTATACCTTCAGAGCAAGCCTTTGTTGAAGCAAGAAGCACGTGGACTTTGCTATTCGGATCATTAAGAGAACTAATTGATGATTGACGCTGCTTTTCATCAAGTTTTCCATCCATATACAACACCTCTCTTCCTTCATTCCAATTAAATTTAGTTTCAAGTTGTTTCAGTATGATGGTTAACGGGTCAAGATATTGGCTGAAAACCAATACCTTTTCATCCCGTGCCACACACAGCCTAGCAAGCTCTATGACAAAGTTGGTCTTCACTCCAGCATGAGGATCCATTTTATGCATTTTAAGCTTGGCCCTATGAGCTGAGAACTCAGCGTTTTTAACCCAACTTCCAGGCAAGAGCGAGGGGTGGACTGATACTAGTGTAACCAAATGGGAAAATTCCAGGTAGTTCCTTGCATCATCCTTGCGTTTTAGGAGACTAAAGAGGCTCTTCTGCAAATCTGTTGGCCTTAAAAGAATTAGGGCATCCCTCAACCCAAGAAGCTTTTCTTGAAGTATGGTTCCTTTATGTACATGAACAAAGGGATCAATCATAGCTTTCAGTTCCCTTATTTTATGACGAGAATGTCCAATGGAATTGGTCATAGAGGCCCATTTACCTCTTGATGCTTTGCTAATTTCCCTGTTATCTTTCTTCAATTCTCCATTATATTCAGAAAAGAACCTATCAGAAAATTTAGGGTTCACCAAGCACAGGGTATTATATAGCTCAGTGAAATTATTCTGGAATGGAGTTCCTGACAGGATGATGCGCCTCGTTGTCTCAACCTTAAACAAAGCCTTCCAGATAAGACTTTGCTCATTGCGAGGTGTGTGCCCTTCATCCAGTACTAGAAGGCTAGAAAGTTGAAGAAGGGCTTTCCCCATTTGTTCTTCTTGAGGGTCACATTGAACTTTTCTTTTCGTTTCACCTCCTCCTGCGAGTTTCTCAAATAATCTATAGCTTATTCCCAAAACACTCGTGTCTTTTTTCCATGATAACAACTTAATGATGCGGGTAGCTTTTCTAGATTTGACATTGTACCCAACTTTCTTCAGAAAACAGACAGCAGCTTCATTTTCCTGGCCTGACAACTCCAGATTGTTTATATTGTGAAATGGTACATCAACGTTCCATTTCTTGAACTCTTCCTCCCAAGTAAGCAGCATGCTCCGAGGAGCTATAATTACCGGTCTGGATTCTGGATACAGTTTCATGAATGATTGGAGAAAGACTATACTCAGGCGGGTTTTCCCTGTACCTGGGGCATGCGATATTATGCATCCATTCCCACAACTAGAAAGGGGCTTCTCCAAATTCTCAATGCAGATACCTCCAGCTATATTTTTCCAAATGAATTCAAAACCTTTACGTTGATGTTCATACATACTGCTTTTAGTTCCAGGTATCAAATCCCACACTGTGCCTTTGTTGTGAATGGAGCCTTCAAAACAGTACAGGTTTTCAGCACCAGTGTCTAACTGAAAGTCAGAGTATATGCCGTCTGCTTTGCCAAAGAAATACTTCCCAGGCCTTCTGCAAGGATGCTTGCTCTGTATACAAAACCAAGTTCCAAAAGAATATTATTTAATTATTAATTAGTAAACAATCTGAAAGGTCAATGATATTAAATGAAAGAGGACTAAAATTTAAGTTTACAAGCAACTACAAAACCACTAGAAATAAATATAACCTATATCATCCCAGATGCTCCCATCTACTAACATCCTCAGATGTTGAGGAAGAATGCATTGCTGATACATATGCACAGTTTGGTCCTTGCAGTTACTCAGTGTGATTATTTTCAGGACAGAATTAGAATCCAGCTAAAGCAGGTTCAGAATAACATTTATTATATTCTTAAAATCATTTTGTATATTATACAGAAGCAAGTAACAGGACCTACACATGTGGATAAACGAATGCACTTGGAACAAAGATGGAGAATTGATTACATATGCTTAACAGTCAAAGCTATGGCCCTTTAATACGGTAAAAAAGAATTATAAACCAAGCCTGTAACTGCTTAAACCGGCAGCTCGTCAGCAGTTTCAAAATATAGATATTTAATTGTTATTTTTCCACAAGGAAATTTGATATAGGCCCTTCCTCATTCTCATATTACCATTTAAGAGAGGAGGAGCTTTGCTGAAATATTAAATTTTTTTGTAGAAATATCACTCTCTAAACATATTTTGTTCAAGTGATTGGTTAGAAACCATAAAAGCATAAGCAAATAGCAGAATCTGATCCCAAATATTATGGAATTTATTAAATTTAGTATAACACATCAACATTTCAGGCTCATTACACCATCTAGAAGTCAAGAAGTATATCATTACTAAAAATCAAGTCAACATTGAATAAAAGACGAAGTCCATATGACATACAAAAGAGGGTAGTATATGTTTGATCTCCAGATGCACATAAGAACAATGTCGGCATATAATCCCGATTTCTTCATCAAGCCTATGTTGATGGTAGCCTTGACTGCAAAGAGTAGCTGAATCAGTTTCAGCCGGACATTCTGTGTCATCATTGTTAACCTGCATATCATCAAATGAAAGATGAATACCTCTAGATGGAAGTGAATTAATTTAAGAGCTTAAAAATGTTAATAGACCTTATGATATCGGAGAATCCAATTAAGGGAAAAGAAAAAAAAATGCTAGTAAGAATGTTCCTTTTGAGTATACCGCAGGCACTGAAAGGAAACACATATAAAGAATTTCTTTTTTTTTATACTTTGTACTATTAGATATTGCCCATAAATTTCATAATAGGTACCCAAAGATTCATAGTTAACTTTGAGGGGGGGGCTTTTTTTGCAGCAATAATGCGTTGATCTAGTCGCACGAAAACAATTAGCCCCACACAAGGTTTGTGAATAAGTGAGTGTCTGATAATGATCAAGGAATATCCGTCTTTCTGCTAAATAGGATTTATTGAACTCATAATTCATTAGATACTTTTTATGAATGCAGCCTTAAAAAAATTTCATTAAGGTATAAAGACAGGTCATAAGAAATGAATGTGTGGTGAAATGACTTCCTATAATAATGGTGGAACAATAGATGTATCTGCAGTTGCCAAATAAAAACTTCTTAACAAATATACAAGAACTAAAAAGTGTTTTGGGCTGTCAATCTTGATAACTTGAAAAAATAATATCAATAAAAAATAATAATAAAATCAGTTACTTATATGAAAATAAATTGTGCTTTTGCTTTATTCTAAAAATAAATAAAGGTAGACGGCGGACAGGCGCACAAATGCCCAGGCATGTTACCCATATATGGACACAAGCACTTGGACACATATACTAAGAGCCGCCGCACAGGATTGGTCTACAAGAGGATAAACAGAAGAAAGCTATAGTGCAGGTGGCGAAGGCATAAATTAATGCATGCAATAAGACAAACAATTTTAAGGCTGTATTTAGGTTGCAAAGGCAAGTACGATTTCATGCATGCATTGGTTTGTAGACATCATCAAATACTATAAGAAATTCATTTCTAGAAAAAATAATGATAATCATTCTTAACCTGGAAAGTTATATGGTTTATGCTACTCAACTCTTTGGAAAACAGAACAGCAGTCTATGTCACAAGTTAAAAATATATAATCCCCCAGTTTCTCCCTTCGACATGGAGTATATTACATTACTAAGGTCAGAGACATGAAAAATAAGTGTATCTTATTCAATATTACATTACTAAGGTCAGAGACATGAAAAATAAGTGTATCTTATTCAAACAGCATGAAACATGTGCTAACAGAAAGATATAGATAAAAAGCTGCAGGTTTTATTTTGTATATCACAAGTACATTAAAGAGCACATAAATTTCAAATATTACTATAACTTACATAGGTTTTGTTTTCTTGTTATCTATTGAAGCACAAGGAAGACAATATCCAAGAAGCAACAGTTATACATGAAAGATAAAAGTTAAAATTTATCAATAAGTATGCAAACAAAGCAGTATAAAAATCATATAAGTTATGCGGCTTCATGTGAAACATCTACTTTAAGATGCATAAAAGCGCTTTATTAATAATGTACTTCAAGATAAGACTATGAAGGTTTGGGCTTTCTGCCATCAATGTCAATTCTTAGCTCCACCTGACTAAATATTCAGTAGTTAAAGTTCATAAAACTGGAGATATTTTCCCGCATTAAGAAAATTTTAAAGAGGAGAAAAATAGTTGGTCAGTAGTACAGTCATCCACCTCATAGAGTCAACAATAAAACATGAAAAAAAATCTACAATTATTCTAGGACAAAAAAACATGGTCTATTACTGGCCAACTTACTTTTGAAGAATATATCATAATAATAGGCAAAGTGTTCAAGAATTGTCCAAACAAAAAGTTAAGTTATTCTTTTTACCGATGAACTAGAACAACAGAATTGTTAAATAAGAAAGATACTCTTTAAGTAATTAATTAATCTAAGTCATAATACCGAACAGGATTCTTAAATTTGCTCCTTTTTGTGCAAGCTAGCTTAATGAGAACTTACCAAGGAGAAGGAACCAATCTCTTCAGCTGTGAGACACATATGCATCTCAGCAAAAAGATTATCAACTTCCTTCTCCCATTCTGATTTCTCCGTGGGTTTTGAATCCTGGTCTGCAAGGCTGAACTTGTAAACCAATTTTTCTTTAGCGTGAGCCTTTTCTTCAGAAGCGGAAAGCTTTTCCAGAAGACTCTCTCCCTCATTCCATATGGAATCAGTGAGAATTTTGAGAGGGTCAAAATATTTGCCTGCATTCAAGTTCTTTCTTCCAGTGGGCTTCCCCAACTTTCCCGTGCGTTTTCCACCATCTTTATGCATTACACTGCCATCTTTATCACCTTCAGTCCCAGAGGAAGAATCAATAACATTATCTAGAGGAAGAGGGTGGCTAGCTTTTCCTGTATTAAGTTTCTCCTTTCCAGACTTAGAAACAGAACGTGATCGAAGACGACTTGCCATGCCTTGAGGCTCTTCAACATTATCCTTGTTAGAATCAACTAAGATATCCAATCCACAAAATCTTCTTTTCTTTAACCCACTCACTCTTGCTGCATCTGTTTTCCCTTTTTCCTCCTCTGCCTTCTTTTCATTATTTCCATTGTTCCTAATAGTCCTGCCATTCCCATCTTTGCTCGTATCATCCCAACAGGAATATTCTTTCTTTTGGGAATGATGTTTAAACTTTTCCCTCAATCTGCCCACAACCGCTTTTCCTTTTCCCTTTCCCTTTCCCTTTCCATTAAACTTTACTCTCTCAAATCCACTCTCACTTCTTCCACCAACCCTATTTTCTTTCCCAGTTATGTGATCATTCTCCTCCTCCTCATCATCATCATCAGAATCAACATCACCCTTTTCTTCCTTTATTTCCTCGTCAACATCTTCCTCCTCAGTATATCCACAAGAATCATCCGAATTATCAGTGTCACAGATGGACGAATCATCAGGTCCATAAGCATCATACGATTCCTCATCATCCTCTTCACTAGATGATGATTCTAACTCCACCGAGTATTCTGAATCAAAAGACTCATTCTCAGTAGCTTTCAGTTTTCGCTTCAAAGGTCCAACATTTTTCTTCCCCACATTAATATTTTTAACTAGCTTTCCTCCTCCTTTCTTTCCATTATCCTCTTCACTAGGCCCTGATTCTAACTCATCTGAATCATATGTATCAACAGACTGATAATCACTAACTTTTGTTTTCCCCTTCAAATCTCCAACCTTATTCTTCCCCCTACTTTTTCTTCCCCCTACCTTTCCCTTATCCTCTTCACTAGAAATCCATTCTAACTCCTTTGAATCCTCTAAATCAAAGGACTGATTATCACTAACTTCAACTTTACTCTTCAAACCCCCAACACTTTTCTTCCCCACATTGCTAAATCTGCCTTTCATAGCCCTAGATAAAGATCCAAATTCCTCAACAACCTTAAGTACATCCAAATTTTTAGAATTGACAACATATTCACAATCAAAATCATCCCCTTTTATTTTCAAACGTGAACCATTTGATTGATGCACCAACTCACAAAGAAATTTCACTTCTTCATCCTCACTCTCATCACTCTCATCATCACCTCTATTTGAGGTCCTTCCCAATTTTCTCCCCTTTTCAATTTTCGTAACTTCTTTATTTACCCCAACTCCATAATTATTTTCCCCCTTTCCCCCCTCTCCCAATTTCAAAATCCTTTCATCCCCTGCACCAACCACACTCACCCCGTTAGCCCTAGTACCCCCATTCAACTTCAATTCCAAATAACCGGCACCACCACCGGCGCCTGAGCCGTCACCGGCACGTTTCGCCTTCTTCCTTATTCCCTCCAAATGCCTCGCAATCAAATGTGACCTTGTACGCTTAGCTACTGGATATTTACTGTAATCCATTCTCACCTAGACGATCACAAAAACCTAAAATCCAACAACAAAAAAAATCATTCAACATGATCATTACAAACATCAATATATATACACGATAGATATAGAGAGAGAAAACTTACTTGAGAAGTTGCAGCAGAAGATGTACGGCCAAGTTGAAAATTCAAGTTCAAAACACTAAGCAAAAAAAAATTGTGACGCCGGAAATTTAGAGAGACGGTACATATACGTATAGATTTTAGAGAGAGAAGGACAATGAGAACGGAAAAAGTGGTAGTAAATAATGCATGCAATTCCAAACTATTTATAGGAAGAGTCGAAAGAGGAATCGGCGACTAAAACTATTGGCTTACTGAAAAGTATTAGCTGTACTTAACAAAATACCTAAACTACCCCTTAATGCAGGGTTTATTGCTAACCAGCCAAATTAATGTTAATTAGATTTTGGTAAGAGACAATTTAGGGTGCTTAGCGTATAGACGAATATGGTTAGACGGTTACACCCCTACAAATAAAACTCATGTAAACTGGGGGCTCCACAATTTAAGGATATATCTTGTGATTTTTATTAATTGACTTTTTTAGATACTATTATTTATATAATTAAAATTTGATATTTTTACTTCTCTCGTATAAATATGAACCTATATACTATTTGTCGACGTCAGAATTTTTATTTGTCTATTTTCGTTACTTGTTCTTTGGTGTTCTCATGTTAGGTGAGATTTGTTTGAAAAAACAAGTGAAAAGGGTCCGACATGTGTAATGTCGACGATTTGACTGTAAGAGTCGTCAGTTGGTGTTTTTAACTGGTTGCACCAACGCAACCGAAAAAAAGTTTGCACATTGACCTAGTGATGTAACACTGCTAAACGGGTCTGTGAAACCGAGATTCATTTGGGTTCGGGGGCTTGATTATGCGGAGGGAAGGTGTTAGTGTGACGGCCCCAAATTTGGACCTCCACTTGGTCACTCGAATTCGGTTCATCACGTTCTCATGGTAAAATCATAATAACTAAAATAACGCATACACAACAAAAAATCTATTTTATAATAATATATAATGATTTATTATAATTATTCCCTCAAGTCTCGCACCCTACAGTGCTTAATAGATTACATAATAATATCTAATAAAGACTTATTACATGATCATACTTAAGCTTAAACATAGTCCACAAATAATCTTAGCATAACATAATAGCTTTAAACATAAAAAGGACAAGCTAGTCTTGCCCTTGCCCTTGTCTGCTCCAGAGACACATCTCTGTTCTTCCCTAACTGAAAGGTTTTAAATAAGCAAGGCTGAGCACAAATTGCCCAGCAAGTAGTAAACAACAAGGGTGTAGGATATAATATCACAAGGTTTGAAATATCGAAGAGTTATTTCTAAGATAGTTCAAAGTGTCAGAATAACATCATGAATAAGGAATATGACAATTCAATATAAATCAACAGATATATATGAATTCAATGACTAACAAGGTATCCAACTGGATAAGCAATTTATACTGAGCAGTCACTAAGTACTATTGAACTTCCTTTAGAGTTACCAATATTAAACTGATAACCAGAAATATCAAGTACTGTAGATGATTAGTCTACAATACTTCACGTTATGCATAACACCACAATAATATTTATTCATGTGTTGGGGTTTCCAACAACATACACTCCCCTTACCATAAGGGTTGTTCAACTCAGTTTTCAAGATTTCCGCACCAATCAATTGGTTTGGACAACTTTATTATAAACATTCATATAGTCTAGCCGAATCAAATGGCATTGACTCTTTCACAATATTCAAGATCAATACTAAGTTTAACATGAATAATAACTTTCATAAGGGTTTAAGCATATTAGCTCTTTCGAACGAGAAGGTAATATAACTTGTAGTCAAGAGATAAGCTTACAACATTTGCAATGATATTGCACAACAGTAATAGTAGAATTCGAATACATGCTCAATAAAAGTAAGGTTCAAGAAAGGAAGCATGCATGCAGTAATAGTAAGGTTGGAATACAGCATTTCCAAGAGATTTTAGGATTACATGAAGGTTATGGAGGAGTTGGTAATTGGTTGTTAGATCTCATCATGGCCACCACTCCTCCCATGATCATGAGCTAGAGAGTTGGAAGAAAATGAACAACATAGGCTAGCCTTTTTGCTATTACACGTGACTTAAGTTTGAAGCAAATGGGACACTCATATTAGGACAACTTAATTGCTCAACATTCTAGCAACACTTAGACTATATTTATGCACAACTCTTATTCTTATGCTATATTTTTAACACACATCTCAACCATATAGTATAATTAAATGTCACACTTAATAATTAAGGTTTCAATGTAGTAGATGAAATATGGAAAAGTAATATACATATAATCCATGTACATTTCATTACACTGGTATACTGTAACAGTTCATGGTATATCATCTCCACACATGCCCACATAAATATTGCTACATAGATAAAGTATTTATAACCTATAGTCCCAATATATTTAGTCACAATGCTCATACAATATAATTTTATAAGACTTAATATATATATATATATATATATATATATATATATATATATATATATATATATATATATATATATATAGCCACATAAATGTCACACCGCACCATATAGTATGGTTGTATATGCTCATATGCACATATCTGTTAATATAATATTATTATATTACTAACTTACTCATTTATGTGAAGTAATTAAATTATGCATCTCCTTATTTAATTATCACCAATATCAATTAATCATTGGTCAACATATTTGTGGATTTTCATAACCATTACTTTATCACCTATTATTAATTAATTACCAAGAAATTAATATTCCACCATAACCGTTATCAACTAAATAATATGACAATTAATAATCATTAATTAATCCTCATTATCAAATAATTAATATACCACACATCAATTAACAACTAATAGTATACTACAACAACAATCGATAATTAATATTACATAATTGCTTAATTTTAATCTCTTCGTCGATTAACATTACTATTAGTATTTTCTACCACTATGCCACGCAAGGCTTTCAACGAGTTTACCACAAACTCCACATATCCTCAATTATTCATTTATTTAATATAATTGAGTTATCTCATTTCATAACACGAAATCATTCATATTCAAATAAATATTTATTTCCATTAATGTATTTATTTAATAATACGCAGAAATTCTAGGATATTACATCCTCCCCTCCTTATAAAAATTCCATCCCAGAATTGCTAGAAGGTTACACAAACAAATGGGGATAATGCCTCATCATCCTATCTTCTAACTCCCACGTTGCCTCCTCGACATCGTGGTTATGCCAAAGTACTTTTACAGAAGGAATAACTTTATTTCTCAAGGTTTGCTCTTTCCTATCTAGAATTTGGACAGGAATTTCTTCATATGCTAAGTTCTTCTCCACTTGAATGGGTTCGTAAGAAATCACGTGCTTGTAGTCGGGCTTGTACGGGCGCAACACAGACATGTGAAACATGTTATGGATGTGATCCAATTCAGGTGGTAGTGCAACTTTGTACGCTACTTTGCCCACTCGTTGTAGTATCTCAAACGGTCCTATGAATCTTGGACTTAGTTTTCCCTTTTTGCCGAAACGAATTTTTCCCTTCCACGGAGATACCTTCAAGAATACAAAACTTTTGACTTTAAAATCATGGTCTTGCCGATGCAAATCTGCGTCCTTTTTCTGGCAATCTTGAGCTACTACAAGTCTGGCCCTTATCACTTTCACCACATCCGCAGTTTGTTGTACTAACTCTGGTCCGAGTATTCGTCGTTCTCCGACTTCGTCCCACCATTAAGGTGTTCTGCACTCCCTTCCGTAAAGAGCCTCATACGGCGGCATGGCGATACTCGCATGGTAACTATTATTATACGCAAATTCGACTAAGGGTAAATGGTCATCCCAATTTCCCTTGAAGTCCATCATGCAAGTCCTAAGCATGTCTTCTAGCATTTGTATAGCTCGCTCACTCTGTCCGTCTGTCTGAGGATGATAATTAATACTCAACCTCAACTGTGTTCCCATCCTCTCTTGCAAGCTTTTCCAAAATTTTGGCGTGAAACGCGGGTCTCGGTCAGAAACAATCGATATCGGCACTCCATGTCGTGAGATAATTTCCTTTACCTACAGACTCGCTAATTGATTTAAACTTTAGCGGATCGTGATAGGTAGAAAATGTACAGTCTTCATAAGTCGATCCATGATGACCCAAATGGCATCCAAACCTTTCTGTGTGACTGGAAGTCCTACCACAAAATCCATCGTAATATGCTCCCATTTCCACTATGGTATTTCCAACGGTTGTAGTAAACCACTCGGTTGCTGATGCTCTGCTTTGACTCGCTGGCACGTAAGACACCTTCTAGCGTACTTCACGATTTCCCGTTTCAGATTTGGCCACCAAAAATGTTGCTTCAAGTCCCGGTACATCTTTGTGCCTCCCGGATGATTGGAATACATCGTATTATGAGCCTCGTGCAAAATCTCCTCTCTTATCTTGGCCACTGTTGGTACCCATACTCTCTCTTCGAATCTTAAGATACCATCTTTATCTACTCAAAATTTTTCTTCCTCTTTTTCCATGATCCTTCTTCTGATTTTCTCACACTTTCTATCTTTCTCCTGGGCTTCCTTTACTCTATCCAACAATGTTGGACAAGATTCTATTACAAATAACCTCTCTTCAGACCTCTCGGGTCCCTTCACTTCTATTTTCAATTTCTCCATATCTCTTATCAACTTCTTTTGAGTTGTCAGTCGAAACAATTTTTCCATTCCTTTCCTACTCAAAGAGTCGACAACTACGTTTGCCTTCCCCGGGTGATACAGAATTTCACACTCATAATCCTTGATTAATTCTAACCACCTCCTCTGACGCATATTCAACTCCTTCTGCGTGAAGATATATTTTAGACTTTTGTGGTCCGTGTATATCTCACATTTCTCTCCGTACAAATAATGTCTTTATATCTTTAACGCAAAAACTACGACTGCTAACTCTAGGTCATGAGTATGGTATCGTTTTTCATAATCCTTTAATTGTCGTGATGCACACACAATGAACTTGCCGTGTTGCATAAGCACACAACCAAGTCCTCTATGCGATACATCACTGTATACCACAAATCCTCCCGTATTATCTGGTAATGATAATACAGGCGCCTCGCCTAATCTCTTCTTCAACTCTTGAAAACTCTCTTCGCATTTATCGGTCCATACAAATTTCACCGTCTTCCTCGTCAAATTAGTCAACGGGGTTGCTATCATAGAAAAATCCTGGATAAATCTTTGATAGTACCCAGCTAACCCTAAGAAACTTCTCACCTCCGTCGGAGTTCTTGGTTGTTCCCAATTACTTACCGCTTCGACCTTTTCGAGGTCTACTAAGATTCCATTCTCATCCACCACGTGGCCTAAGAATTGAACCTTCTTCATCCAAAATTCGCACTTAGAAAACTTTGCATACATCTTCTCCTTTTGTAGTGCCTCCAAAACAATCTTCAGATGTTCGGCGTGTTCTTCCTCAGTCTTCGAATATATTAAAATATCATTGATGAAAACTACTACGAATTTATCCAAATATGGCTTGAAAACTCGATTCATCAAGTCCATGAATGTTGCCGTAGCATTAGTTAAACCGAATGACATTACCAAAAACTCGTAATGTCCATAACGGGTTCTAAACGCAGTCTTTGGTATGTCCTCATCCCGTACTTTCAGTTGATGATATCCTGTCCATAGGTCGATCTTTGTGAAACATTTTGCTCCTTTCAATTAATCAAATAAGTCGTCTATCCTTGGCAATGGATATCTGTTCTTGATCGTTACTCTGTTCAATTCTTGATAATTGATACAGAACCTCATCGATCTGTCCTTTTTCTTAACGAATAACACTGGTGCTCCCCAAAAAGACTCACTCGATCGAATGTAACCTTTATCCAATAACTCTTGAAGTTGTATCATCAATTCCTTCATTTCTACCGGCGCCATACGATATGGAGCTTTCGAAATCGGTGCCGTTCCTGGTGCTAAATCTATTACGAATTCGATTTCTCTGTCTGGCCGGAGGCCAGGCAGATCGTCTGGAAACACATCCTTAAATTAACTCACTACGGGTATGTCTTCAATCTCTACTCCCTTTTTTCGAGTATCCACATTGTAAGCTAAATAACCTACACATTCTTTCTTTAACAATTTCTTGTCCTACATCATCGTAACACAACACGATTGCTTAAGCGATGAGCTACCATAAAACACTACCTTAGACTTACCCAGAGTCTGAAGGTTCACACATTTATTTTGACAGTCAATTATTGCTGCATGGTTATATAACCCATCCATCCCCAATATTACGTCAGATTCTCCTAGTCTAATAGGAATCAAGTCTATGCTCAGTTCATGTCCTCTAATGTTTGCACGATTATTTTGATAAACATATTCTATAGGGATTATTTCCTTATTCGCAACTTCTATATTCAAAGGATCTTCTAAACTTTCTCGGGGTGTACTAAGTTTACTAGCAAATTCTTCAGATACGAACGAACATGTGACACTCGAATCAAATAATACATAAGCATTTATATTATTGATTGGGATTATACTTGACACCACGTCCTTTGCAACTACGGCGTCTTGGACGGTCATGTTAAAGGTTCGAGCGGTCAATCGGTTGGGTTGCGCAGGTCAACCAATCATCAACTTACTTCCTCCTCCTTGGCTTCCGTTAGCTCCACCGCTTCTTTTCTTCGGGCAATCCTTTATTTGATGCTCTGTTGATCCACAAGAAAAACGTCCTCTGATTTTCTTCGGCTTTGGGCAGTTTGGCGATATGTGCCCCTCTTGGCCGCAATTATAGCAAGTGCTTTTCCTCTTCCAGCATTCTCCTTGACGGCTTCTTCCACATTTGTTGCAAGCTTCGGTCCTCTTCTTGAAATTTCCCTGGTGACTCCCACCTTGGTTATTGTTTCTGTTGTTGTTATTGTTTTCCCATTTCCTTTTTCCAGAATTACTTCCTCCGCTGCTGCTCCCTCCACGATGCTCACTACCAACGTTCTAGTTCTTCTTCTCCTTATGATACAAACTTAAGGCCTCACTGCCACCTTCCGCTATGATTTCCTTCTCCAACAATGTCTTTAAAGAATCAATCTGGAAGACCGATACCTTATTGTACAACCATGGTTTTAACCCTTGCTCAAAATGTCTCGCCTTCCTCTCCCCATCCACAACTTGGTGTTCTGCAAACCGCGCTAGTTCATTGAACTTAGCTGCGTACTGCACCACCGTCATATCGCCTTGTTTTAATTCTAGGAATTTTACTTCCATCCCGCTCTTCATACTCTTCGAAAAATAGTTCTCGAAGAACAACGTAGTAAACCTCTCCCACGTTATCGTTCCTTTCCCTGCCATCTGCAGATTGGTTTCCCACCAATAGTTCGCTTCACCCCTCATCATGTATGTGGAAAATACTGTCTTCTGGTCTTCATCCACTCAAGCTATAGTGAAGGCCTTCTCGATCTCCTTGATCCAGGTTTGCGCAACTATCGGGTCAGTGGTTCTCGCGAACTCTAGGGGTCCTACACTCTTAAAATCTTTGAAGGTCGTTACTGGGACAGCTTGGGGAACGGGTGGTACGGGTTCGTTCTTTCCCCTCAGAGCTTCTCCCAATAAATCTACAAGTCTCTGTATCGGATCTACAGGACCTCTCTCATCATTAACTGACTGTTTTGGGACATTTATTCTACGTCTGGGCGGCATTTTCTGTATCACAAAATTTTCATTTTATTATCTAGTTATAATACTTAGACATTTCTCAATAGGAAAGAACTACAAGTTTATAACACGTTTCTGAAATAGGATAATTTATATTCATATGCCAAAGGGTTACATTACATGTTCTTTTCTAGCATACTGCTATAAATGACAACACATATCCCCTAATATCACAAAAGACGGGGACATACTAACCTACTACCCCTTTAACACTTTTCAAAAATTTGGGGGTTTACCACTATCTCTCATCTTACACAAAAGATTGAGATTAACAACAACATATTACAACACATAAATAAACTACTAGTATACTGAGCTTTTCCCTCTAGACTCAATCTAACATCCCATGCTCAACGACGCTTTGATATTCCTTCTGTGTGATGTGCACCACCATGTCTCGGCTTATGGTATGTCGGGTCTGTCCTTTCTCAGCTGGGTAATGATGTACCCCATCTATCAATCTCTCCATGGTCGTGCGAAGAGCATAGCCCATCTTGTTCATCTTCCTCCTTTTGCACCGCACCTCATCCTCTAAATCATCTGCCCTATCATTGGCTTCTTCCCACTTCTCCTCGAAGTGAATCCTGTCCATCACCTCCATTTCTAACTGAGCTCAGAGAGCCTCCTTCTCCATCCTCTCACTCAACACCTTCTACTCTAATTCCTCTAGCTTTCCTGCCACCTCAACATTTCTCGCCACTGCTCGGTGAAACAAAGCTCCCATCTGGATCCCTGCTTCCTTACGGTGAGCAATCTCTACCTCCATCTCCTGCATCACTAACTGCCTCTGATGGTCCTCGTCCCTCAACTTCTGGAATGCAGACTCCCTCTCCGTAGCCTCAACCTCAAGCTCCTCTACCCTACATCCCAACTCCAATATCTGTTCCTCATACTCTCCTAACATCATATCCTCAAAAGTAGCCTCGTCGGAGTCCTCCACAGGCTCGAGCTCCCCCTCCAAAGGCTCCTCCTCAGGGTCAGACTCCACCTCTTCCTCATCGTCATCATCAAAAGGGGTCACTACTGAAATAGGCTATGCTATCAAGGGTGTCTCGAACACTACGTGGATATCACGCGGCTCCTCCTCTACTACTCGGCTAGGTCCTCTCATGTAAGTCATCCTACAATCACCAACATAAGATAACACAAGCAACAAATCCATTAGAATGTTAAATAAACATAAGTTAATTGTATAGAATGAAGTTATATTTCATAACACACTAAGCCTCTCAAGGAAAACTCTACATGAGTTTTATCTCCTTCCTAACTTCTAAGTTATTCCGAGTTATAATCTAAGGACACTCGCTCCTAAGGTTTATAACTACTACTTTGATACCAACCTGTGACGCCCCCAAATTTGGACCTCCACTCGGTCACTCGAATTCGGTTCATCACGTTCTCATAGTAAAACCATAATAACTAAAATAACGCATACACAACGAAAAATCTATTTTAGAATAATATACAATGATTTATTATAATTATTCCCCCAAGTCTCGCAACCTACAGTGCTTAATAGATTACATAATAATATCTAATAAAGACTTATTACATGATCATACTTAAGCTTAAACATAGTCCACGAATAATCTTAGCATAACATAATAGCTTTAAACATAAAAAGGACAAGCTAGTCGGTAGCCTTGCCCTTGCCCTTGTCTGCTTCAGAGACACCTCCTTGTTCTTCCCTAACTGAAAGGTTTTAAATAAGCAAGGCTGAGTACAAATTGCCCAGCAAGTAGTAAACAACAAGGGTGTAGGACATAATATCACAAGGTTTGAAATATCGAAGAGTTATTTCTAAGATAGTTTAAAGTGTCAGAATAACATCATGAATAAGGAATATGATAATTCAAAATAAATCAACAGATATTTATGAATTCAACGGCTAACAAGGTATCCAACTAGATAAGCAATTTATACTAAGCAGTCACTAAGGACCATTGAACTTCCACTAGAGTTACCAATATTAAACTGATAACCAGAAATATCAAGTACTATAGATGATTACTCTACAATACTTCACATTATGCATAACACCACAATAATATTTATTCTTGTGTTGGGGTTTCCAACGACATACACTCCCCTTACCATAAGGGTTGTTCAACTTAGTTTTCAATATTTTTCGCACCAATCAATTGGTTTGGACATCTTTATTATAAACATGCATATAGTCTAGACGAATCAAATGGCATTGACTCTTTCACAATATTCAAGATCAATACTAAGTTTAACATGAATAATAACTTTCACAAGGGTTTAAGCATATTAGATCTTTCGAGCGAGAAGGTAATATAACTTGTAGTCAAGAGATAAGCTTACAACATTTGCAATGATATTGCACAACAGTAATAGTAGGGTTCAAATACTTGCTCAATAAAAGTAAGGTTCAAGGGAACTTGCTCAATAATAATTAGAGTAAGTTTAGGGAACTTGCCTTAAGCTTAGTTTATCCACGTTAATAAATCAACACTTTCGAATCCTATTTATAACGCATTATATGTTCAAGATGTTAATTAGCTAACACAGTCTTTAATCAAGCTTGACATGATACAAGTATGCACATATGGTACAAAATTAGTTTATACGTCGTCATGAATCAAGAACTTAGTTACTTCACAAGCAAATCAAGAATGCTCAAGGTTAAGACCTCCTACATATGGACTTTTCATTTCAATGCAACACTGACTTATCAACTAGGCATCACTCATATATATATCAGTAGGTTTTAGATCACATTTAGCATAATAAGTATCATGTAATTACTGTCCAAAAGATCAGAACTCAATATCTACGATTCTAGACTGGCACGGCCGCACCTGATTTGTACTAAAGAGACGCGCGGCTGCGTGGCTCCCAGTTTAAACCAGGACTGAGCAACCAATTGCTTGGCCAAGCCTGCACATCCTTACATATAAACACATAATAACATGTTAAGGGCCCTTTTGCATTCTCCTAGTTTAATTTAGATCCCATTTCGCAAGATATGGTCTTAAGCTAGACATCTTAACAAATTAAGGCCATTTAAGGTTATGAAATCACAACATCCAACATGCTTGATTGTTAAACATATAAAGTAGTCATATAACTCGTATTAGACATGCTTGTGAGTATTCATATCACTTATGTGTATTTAACATAGTTTTTTTTCGAAAATATGATTCATTTATGATTTCCTTGAACTATGATAACTAAGCATGATATATATACATTTATGATACATGAGTTCATCTAAGGGTATCATCTAACTTGCTCATAATCATCGGGTTCTAACTTTTAAAGTAGTACATCAACATTCACGTTCAAAGTTTGCATTTTCATACTTCCATTTTATTATTAAATGTTCGGCTTGGTTGTTTTTATTTTCGAGATGTGAAGTATCTTCGAGAAAATAATATATAACAGTGCCGAACTCCTCATGGGCATAAAAGCCATCTAAGGAAATTCAAACACCGTGAATAATTTACAAGCTGCTTACAGCTTAAAATGTCCATCACGGGGAATCTAGATTCAGTAGACTGAATCCGTGATCACATGATTCCTAAGCTCACATGATGTCGTAGTTTATATGAAAAGCAGTAAGCAGTTATATATATAAAAGCTGTAAATATATATATATATATATATATATATATATATATATATATATACACACAAATATGATCAACCACCACGAAGCACCTCCATGGGGGATTAGAAATGTAAATATATAAAAGCGGTAAATATATATATATGGACATGATCAACGACTACGAAGAACCTCCATAGGGGATCAGAAAAGTAAATATATAAAAGCGGTATATATATATATATATATACATACATATATATATATATATATATATATATGTGGACATGATCAACCACCATGAAGCACCTCCATGGGGGATCAAAAAAGTAAATAAATCTGTAAAAGATGATCAACCACCATGAAGTAAATTCCAGGCGGGACTAAATGTAAATAAAGCAGTAAAAGACAATCAACCGCCACGAAGTAAACTCCAGGCGCGACTAAATGTAAAGAAAGCAGTAAAAGGTCTCGAAGTAAACTCCATGCCTGACAGAAATGTAAATATATATATATATATATATATATATATATAAGCAAGTAAACGCTCCAGACATAAGTCTAGGCTCAATTGAGGCATAACTCGATAATGTTAGTGTTAGAGTTTGTGCCCTAGAGGCCAATTATTTGATATAATTGCTTAATATTTTGATATTATATTTGATTGAATAAATGAATGATTTTATTATGGTTTTATTTACTGCGTTATATAAATGTTAACATAATAAAATTCCTTAGAATAGTGATACAAATTATATAGTTTCAAGTATGTGACTTGAGCATGAGATTATATAATTATAATTAGTATCATTATTCTTAAAAGTCCCTAGTCGAGTATCATTGTTGATGGGACAACAATGATGTATTGAGACTAGTATGTGGATTGACTAATGACCAAATCTCATTGGTCATAAATATATGAGATATTAAGTCAATGCATAGGTACACGTTAGAGAACGATGTACTGGACACACCCACCATGATAATTCTACATGGAACAGTATGCAAAGTGTCATTAATGATTCTCATAGTGACAATGATGTAATGGTCCTTCGACCTGAAATTACTATATTACTACATGGGAATTTATGTACTTTGATATCATTAAATGTCACCTTTAATAGGGTGAACTATAAAGATGATTATTGGGTACATCATGAATCGTGTGAGGAATATGAGTGATCTAGATGGAATTTAACCCTCCTATATATTAGGTGTGATATCCATAGGCCTCTTGATTGAGCAGGACTATGAAATGCATGGCCATGCTCAAATAGTGATTTTCTTCATATAGTCTACTCATTGATCAAGAAAACACAGATTAAATTATGAAGAGTATGACACATTCCATGACTCGAGTTTAATCTAGGATGTCAAGGTTAAAAGGATTAAATTACATTGAAACATTGGTCACTAAAAGGTTGCAGCGAATTATCGATCTTATTATTACTTGGGTAGCAGTGATGCATTACTAGATGCCACTCACTGTTTATAATTTTATAATATGATTTTAAAATTATTGTCAACGTAATAATAACCTATAGGGTCACACACATAGATTGTAATTAAAAGGGAATTAATTTAAATTATAAAGATTTAAATACGTCAATATGATTGATGGTATTTTAAATCACGAATTTAAATTAAAAAAGGATGATTTGTATATATATATATATATATATATATATATATATATATATATATATATATATATAAATTCAAATTTTATTATAATTAGATTAGGGTTTTGATTAATTCTGATTTACTGCTATATATATATGATATATCAGCGTTTTAGAAAAGTTAATCAAAACCTAAGAAAACCCTAGCCGCTCTTAAAGAGAGACTAGAGAGAAAACAGAAAATCCATTCCTTTGGTGGCTAGTACCGCAACTCCCTTTATTACAGAATCGTGCGATGATTCGCGGTCGTTCGTGTGGATACCATAGAGGTGTAGTTCTTTCAGATTGCGTTGGAGATTCGAAGAAGTTTCAAAGTTTTCTATTATCAGTATAAATTCTAAACCAGTGAATTAAATTTGTTTCGCATGGATCCTGTGTTGGGTTTCAGAAATTTCTTTATAAAATTTTATTTTTCGCTGTGCGTTTCTGTGTCAAAACCCTACAGTTAGTCCATATATAAATATATACATATATAAGTATATATATACAGACAAAAATGAAAACCACGGACCGAAGTCCGGGCATACACACACAACACGACTCTTAATTTGAAGAATAGTGTGTGCAAAGATGAAGAGAAAGGCTTTATAGAGTGTGAGAAGGCTTACAGTGGGCTGCCAAAGCAGGTTTCTATGACTCTATATGGATAAACACTCAGCTCCCATCGGTAAAATATAGCTATATATGAGCTAACAAATATTTAAAATGAGAAAACACTCAATATGGGGTGTGTACAGAACAAATTGGACAGGGCTTCATCGCTTTTTCCCTTGCAAATATGGCCACCCCAAGCCCTCTATTTATAGAGGGGGTGCCGCAGGTGTACTTGCGGCAGTAGTAGGTGTACTTACAGCTTCCCGGGGTTCCCAGGGCAGTGTGGGTCCTACTATCTCGAAGAACGTGTACTCGGACAACGCGCTGTTTGCTCGAACCTTCATAACTTTCAATTCGGGAGTCCGATGGAAGCATGCCATACCATTCCAGAAAGATCTTTCTGAGAGCTATGTAATGACATAGGATTTTCACTTCTTTGATTTCGGGAAGATGGGTCCATGACCAAAATAGCATTTTCGGGTCTTTGTTAGGCAATCCAGTAGGCTGTTTTGCATAGTTTGCGCTCCGAAGTTAAGATATGGTTCTTGTGGGACTTCTTTTGAAGCAATTTGAGTTGAAATGAGTGTATTTGATTTGAAGTGAAGTTGATTTGTCAAAATGACCATTTTTCCCTTTATATGGGTTATCTTCGATTTTCGCACAGTTGTAGCGGTTTTTTCCCAGGGTTATGTATGAGATTATCATTTTGTTGACTCTAAATGTCCTCAGGGTTATCTCTGAGGTTGTCTTTCCCATTCGAGGTTGACTCTGGGCATTAAACTTGATCTCCCGGGGTTATCTTTATGGTTAGAACTAACTTTCCCGGGGTTATCTCCAGGGTTGGAAACTAATTTCTCGGGGTTATCTCCGGGGTTGGAAATTGGATCTCCTGGGGCAATCTTTGTAGTAGCCCCGAATCCAGGCCCTAAATCACCTCGGAGCCGGTATTCTATTTCTATAACTGTTTGCGAAAGATATAAACATAAATTGTTTATATCTTCCGCAAACAGTTATAGAAATAGAATATCGGATCCGAGGTGATTTAGGGCCTGGATTCGGGGCTACTATAGTTGGTATCAGAGCTTTGAACATCTTATCAGACCTCATGGGAAAATTCTGGGTTTTTCCAGAAACAGTTTTCCAGAGTTGGTCAACCATGTTTGACCGCTCATATCTTTTGATCTAGTCATGGTATGAGGTTGATTCCACTTCCAGTCTACTCTTCTCATGACAAAGAACAAGTATATAACTTAAAACACAACAAATAATTAACATACACAGATCTATGGGCACTGACATATGGCTGTCAGGCCATATTTTTCAAGTTTTCCAGATTTGATAAATCCTTAATTTCGAGCATCTAGATGTTATGGATCCATGATCCAACAACCCAGATCTCTAATTGACACCTTATAACACATATTTAACCATTCAATTTCAACATATAACTTCAGATCATAAAATTTCTAAATTTTTGGAATTTTATACCTTCAAGATTGATCTTTGATTTCTGATCGTGATGATTTGATAATGGAAGGCTAAGGGATGTTCTTGGCTTTACTTCTCACACTCTATCACTCTACAATCCGAAAATATAGAGAGAGAAAGGATTTAGAGCAAAAAAAATAAAGTAAGTATTTCTTACTTTATACTTAGTAAATTTTGATTCAAAGAACCAAATATTGCTAGGTGGCATCTAATCATATTTGCTGAGATTTTGCACATGCTAGGCTAGATTAGCTCTAGGGTTGTTCACCAACCCATATTTTGCCAAGATTTGCAAGAAACCTAAAATAATACTAAAAAGGGCATTTATGTCCTTTCCTTAAATTTCTAGATTTTGCATTTGATGAAGCCCTTAATCTTTAGGGTTTGGATCATTTTAGAGTTTAGGGTTTAACCCTTTAGGGTTTATATTTTACCCCGCAAATATTTAGCAACTTGGATTTTCAAAAATTTTCCAATTAAATTTTAAAATAAAAAATTTTAAATTTCTAAATTTATAATTAGGGCTTCCTAATTATCATAATTTCCTAATCATGCATCAATCTTGCTAATTAGGACTAATTTAGCCTAATTAAATTGCTAATTAAGCACTTAGGGTCAAATTTGTACATTAGATCTCAAAACCACATATTAGGGTTTTAAAATAAGAAAAATAATAGTTCAATTTTAGAAATTAAATTTCTTAATCCGATTAGGGTTTCTAATAACTTGATAATTAGGATTAGGGTTTCCTAATTAGCATTGCTAATTTTAGCAATTAAATTCACAATTGAGTATTAGGGTTTTTGACGGAACAATTAGGGTTCCAAAAATTGAAAATTAGGGTTTTCAAATTTATTAAGCTTTACCCTAATTAACCTCATACTTAATAACACTTGAGCATTAAAACTCTCCGTTATATTCCCAGATTAGGGTTTCACTTTATCAGAATCTGAAACTAGGGTTTTCAGATATGGTATTAGGGTTTCCAAACAATCAATTAAGATTTTAGATAATTTATTAGGGTTTTCCCTAATTAATTTAATATTAATGACATTTAACCTTGTACATAACATTGGATTCCCAATCTACGATTTTCAATATCCGAATTAGGATTTCGTACACCCGGAACTGAAATTAGGATTTCCAGAACCGATTTCTAGGGTTTCTTATTAGACGTTTGGGTTTTCTAACCGAACGTTGTCGTTTTTAAAAATATACTTAAAGTTTATCACAGATATAATTTATCTGATCAACCCATGACCCTTAACCATATTTAGTACACATACATAACCATAAACACAAACATAATCACATAAATCCTTAATCCCGAATAATTCACCTATTTCCTTTACCGAATTTTGAAATCCTCAAAATGCAATCCCAATAACATTAAACGCATACACTTATTTTCTGTATAGGTCTATTATTTAACCTTAAATCAATCATTTAAGATTTTCATAAATTATCTAATTTCTCGGGTTGTCACATTCACCCCTCCTTCTAAGAATTTCATCCCCGAAATTCACCTTACACCTTACACCTTACACCTTACACCATTCACACATATTTCACATGCTACCCAATACACCACTCACAAGGGTAAAAATTTTAAAACTGTGCTGAGGAATCGTATAGACTGTTTGTTTTTCATTTTCGCAAAGATTTTATGGAAATTCATCCGCAAACCATCATTACTTACGGACAAAAAGGGTGATTAGCCCGATATGCCCTGTACTGGCCAAGTACTGATTTTATCTGTTTTCCCATCACTGCCCAAAGGCACAAAAATTTTACCTCAGTCTTATTTGATTCCACAGTAAAACAATTTGGTTTGGGAAATTTCTTTCAATAAAACATTTTTGAGAATGACGTCATGATGCCGCACTGTATTTAACAGTCCGTTGAGGATTTCGTCATTTTGTGACTTTGTTATACTACATCATACTGTAGTGGGCTGACGATCTTTAGATCACATCCAACACCAAGTAATTCTGCATTGATAACTCCATCATTTTTTTTATCATCTCTGCACCAGGTCACATGGTACATAAGTGATAAATAAAAACATTTTTTTTAAAAAGCACATAGTGCGTATTTAGCTTGATGTCAAAAATTGAGGTTTAGCAAAGCTAGGGGTTTAGGAAAACCTAAATCTCCACTAATGATCATATTCTTAACAATCTATCTGTTCCTATAATCCTTAACACTCCATTCACACACAACTATACCCAGTTCATAAAACCACACTTATGAGTTCATAACCTGACCACAATTATATGAGTTTACAAACTTACCCTAGTCTGACCTTTGGCGTCCGTTCGCTGAGGGGCTCATAAACATTTCATATAACTATAAGTCAAGAATGTCACATAACTATGAGTTCTAAGAACTCGTACTTAAACCTATATTCTCTACCTATGACCTATTTATCTATATATAATAACTAGCGTGACACAACATTTCAACTATTACCAATGCCACCAACTAAGTAGTTTTTACACCAAGTACAATTCCCCGCCCATACAAGGAATCATACAACTCAGTTGCTGACACGAGTCCTCACTGAAATCCCCACCTAATCTTAACCCCCTTTTTCAATACGAATTCAATTCGTATTCATAATCCATAACTCTTTCATGAGTTTTCATAGTACCATTTCATAGTACAACTTTCACACAGCATCTTGCTGTAAAATTTTCAATCATTAGATTGATTCTTTCTGACTGTCATAACCTTATCAGATCACGGGGTGATCTTATCGTATATATTACGATTTATTTCTATGCACTATGATCGTTTTGTTTTACGATCTTCTATCCCTGCACTTTTAGTCTTTTAGACTCGATCTATTCACCATTACTGTTCAACTTTATTATCAGAGTTAGGGAACTCGGTGTCTTTACACTTGCTGAGATTCATCTTTGAATCTTACCGACCAACTAACTCTATTTGAGTTAGTCTTATCCTAATCACTGCGGTTATTGGTCTCAGGTATTCCTACCTAAGCTTCATAACCAACAGCTCTGATACCGGATCCGAGGTGATTTAGGGCCTGGATTCGGGGCTACTACAGTTGGTATCAGAGCTTTGAACATCTTGTCAGACCTCCTGGGAAAATTCTGGGTTTTTCCAGAAACGGTTTTCCAGAGTTGGTCAACCATGTTTGACCGCTCATATCTTTTGATCTAGTCATGGTATGAGGTTGATTCCACTTCCAGTCTACTCTTCTCATGACAAAGAACAAGTATATAACTTAAAACACAACAAATAATTAACATACACAGATCTATGGGCACTGACATATGGCTGTCAGGCCATATTTTTCAAGTTTTCCAGATTTGATAAATCCTTAATTTCGAGCATCTAGATGTTATGGATCCATGATCCAACAACCCAGATCTCTAATTGACACCTTATAACACATATTTAACCATTCAATTTCAACATATAACTTCAGATCATAAAATTTCTAAATTTTTGGAATTTTATACCTTCAAGCTTGATCTTTGATTTCTGATCATGATGATTTGATAATGGAAGGCTAAGGGATGTTCTTGGCTTTACTTCTCACACTCTATCACTCTACAATCCGAAAATATAGAGAGAGAAAGGATTTAGAGCAAAAAAATAAAGTAAGTATTTCTTACTTTATACTTAGTAAATTTTGATTCAATGAACCAAATCTTGCTAGGTGGCATCTAATCATATTTGCTGAGATTTTGCACATGCTAGGCTAGATTAGCTCTAGGGTTGTTCACCAACCCATATTTTGCCAAGATTTGCAAGAAACCTAAAATAATACTAAAAAGGGCATTTATGTCCTTTCCTTAAATTTCTAGATTTTGCATTTAATGAAGCCCTTAATCTTTAGGGTTTGGATCATTTTAGAGTTTAGGGTTTAACCCTTTAGGGTTTATATTTTACCCCGCAAATATTTAGCAACTTGGATTTTCAAAAATTTTCCAATTAAATTTTAAAATAAAAAAATTTTAAATTTCTAAATTTATAATTAGGGCTTCCTAATTATCATAATTTCCTAATCATGCATCAATCTTGCTAATTAGGACTAATTTATCCTAATTAAATTGTTAATTAAGCACTTAGGGTCAAATTTGTACATTAGATCTCAAAACCACATATTAGGGTTTTAAAATAAGAAAAATAATAGTTCAATTTTAGAAATTAAATTTCTTATTCCGATTAGGGTTTCTAATAACTTGACAATTAGGATTAGGGTTTCCTAATTAGCATTGCTAATTTTAGCAATTAAATTCACAATTGAGTATTAGGGTTTTTGACGGAACAATTAGGGTTCCAAAAATTGAAAATTAGGGTTTTCAAATTTATTAAGCTTTACCCTAATTAACCTCATACTTAATAACACTTGAGCATTAAAACTCTCCGTTATATTCCCAGATTAGGGTTTCACTTTATCAGAATTTAAAACTAGGGTTTTCAGATCTGATATTAGGGTTTTCAAACAATCAATTAAGATTTTAGATAATTTATTAGGGTTTTTCCTAATTAATTTAATATTAATGACGTTTAACCTTGTACATAACATTATATTCCCAATCTACGGTTTTCAATATCCGAATTAGGATTTCGTACGCCCGAAACTGAAACTAGGATTTCGAGAACCGATTTCTAGGGTTTCTTATTAGACGTTTGGGTTTTCTAACCGAACGCTGTCGTTCTTAAAAATATACTTAAAGTTTATCACAGATATAATTTATCTGATCAACCCATGACCCTTAACCACATTTAGTACACATACATAACCATAAACACAAACATAATCACATAAATCCTTAATCCCGAATAATTCACCTATTTCCTTTACCGAATTTTGAAATCCTCAAAATTCAATCCTAATAACATTAAATGCATACACTTATTTTCTGTCTAGGTCTATTATTTAACCTTAAATCAATCATTTAAGATTTTCATAAATTGTCTAATTTCTCGGGTTGTCACAATCTTCGGGGTTGGAATTGATGTTGTGGTACTCCAGGGCTACCTCTGAAGTGTGAAAAAGATGATTTTTCCCTCCTGCATTGTTTGTAACATGAAAAGAAAATTTCGAGTGTCTACACTATTTATGTAAAAAGAATTTTGTAAAAATATTACTTTTGTTTGTGAAAATATTAATTTTCTTCTTTTACATGAATACATAAGAATGATAATCCTTTTAAATATATATTTAATATATTGGGTCACATTTATAATTCTATACAATCTCATGTATTTATATCTTTTACAACTCTAATTGAGAAAAAACTTTCATAATAAATAACATTGACTCAATAATTTATATGTCGACCACTAAGGTAAAATTATAAGCAATAAGATATAATAAATTAGTATGGGAGCATTATTAATTTTGTTAGATCACATATATTCACTTAAGTTAATATTTTATTATATGTCAACGTCGAAAAAAATTTCCTTTTTTCTAGAATTACTCTTTTTACCCGTTTATATACCATATGTGTTATGTTTTGTTTGAAAGGGCGAGTTTGAAAAGAATCCGACACAAAATGTCGATGATTTGAAAATTCAAAGTCACCAGTTGGTAATTTTGAAATGGTGGTACCAACTCAACCGAATTTGAAAATGTTTACACAAAGGCCCAATTGTTGGACTCTGTTTAACAGGCCTTGGAAATCGAGATTCACAAAGTTTGGGGGCTTGATTAAGCGTGGGGAAGGTGTTAGGCACCCCCGACTTCTGTGAAAACACGGTTACAATGACTTTTCAATTTCCTAACTTTTCTGAAGTGTGTGTGTGTGTGTGTTTATTGGGTCTAAGTACAGTTATTTGGAAGTAGTGCTATGCCTCGTTTACACTTATATACAAAGGGTTTGATTTGTATAAAAGTTCAATTTTAAGCAAGATATAACAGTGATGTTTTGAAAATAGGTTTTCAAACCCTTATGCTCACATAGTAATTGAGGCATTTGATACTTCCATTTTGTTTCGTATTCAGTTTGATTTGATTTTATTCTTGAGATGCGAAGTATCTTCGACAAAATAATATACATAGTACTGTCGGGCTCCTTATGGACTTGAAAGTCATCTAAGGAAATCCAAACACCATAAATAATTTACAAGCTGGCTGCACAACAAAAAAAGAGGTCATTGTGGGAATTAGATCTAGATTCGTTAGCTGAATCTTAGATCCCGTAGCTCTTAGGCTCACATGGTTGCTTAATATTTATAAAAAACTAGAAAGAAAATTAAATTTAAATAAATCTTAGCAAATCTAGCTCAATAGTTTCAGTTTTGTAACTTTTGAACCAGTTAAAAATTAGATATGGGTAGATTTATATAAATCTAGTCCACAGATTTACATATTATGGATTTACATTGAATGAGCAGTTCAAATAGATATTTAAACGTATTAAACTGTTAATATATATATATATATATATATATATATGGGAAAAATGTATGTACACAGCTGTGTATTACACAGTAGGTTATGGTGACGATTTTTTGGGCTATAGCGACGGTTTCACCCGTTGTCGTAGCCATTCTGGGCTATGGCGACAACTTACCGTCGCTATAGCCCAAAAAATCTGTCATCATAGTGTAGGGTTTCGACACAGAAACGCAGTAGAAATAAACCAATTTAAAGCAATTCTGAAACCCAAAACAGGATTCATGCGAAAGCAATTAACTCAGTGGTTAGAAATTATACCAATTTTGATACTGAAATTGATGCGCTCGAATATCCAACGCAATCCAAATGAATCACGCCTCTACGGTATCCACACGAACGCTCCGAGAATCGTCCTACGATCTGCAGAAGAAGGAACCGTGGTACTAGCCACCAAGGATGAGGATTTTAAAAACTTGTTTCTCTTTAGTCTCTCTCTAAGAGCGGCTAGGGTTTTCAGTTTATGAATAATACCTAAAATGGCTGTAACATATCATATATATATATAGCCATTTAAAAATATTATTCAAAACCTAATTTAATAAAATCCGAATTTTTATATATATATATATATATATCTTAATTAAGTTTTACTTAATTAATATACCTATATATAAATTATCTTATTAATTTAAATACTATCAATCATATTGATATATTTAAATATTTACAATTTAAAATAATCCCCTTTTAATTTCATTCTATGTGTGTGACCCTATATGTTATTATTACGTTGGCAATAATTTTAAAATCATATTATAAAATTATAAATAGTGAGTGGCATCTAGTAATGCATCACTGCTACCCAAGTAATAATAAGATCGATGATTCGATGCAACCTTTTCGTGACCAATATTTCAATGTAATTTAATCCTTTTAACCTTAATATCCTAGATTAAACTCGAGTCATGGAATGTGTCATACTCTTTATATTTTAATCTGAGTTTTCTTGATCAATGAGTAGACTATATGAAACAAATCACTATTTAAGCATGGCCATACATTTCATAGTCCTACTCAATGAAGAGGCCTATGGATATCACCCCTAATTTATAGGATGGTTAAATTCTATCTAGATCACTCATATTCCTCACACGATTCATGATGTACCCAATAATCACCTTTATAGTCCACCCTATTAAAGGTGACATTTGATGATATCAAAGTACATAAATTCTCGTGTAGTAATATAATGATTTCAGGTCGGAGGACCATTACATCATTGTCACTATGATAATTGCTAATGACACTTCGCATAATGCTCCATATAGAATTCTCATGGTGGGTCTGTCCAGTACATCATTCTCTAACATGTACCTATGCATTGACTTAATATCTCATATATTTATGACCAATGAGATTTGGTCATCAGTCAATCCACATACTAGTCTCAATGCATCACTGTTGTCCCATCAATAATAATACTCAACTAGGGACATTTAAGAACAATGATACTAATTATAATAATATAATCTCATGTTCAAGTCACATACTTGAAACTATATAATTTGTATCACTATTCTAAGGAATTTTATTATGTTAACATTTATATAACGCAGTAAATAAAATTATAATAAAATCATTCATTTATTCAATCAAATATAATATCAAAATGTTAAGCAATTATATAAAATAATTGGCCTCTAGGGCATAAACTTTAACAGTCTCCCACTTGCACTAGAGCCAATCACTCATGTATCTAATACCCATGGAACTAGTGTGACCTTCGTGATTCTACTGCGACAAAGCCTTGGTCAGTGGATCTGCAACATTATCATCTGTTGGCACTCTTCCTATATGTACATCTCCTCTATCAATGATTTCACGGATGAGATGGTATCGCCTAAGTATATGCTTGGATCGTTGGTGAGATCTGGGTTCCTTAGCCTGTGCAATGGCTCCATTATTATCACAGTATAGAGGAACCGGATCAACAATGGTTGGAACAACACCAAGTTCAGTGATGAACTTTTTAATCCATACAGCCTCCTTGGCTGCACTAGAAGTAGCAATATACTCAGCCTCTGTGAGGTCCCCGAATCCGGATACTTGAAACCCGAACTCGATACTTCACGATACCATTTCTATGAGTGGAATAATACTAATGATAATAACAATAATATAGATTTATCAAATTTAATTTACATATTATCAGAGTTTCCCAAATCCCAAGTACGAAACCTTTAACATTCATTACATGATAATAATAATATTTATCATCCATGTCCTAATAAAGTTAAACTATTACAGAAGATAGCATAAAAAGTCATTCAGCAACTCTCCCCTTCCCCTTGTTCTTGGCAGATCCTTCGGGTTGTTCATACTTAGCTGAAAACATTTAAATTAAGCAAGGATGAGCATTTGAGTGCCCAACAAGTATTTATATATATATATAAGCTGAAAGAATTTAAATATTTTCTTTATAATATTCTTCTATAACCAATCAACAGTTGTGAAGTAATCTGTACCAATAATAATAGCATAACAACCCTCTTTCAAATTTTTGAAAATACGTATTGACTATACATGGGGTTTCTGTGACATACTATGAACATTGTTTTCATTTTCGAAAAGGTTTAAACAGAAATTCATCTGTAAACCGTCATGACTTACGGGCACGGAGGGTGATCAGCCCCGTTGTACCCTGTATTGATCAATACTACATGTACAAGAACGAAGTTATCGTTCACTCTGTCCGCCTTGGGCGCATAAAATTTTCCCATTATCGGGATGTTCATACCTGTCGCGTTTTCACAACAAAGGTCTTATCTTGTTCAACAATAATATATAATTTAACATATAAATATATCAAATGTGTATCAACATGTGATTAAATACAATGATTATCCAAGTGGGGACATTTGTATAATCATTTCTAGAAATTAACGAACAAAATATATAACTGAATTATAATATATTAACATGTTGATAATCAATGGGTGTATATAATATAGGTTTAACAATCTATACATTAATAATAATAATTCTTCACTTATGTCCATTGCATAAAGAAAATGCAAAGTTAGGATACTTGCCTGATGCGCTGGTTACAATTACGCAACTTAGATTTATCTTTTCTATCACGACCTATCATTAATCAGATCATTTTACTGATTAGTATATCATAACGTAACACATAACACTGCCTATTGCAGTCAGCACATTCCTAATCACATAGTCACATAACCTTAATAACCATTGAATCACAAATAAACAGTTAACTTAAACATCAGTCGCACTATTTTTCATCGCCTTATAATAATTATTACCATTTACCATAATTTTTGAAATATCAGAATCATTATTAAATGATTTAAATATCAAACAATTCTATTATCATTAACATTTAATCAATATTAAACTATTAATAAAACCATTGCCAAAATATTAAAGTTATGTATAATAACTCAAAATATTCTTAACGTATTAATATTACCCTTAAATGATTTTTAAAACATTTAAAATCATCATTAAATAATTACCATTAATATTTAAATATTAATAAACTATTATCTAAATATTAAAAGTCATTAATTATAACTTAAAATATTTTTAATTCATTTATATCCCTTTTAAATGATTTTTGAATAAATAAAACCATTTTTAAACTATTTATTTAATATAATTATTAAATAAACTTAATTTCATTAATATTAAATTATTAAAGAAATTATTCTTTAAATATTAAAAGTTATATTTTATAACTTAAAATATCTTTAAACACTTTATTTTTATTTAAAAATGATTTTTATAATAATAAAATCATTTATATTTAAATTATTTAATATAATCATTAAATAAAAATAATATCATTAATAATAAATTATTAATGAGAATTCTCCAAAAAATAGAAAAATTTATTTTTTTAAAGTCAAAATACTTTCTAACACTTTATTCCCATTTAAAATGATTTTTAAATCAATAAAATTATTTTTAACTTATTAATTTAATTTAACAATTAAATAAATCTAATATAATTAATATAAAATTATTAATATTTTCATGACAAAATATCAAAAGTTATATATTATAACTTAAAATATTTTTATAATCCTTTAAATCATTTTCATATGATTTTTAAATCATTAAATCTATTTTTCATAAATTATTTAATACATTTATTAAATAACTTAAATATCGTTAATATTAATTAATTAATGAAATTCATCACAAAATATTAAAAGTTACCAAATATAACTCAAAAATATTTTTAAACACTTTATTCATTTTTAAAATGATTTTTATATAATTAAAATCATTTTCCTCTAATTTATTTAATACACTAATTAAATAAATTAAATATCATTAATATTCAAATAATTATAAATATTAATGAAAAATATTCTAAATAATCAAAAAGTATTTTTCATAATTTAAAATAGTTTTTAAAACTATTTTTGGTAATTTTTATAATTTATTTTCTATTTTTAATCAATTTTCAAAATTTCAGAATTTAAATAAATTAAAAACCGTCGCTGAAGGCTTTTAGCGACAGTAACCGTCGCTGTTGGTGTTCTTGAGTTCAAGAACACTGACAACTTCGGTTACCAACATACCAAGTTTGACCAGCTATAATTTCATGTCTAGATTGTTTCTGTCCAATATAAAACCTAAGTATTGTAGTGTTGATGTAACCCTACAAGTTTCAATCGTTATATTGATCATACCACAACATATCAAGAAGATCTAAGCCAACAAACCACCTGTCAAACGGTTTCTGGGTTTTCCCAGAAACCCAGATATCCGAGTGAACACCTTCATGCACGATTTACTTTATGTTCAGTTCATGGTTTATGTCATATAAAGGTTCCAATCTATAGAATATATGACAAGGTACATCACTAAAACAATAGATCTGTTAAACAACAACAAAATCACAAATTGTAGTTCGGTCAAAGGTTGTCAGAAATCTGGCTCCTTTAATTTCTGGAAATTCCCAGAACAGTAAGTCATGGTCAGATGGTCACGTTTGACCGTCCATTACATTCGATCATATGATGATTTAATATATCTAAAGGCCCGATTCTATAGTTCAACTAGCAAGTTACAAGTTAGATACAACACTTCATCAAAATAGTAAAACAAATGACAGATCAAAGAGCTTAAATATGCTGTCAGACGATGTTCATGCTTTCTGGGTTTACCCAGATTTCTAAAAAGTCATGGTCGGTCAACCCTGTTTGACCCTGAAAAACTTGAATTCTAAAATAGATCTAAGCTTTATTCTTGCTACAGATTAAAGAGAACATATCAGACTACACATAACAACATTTAAAAAACATAAATCATAAACGATCAAAGATTTATAAGGCCTGACATTCACTGTCAGACCTCCAGAATTTTTTTTCTAGATTTTCATAAATATCAAATTTAAGGACTTAGATGTTATGGATCTATGAAATACCAACCCAGATCATCAATAGACACTACTAACAACATATTCTAACACTCAAACATAACATCTAACAACTGAAATTTGGACAAATTTTGAATTAGGGTTTAATACCTTCTTCGATCGATTTCTGATTTTGGACTACTGATTTGGTTATGAGTGATCGTGGGGCTTGAAATGGGACTGATATGCTTGATAATTTCGGAGGTGTGAGGCTTGAGAGTATTTGTTTGAGTGTTGTATAAAAAAGACCAACTAATGTTCATTTCTCTCTCTTCAATCTATTTATATATGATGTTTGATGCATGAATGACTGGAAAAGTGGCTGATTTGCTGTCATTTGAAGGTCAAGGGAGTTGTTGGTTTGGTAAACCACTACCAATTTTATCTAGATTTACAAGTTATCTCAATAAAATATTCAAAGAGGGGTATTTTTATCTTTTTGCATGGAATTTTAAGGGCAATTTTGTAATCATACAAACCCTTAGGGTTTAACCCTAAGGTTTAGCAAAAATATAAAATATTAATAGGATTTAGCAATTAGGGTTTGTACAAAAATAATAAAATTAAATAAATAAAAAGATTAAATAAATTTTAGTTTCTAAAATTTTTAAATTAGGGTTTCATAATTATGTTTAATTTTCTAATTACCTCTTAGAGTAACATTAGGGTTTAGATCATATAATTATCATTGACTTTTCTAATTTAGCAATTAGTGTTTATACTTTTGGTAATTAGGTTTTATAATTTCTAATTAGGGTTACTAATTATAGAAATTAGGGTTTCTAGAAATTAATATTTCAAAATGTTAATTAGGGTTTACCTAATTAATCACTTAATACACAACATAAAACATATAACACCGTTATATAACAATCTTGTACTCGAAATTGGATCTCAAATTAGGATTTTAACATTATTACTAGGGTTTGGTCAAAATACACCGTAATTGACCAACCATTATCAATACGGACATACAGTACATATTCATAGCACTAAAAAATTAAAATATTATTAACATTATATTATTATTCTCATACCTTGACAATAATCCAAAATTAGGGTTTGGATTCCATATCTGATTTATTCTTCATATTTAACCTTAATAATTAAGGTAAAATTTATTAACTTAATATTTTTTACTAAAATTTATATAATAAAATAATTTTTATAATTATTCTAAAATCACTCCATATGTTATTTAAATAATATATGATTATATTTTTATGAAAAATAATTAATAAAAATATTTCAATCTTTAAATTAATTATTATAAGAATATACTTTATAATAATCAATAATTCTAAAATAAATTTATTTATAAATATTTATGTAATAAATATATTTTTTATTTACCACATAAATACATATACACATTATGTTGTACAAATCCTCATCTTTAAAATAGAAAAAAATTTATACGCAAAATTTCTTATTTATTTATATAGAAAATATCGGGTTGTCACGGCCTCTGTTGTAGAATCGGCTACTGTCTCTTGCGTCGAACTCTTCTAGCTAACAACACCACAATTAAGGTAAAACAAAAAATCTGACTGAGACTTATAGTCATCATTGTCAGTCTGGAAACTAGCATCTGTGTAACCCTTTACTGCCAGTTCCTCTTCACCTCCATATACTAAGAATGAATCCTTAGTCCTCTTTAGATACTTGAGGATATTCTTGTCTGCTGTCCAGTGACCTTCACCTGGATTCGACTGGTATCTGCTCGTCATGTTCAAATCATACGAGACATCCAGACGAGTACATATCATTGCATACATGATAGATCCAATTGTCGAACATAAGGGATCTTTCTCATACGCTTCGCATCATCTTGTGATTTAGGACATCGGGCTTTAGAGATCTTTATACCATGAGTCATGGGTAAGTGTCCTCTTTTTTCCTCTTACATGCTGAACTATTTCAGCACTTTATCAATATATGTACTCTGACTTAGGCCGAGCATTTTTCTCGATCTATCTCGATAGATCTTGATACCTAAAATGTAGGCTGCATTCACTAAATCTTTCATGGATAAACATTTTCCTAACCATGTTTTTACAGCCTGTAATGAAGGAATGCCATTCCCAATAATTAATATGTCGTCAACATGTAATACTAGGAATACAATGTGACTCCTACTAACCTTGTTATATACATAAGGTTCATCTTCATTTTTAATAAAACCAAACTCTTTGACTGCTTCATCAAATCAAAGATTCCAACTTTGAGAGGCTTGCTTCAATCCATAAATGGATCGCTGCAGCTTACATACCTTTCTAGCATTCTTTGGATTGACAAAACCCTCAGGTTGTGTCATATACACATCCTCAAGGAGATTTCAGTTAAGGAAAACAGTTTTGACATCCATCTGCCAGATTTCGTAATTGTAAAAGGCTGCAATAGTAAGTAAGATCCTGATGGATTAAACCATTACCACTGGAGAGAAGGTTTCATCATAGTCAACACCTTGAACTTGTTTGTAACCTTTTGCTACCAGTCGACCTTTGTAGGTTTGTACATTACCATCCATGTTGGTTTTCTTCTTGAAAACCCACTTGCACCCGATTGGTTTTACCCTTTCGGGTGGATCAACCAAAGTCCATATTTGGTTAATATACACGGAGTCCATTTCAGATCTCATGGTTTCAATCCATCTCTCAAAATCTGGTCCATTCATAGCTTCTTGGTAGGAAGCAGGCTCATCCTGATCTATGAGCATCACATCGCCATTTGAGTCACAAGATATCCATAATATCTCTCGGGCTCTTGGCGTGTCCTACCAGATCTACGAATTCCTTATGTAATTTGAGCAGGTTCACTTTCCACAACATCTTGTGGTTTCTTCTCACGTTCCAACTCAGGTTCAATGATATTCTGTGGTTCTCGAATTTCTTCGAGTTCTATTTTCCTCCCACTGTTTCCTTTAGAGACAAATTCTCTTTTTAGAAAAATACCAGTTTGAGCAACAACCACTTTGTTCTCAGAAGGTTTGTAGAAATAATACCCTTTTGTTTCCTTTGGGTATCCCACAAAATTACATTTGTCAGATTTGGGTCCGAGCTTGTCAGAATCTAGACGTTTTACAAATGCCTCGCAACCCCAAATCTTCATGAACGACATACTAGGACGCTTCCCAGTCCACATCTCATATGGTGTCTTCTAAACCGTTTTTATTGGAACATGGTTAAGTGTGAATGCAGCTGTCTCTAAGGCATGACCCCAAAAGCTTATTGGAAGATTTGCATGACTCATCATTGATCGTACCATGTCCAATAAGGTTCGATTCCTCCTCTCAGACACAACATTCCATTGTGGTGTTCCAGGTGGAGTGAGCTGTGATATAATACCACACTCCTTTAGAAGGTCATCAAAGTCTTGGCTTAAGTATTCACCTCCTCGATCGGATCGAAGGGCTTTTATGCTTTTGCCAAATTGGTTTTGAACTTTATTCTTGAATTCCTTGAACTTTTCAAAGCATTCAGATTTGTGTCTCATAAGATACACATATCCATATCTACTGAAGTCGCCAGTAAATGTAATGAAGTAATAAAATCTACCTCTTGCTAACGAAATCATGGGTCCACATACATCACTATGTATAAGTCCCAATATATCGCTAGCCCGTTCACTGTGTCCAGTGAAAGAGGCTTTAGTCATCTTGCCTAATAAACAAGATTTGCATTTTTCATATGATTCAAAATCAACTGAATCCAAAAATCCATCTTTATGGAGTTTTGATATGCGTTTCTCATTTATATGGCCCAAACGACAGTGCCAGAGATATGTCGGATTTGAATCATTTGATTTAAATCGTTTTGTATTTATGTTATAGATAGGCATTTCCAAATCAATAATATAAAGACCATTAATCAATTGTGCAACACCATAACATATATCATTTAAGTAAAACGAACAATGGTTGTTCTTTATTATAAATGAAATACCTTTCTTGTCCAAACAAGAAATAAAAATAATGTTTTTGCTTATAGCAGGCACAAAATAACAATTTTCTAATTCTAAAACTAGCCCAGAGGGCAAAGATAAATGATAAGTTCCTACGGCTAGTGCAGCAACTTTTGCTCCATTCCCAAAACGTAGGTCAACCTCTCCTTTTGCCAAAGTCCTACTCCTTCGGAGTTCCTGCACATTAACACAAATGTGAGAACCACATCCAGTATCCAATACCCATGATATAGAAGTAGACAAATTGACTTCTATAACATATATACCTGAATCAGAAGTCCCACTTCCTTTCCTTTTCTTCACTTCTTTAAAATAAGCAAGACAATTCCTCTTTTAATGTCCAAATTTTCCACAAAAGTGACAATCACCTTCTTTAGCCACCCCGCCTTTAGGCTTTAAAGCCTGCTTGGTTTTGAAATTGGGTTTGGCACCAGATTTAGATCCTATCTTCTTCTTGCCTTTTCAATTTCCCTTAGCATTCCCCTTTTGCACCATCATTATGGGAGCGGGTCCTGCCTTTTTCATGTTATTCTTGGCAGTTCTTAACATGCTCAACAACTCAGTAAGGGGTTTCGGAATTTCATTCATAAGATAATTTATGACAAATTGAGAATAGCTACTGTTCAGGGATTGCAAAACAAGATCTGTTTGGGCCTCCGGAGTGATTGGAAAACCCAACCTATCAAGGTACTCAATATACCCAATCATTTTCAGCACATGTGGACCAACTGGATCATGTTCACCCATCTTGCAGTGATACAATGCCTTGCTTGTATCATACCTCTCCTGTCGAGCACGCCCTTCGAACAATTTCTTGAGATGCTCGATCATCTCATAAACATCCATCAACTCATGTTGCTTCTGAAGCTCAGCGTTCATTGTTGCTAGCATGAGACAACTCACGTCCAGAGCATCATCTTGATGCTTCTTGTAAGTATTATGCTCCACACGTGGTGCAATATCAGCTGGTACTACAGGAATGGGATTTTCAATGACATATAGCTTGCGCTCTTGTTTGAGGACAATCCTCAAGTTCCTATGCCAGTCAAGGAAATTAATTCCACTCAGCTTGTCCTTCTCAAGGACTGATCGTAGTGAAAGGATACTTGTATTGTTGTTGTTTGCCATTGATATCTACAATTTATAAGTGCAAAAAAAATAATAAGTCAAATTGCAGAGTTGATATTATGTAATTGATAATAGTACATTCAAAATATATCTCCCACTATTTTATTCAAATTAATAGCCCTCACCATTAATTCAGAAATCATTTTTCAATTAAATCTTTCTAGTGAGCCAAGATCCATATTTTATTATGCCCTAAGTTAGTTTTGGCTAATCTCTTAAAACACAATTATTTAGGTTGACAACCCTTTTGTCAATTATATCATATACAACTCTTGGATAGTTTGGTAAACAACATTTGTTTCTAGTCCATCTAATGGTACCAACCAAACTCTATGCCTCTAAGTCCACAATCCTATTGAGATAACTTAGTTAAGTTAGGCTCAATGATTTTAACAGTTTGGATATCACAATTATCTTATCGCATCTTACCTAGATAAATAGGGTACTTTGCTTGGGCAAACCTACATCTATTGATCAAGGTCTTAATGAGTGTTATTCATTGGAAGGCATCTGATTTTGACTTAATAATTTAATGAGGGATTTTATATAAAAAAAATTTAGATCTCACTAATTTTAATCTTATTAAACATGCACATTATTTATCATATCATATCACATACAAGCATAAAAAAAGTGCAAAATAAAATGTGTCACAGTTATGGTCCAATCCATTGTCAATCTTTTCAAGCTAATGAAAGATTGAAGGTTAATCTAAGGTGGTAAAAGATCTTAAAATAAATAGCTTCCTTGGATCTTCCTCAAGCATGTGCCTCCTCTCCATCATCATCTTTCCATCATGTTCTCCATCTTGACATCTTAATCGATTACAGATTATTACATGACATAAAGAAACCTCAAGTTACATTCGAGGGGATTTAGATGAGAAGAGAATATTACATTAGAATTTATAGAAAGGCACGACATGCAAGCCGTATTTCAAAACCAAAAACCACTAACCTATGGGTCAAAAGGCCATAACTGTGCACCATGCATATCACAATAAGCACATAACAATTTATATATAATTAAAGAAAACCATATATAACATATAGGGGACACGACCATCGTGCGCTACGACGAGGTGGTCTCCCCCTTGGCGGTGGTCCGGCTGACCGATCAACCGGCGGGTGGTCTCGCTGACAGGTCAGTGAGCGGGGTCGGGGTCAGCGTCCCTGGAAAAATTTTTCGAACTATAATCTGTATTGCAGAAGTTTTCCAAATGATTCTCTGAAACAATTTCAGAATCACGTATTTTAATCCACCAAAACACCCATAATAACAAATCATATATGTCAGGGGCGATTTAATCATATTAAAACGAATAACAGTACACCCAGAATTTATCATATATGTCCATTTTCGATTAATCATATTAAAACGATTCTTCATGCTTCTAATCTGATTAGAACAGCTATATTGTTATTCCGCCGATTAAAGATACGATTAACAGTATCATCATATATATTACCAGAATACACATACAACGGAATATCATATATTCAATTTTATATCGGTAAACATGCACCATATCATATATCATATATATCGAATACAATTAAAACACGTAATCTGAATTAATCTTTTTGCAAGTAGCTTTGATACCACTGTAGGGTTTCGACATAGAAACACAGCAGAAATAAACCAATTTAAAGCAATTCCGAAACCCAAAACAGGATCCATGCGAAAATAATTAACTCAGCGGTTAGAAATTATACCGATTTTGATACTGAAATTGATGCGCTCGAATCTCCAACGTAATCCAAATGAATCACACCTCTACGGTATCCACACGAATGCTCCGAGAATCGTCCTACGATCTGTAGAAGAAGGAACCGTGGTACTAGCCACCAAGGATGAGGATTTTCAGAACTTGTTTCTCTCTAGTCTCTCTCTAAGAGCGGCTAGGGTTTTCAGTTTATGAATAATACCTAAAATGGCTGCAACATATCATATATATATAGCCATTTAAAAATATTATTCAAAACCTAATTTAATAAAATCTAAATATATATATCTTAATTAAGTCTTACTTAATTAATATAC
Source organism: Panax japonicus (assembly GCA_020205505.1). Lineage (NCBI taxonomy): Eukaryota > Viridiplantae > Streptophyta > Magnoliopsida > Apiales > Araliaceae > Panax > Panax japonicus. Next base: position 36,377,739 of record CM035110.1, on the reverse strand, counting down.
CTATATATAATTTATCCTATTAATTTAAATTCGTAATTTAAATACTATTAATCATATTGATATATTTAAATATTTACAATTTAAATTAATCCCCTTTTAATTTCATTCTATGTGTGTGACCCTATAAGTTATTATTACGTTGGCAATAATTTTAAAATCATATTATAAAATTATAAACAGTGAGCAACATCTAGTAATGCATCACTGCTACCCAAGTAATAATAAGATCGATGATTCGATGCAATCTTTTCGTGACCAATGTTTCAATGTAATTTAATCCTTTTAACCTTAATATCCTAGATTAAACTCGAGTCATGGAATGTGTCATACTCTTCATAATTTAATCTGAGTTTTCTTGATCAATGAGTAGACTATATAAAACAAATAGCTATTTGATCATGGCCATGCATTTCATAGTCCAACTCAATCAAGAGGCCTATGGATATCACCCCTAATTTATAGGATGGTTAAATTCCATCTAGATCACTCATATTCCTCACACGATTCATGATGTACCCAATAATCACCTTTATAGTCCACCCTATTAAAAGGTGACATTTGATGATATCAAAGTACATAAATTCTCGTGTAGTAATATAGTGATTTCAGGTCGGAGGACCATTACATCATTGTCACTATGAGAATTGCTAATGACACTTCGCATAATGCTCCATATAGAATTCTCATGGTGGGTCTGTCCAGTACATCGTTCTCTAACATGTACCTATGCATTGACTTAATATCTCATATATTTATGACCAATGAGATTTGGTCATCAGTCAATCCACATACTAGTCTCAATGCATCATTGTTGTCCCATCAACAATAATACTCGACTAAGGACATTTAAGAACAATGATAATAATTATAATTATATAATCTCATGTTCAAGTCACATACTTGAAACTATATAATTTGTATCACTATTCTAAGGAATTTTATTATGTTAACATTTATATAATACATTAAATAAAATCATAATAAAATCATTCATTTATTCAATCAAATATAATATCAAAATGTTAAGCAATTATATAAAATAATTGGCCTCTAGGGCATAAACTCTAACACATAGCCCTACTGTGTAATACACAGCTGTGTATAAATATGAAAGTAAGTAAAATCCACATATAGTCGATCTAGGCTCAACTGTTCCGTTTAAGACTATGCATATAATTATATATGCGACTCCCCCAAAATAGGTTCACACTACCCATTCTGGGTCGCCAAAAGCAACACTACTAAATTGTGAGATCCCAAATTTTATGAAATAAAAGTATTCGATTTTCTTATAATTATTATGTTATTTAGTAAATGTTTAAATTGATAAAGGTTAAAGTTAAGGGTGATATTTGAAAATTTTGCAAAGTAAGCAAGTTGATATAAAATATTCGTTGTGTTGGAGAATATTCGATTGGTCGGGGAATATTCGTTTTAACAGGGAATATTCGTACGACGGCACAATCATTGGTGGACCCCACGATGGAAGTATTGTCGTAGTTAGAAAACGACAAAAATATCTTTTTTTTAAAAAATAACGGCGAAAGTTTTTACCGTTAAACTGCTGAACTACCCGGTAGTAAAAGTACAGTAATACGAGTGGTTGCATAGTAGCACACAATATTAATTATTGATGCTTACGTGAGAAGTCACTCAGTTATACTCAATTATTGCTATAGTAATTATTGCATAATATTTATTATTATTAAATCAATATTTGAGATGACAAAATTATTCATATTATTATTTGCAATATTGACGATGTCTAGAAAGTTCTGTCGAGGAGAGGTTTGGTCACCTAATTGCACGCCAATAGGGATAAATTCTTATCGGAAAGCCCCCTCTTTCCTGGGAATAATCTGGTCGTTAAATATTGTGAGTTATAATATTAATGATGAATAAGTTCGTGTTGAGTAAAGATGAAATTGATATTTCCATTGCGTTAGGATTATTAATATTAGTGGAAATCGACATCTATTATGATAATAATTGATGTCTGGAGGTTATATTGACAAATCGGGTAATTAATCGGATCAATGAGCAATTAATTTCTATTAATTTACATGCTTATAACTATGTGTTCACATGTATGTACTATTGATTCACATGTATGTACTATTAGGGGAGCTGGTGCAAGATTGATAATACTTGCATGACTAAATTAAATATAAAGGTATAAATGATGGTATTGTACTGTAATTTTTTTTCTTTCATATGTATAGAACTATTGAGTCACATGATTGTACTATTGATTCACATGATATACTATTAGGGGAGGTGGTGCAAGTTTGATAATATTTTCAGGACTAAATTAAAAATGAAAGAAAAGATGAAGGTATTATACTGTAATATTTTGAGCCCCAAAATGTGCAATTATCGAAACTATATTTTCCTATAAATAGAAGCTCATTCTTCCTTCATTCTCACCAATTCACTAAGACTCACAAGAGCATTTGTAGAAAGAGAAGCTATAGAGAGAAAAAAGAAGAGTAGTCTGCTACTTCACTATTCCAGTATCTAGGCTTCTTCCAAGGTAAGGGGTATTATTTATTTCATATTCTGAAGAGATATTATTTTTCGTATTCGTATGAATATTATTTTCGTTCAATATTCGTAAGGAATATCATCTTCGTTCAATATTCATAGGAATATTATTTTCGTTCAACAGTCGTAAGGGGTATTATTTATTTTGAAGAGATATTATTTTTCGTATTCGTATGAATGTTATTTTCGTTCAATATTCGTAAGGAATATCATTTTCGTTCAATATTCATTATCTTCGTTTAATATTCGTAAGGAATATTATTTTCATTTAATATTTATAAGGGATGTTATTTATTTCTTATTCGTAAGGGTTATTATTTCTTATTATTCATGAGTTACTATTTATAGGTTACTATTCACCCAATTACTATTCACTCGAATATTATTCACTCGGGTATTCGGGACACTTTTCGTGCTGGAGTACTATTCACGAGTTACTATTCATCCGGTTATTATTTACTCGAATATTATTCACTCGGGTATTTGGGGCACTTTTTATGCCGGAGTACTATTCACGAGGTACTATTCCCGAAGTACTATTCATAGGGTACTATTCACGGGGTACTATTAACCCGAAAAATATATTTCTTTTCTGTTCAAATTATTTTTGTTACGTGAATATTATTCTTGAATTTTACTCCACAATTGGTGATCATGTTGACAATTTAGATATTGTTGAACTCTAGATAAATTGAATTATAAATATTTAATATTTATCCTTTATCTCATTTGATTGATTCCTTATATCATTGTTATGATCCTCATGCTTATATTGCGTTAAAAGTCATCTTTGGCCCGTAGTGCATAGACGGACTGTTGATTATTGGTTTTACAGTTGTATATCTTTGGCCTGCAGTGCAAAGATGATCTTTTGTTGAATATCTTTGGCCTGTAGTGCAAAGATGATCTGTAGTTTGATAGCTTTGGCCCGTAGTTCAAAGATGGGCAGGTGTATGACATGATCATGACCACTGGTGATACTAACAACTATCCTTGGCCGTAGTGCAGGAATAATTCGATGATTTGATTGGCAGGATCATGACCATTAGTTAACAGTTGAATGTCTTTGGCCTCAGTGTAGTGACATGCAATTGATTGGTATGATCATGACCATTGGTTTTATAGTTGACTATCTTTGGCCCGTAGTGCAAAGATATACAACTGATTGGTATGATCATTGTTATTACATTTGAATATCTGTAGCCTTTGGGGTAAGGATTTTGAGTAAACGTTCTATTAAGCCTTTGTGGCAAGGAAGAACTGTTGATTCACATTATTATAAACATGAATTGTGAATTTAACTAAAATCTTTGGTGGTTCAGGTGAAGACAGATGATGAAAGTTCTCTTTATCTTGGGTATAATAAAGAACTTTTAATGGGTATTACATGGATAAAATTGATGATAAAGTTTTAAATCATAGAAGATAGTAGATATCACGCTCTACTTGACTTTTCTAATGGATTGCTTGTTCTGTTGCAGTTGTTGATCTAAAACTTGTTGTCTATTGTATTCTATCAGCTGTTATATTGTTGAAGGCTATGGATAATTTATTCTGCATTATCTTAGTAATAATATTTCTTAATGGGCTAGTTGAGCTCACCCTTTTCTTTCACTGTTCTTTTTAGGAAATGAGAATATAGTTCGGACTAGTCAGGAAATGGAGTGATGGTCCGAGATGGTGGTTATAGTAGTCCTCACTATTTTTATAAAATAATGTGATAATAATTATAATGACGACTCCATTGAGTGTGGGTATTGTCTAGAAAACAATATTTTTGTTTAAACTCTCAGCTATGTTTTGTCGTAATTTTCACGACAGTTATATAAAAGAAGTTTGTATTTGATTTATGTACCATGTATTTGGAGACTCAAGATGGGTGATGTATACCTATTTGGGGGGGGGGGTCACATAAATCCAAATACAAACTTCCTTTTTACAACTATTAAACTATTGTACAAAATACGATAACACATAAGTTGTGAGTTTCAATACAAATATTGTACTGAATATAATATGACAATATACACACCCAAATTATTACAATGCCATATATAATACATCAACAAATATTTTAAGTCTTTAAAGAAACACGAGAAGATTTCTGTCCTCATTCTAATGAGGTGCATTTTTGACGCTTTCAAAGTCAGGTTCTCATCACCCTATTGTTGTTCACTAAAATTAACAATTAAATGACGTATAAAATACGACACACATAATTTAAGTTCTTAATATATTTATATATTGTCATGCTTTTTTATAATGTATTGAGAAACTTCAACAGTCACAAACCATCACTCTATTCCCCTGTTATCCCTGTTCGACCCAGCTACACTCTTATTACCTGAAAAGAATTGTGAAGCAAAAGGGTGAGCATAAATAGTGTTTGTTCCCAAACGCATAATAATTATCTATAAGGGGGGTTGAATATATATTTTAAAAATTCTTTTACAAAATACTTGTCAGAGTTGATAATGATTTAATCACAGCGAAATTTGAGATTTGTTTGTTTTCCCTTTAAAATAAAGCTAGTTGATAGAATATAAGCAGTTATGGTAGATATAATAGTTATGGAAAGAATATAAGAGACACATTGTTTTTAAGTGTTTCAGAGCAATCAAGGCTCCTAGTCCACTCTTCTACTCCTTGAGTAGAAAATCCACTAAGGATATCTTTACAATCTTTGAATCTCACAGATTTCTTCAAGACCAGCAGTCTTGGAACTTCTTAGTTCATTTTAGAACTCTTCAAGTCCAGTAGACTTGATACTTCTCAGTTCACTTAGAATTCTTCAAGTCCTTCTGACTTGGAACTTCTTACTTCACTTAAAGATGGTTGAGTTCTTGAATGGTGCTACTCAGTTGCCGTTAAGCTTGTGTTCGAAAGAACTGAGTAGCTGAGCAAGCTTTCTTTTCAGATTGTAGAGTTGACCGTTGAGTGTTCTTTAGCGTTTCGTTGTATACTTGCTTGATCTTTGCATCTGCTCCTCTTTTGCATATATGATGCCTTTGAAATATATCCATTTGAAGATATCAGTTGAAGCATTAATTGTATTTGACATTTCTGAGCACTGATTGTGACTTTTTGGAAATCTTCTGTCCAGCCGCTTGGCCCACTGACACTGCAGACTGCTATATCACCTAACACCTGAAAAGGTGTTTTCTACTGACCCATAGTACTTTCCTTAGCTTCTTTTATACGTTTCTTTGTTACATACTAAGGATGACTGTTGTGTCATTGGGACTCCCGATAGTCTTAACATCTATAATCCATTCCACATTTGTTGACTTTTATTCTTAAACAAATGGACAAGGCTCGATGCTTCTGATGTAGATAGATGATACACTACGATCATGATCGTGGTGTTTTGCCACCTTGGAGTTTGATCTGGTACTGATGGATGAGAACACTATGATTTCTCTTAAGTATTGGCACACTACGATCTTCACTTGCTTGACTTGCAAACTCTACGCTTCCAATAGCACTCTACGATTCTTGAGTTTGACTCGGTAGGCGTTTGGACCACTCTACAATTTCATGAGAGGCCCTCTAAAGCAAATAGACTACGATCCTTGATGCTCTACAATTTTGCCTTGGCTTCTGCAATCTTTTGATTAGCTTGATAGACTACAATTCTGTTGAAGCCTATCTATTACCTCTCAAGATATAGATCTACCTAACAGCTTTGATCTTTTCTTCTATACATTCATTTATAGAATGATAAACATTAAAGCTCAGATCAACCAAACAAGTTTGATCTACTACTAAGTCCTTGTACAAGTATTCCTTGAAGGACTTTATATATAATCATGAATATTGACTTTTAACATCAAATTTAAATATGCAATCTTCCGACAATTGTTGGTCGATTTCGCAACCGAAAAACTCGCGCAAGTATACGCGGTCTAACAAGTAATACAGTGAAAAGAGGGTGTCGAACCCACGAGGACAAAGACTTAACCGGAAACAACTACTAAGGTAAAGTCGTTACTAATCTTATCTAAACAAGAGAAATAGATGGTTGGTTAAACAAATTCTATAGGACAATCAAATTGCGAGAAGAAACAGCTCTAAGAAATAAAGATAGGATTACAACTCCCCTAATGCTTCGCCTAATCTTCTAACTCTCCGTATATAAACAAATCAAGGAATGGCCAACCGAGATTAAAGTAAGCATAAGCTTCTGTCGAAGGTCAAATGCTAATCCTTGACAAGCTAGAACACAATATGTCTATTGGTGAATCTAATCTGACCAAGGTCGCTATGCTCAACTCCAAGGTCACACAAGGCAAGTGAGGATATGTCTATCCCACAAGCACAATAAGCCCACAATTAAATGTCAGGACAAAACAAGTGTCATTGTATTTAAAGGAAGACAGTAATATCCATTTATCAATTTCCACTACTATCGAAACCTATTTCTTTATCAAGAAATAAGACATTATAAGTAAAATACAACAACCCATTCCAAAATGCTTCATTATATAAAACGAGAGAGAAAGTCGATTAAGCTATTCAAAAAGTTACATTGCAATCCTAACAATGGAGTTAGTTCATAACTATGAGACTAACACATAGTTCTAATACAGTACCCATTTCAGACAAATACAATAAATAGAAGATTTGAAATAAGAAAAACCCCTAAAGAAAGGAGTACTCTTCAGTCAAACAATCTTTTCACTTGCACGATCTGAGAAAATGGAGAGCAACGGATCTCTTTTCAACAAGCTTTCTCTTCTCCTCTTCTCTATTTTCTAGCTCTTTCTATATTTTTCTACTCTATGCTGCTATCTCCCTTCTAACAGCCGCCGCCCTCTCCTTATCCTCTAACATTTGCTAGGTCAAACACTTCCTGTCTGCCTGGGAACCGGAGGTGGCGCCGCGGCGCGGGACATGAAGCTCTTGAGTTGCGCTGCGGCGCGTCATAAAGATCTGGAACACGAAGCTCGCGCTGCAGCGCGAGCCAGCATATGGTAAGTGGCGCCGCGGCGCGGCTTTTTGTCAGTGTGGGACAGCACGTGGCGCTGCGGCGCGGCCAATGACTCTGGCCTTGGCGCCGCGGCGCGGGAAAGCTCAAAATGACAGTTTTGCCCCTTCAAAGCAGCAAAAACACTGCGAAGCTCTGCAATGCAACGATTAAATACAAAAACACTATATTTCCAATAAAACTATATAAAAACTATGAATCCAGGCAAGTTCTTAAGGCAGAAAATATCCGATTCGCAGGTTTAAATCCCACTCATCAAATACCCCCAAACTTAAGTCTTTGCTTGTCCTCGAGCAAACTATCTAACACAATAATAACAGTAGATACTAAGAATGCGAAAGGAACATAAAAATATATACTAGCATCGCAGCTACGTTTATCTATAAAAACTACCCCCAAAAGAATAAGTCAAACACGGGGATGAACAAGGGGTCAATCTAATTCAAGCATAAGACTGTAATCGATCCAATCTGTGCATGTGTGTGAAAATCAACCGTCCTGACTAATCATAGCCCAAATAAGCTCGCATAGTTGATTGTTAAAACCAAGCACATTCCGCAACTTAAACATTCAACAAGCATTAAGAACAAGACGCAAATGCAGGGAAAGATCAAAAGGTTTTAGCAAGCCGATAGTAAAATCAGACTCGGACAGTACTTAATTACCTTAGGCTAATCAGAACTACCCATGAATGAGCTTTTGATCAGCGACTCCCAAGCCAGACGACTTTAGGGCACTAGGTGTAGAACACCCCGAAGAATCTAATAACTCGAGCAGTAATGGCCACGTAATCAACATAAGCCAACTGAGACTTCACAACGAGAACGAAAATTTTACAGCGAGTGCATTTTATGCTCCATCTCGATATCGGCTCTGCGTTTATAGGCGAGTGCGTTTTACGCTCCATCTCGACCCACCGCACAACTTTCGATATAAACAATTTATTTATTTATTTATTATTATTAATATTTTTTTTTTTTAAAACGAGTGCATTTTATGCTCCATCTCGATATCGGCTCTGCGTTTATGGGCGAGTGCGTTTTACGCTCCATCTCGATCCACCGCACAACTTTCGATATAAACACCCTTAGCTAGAAACCAAGATCCAAAACTGCATAGACACCCAAGTTTTTTATTACCTTGCACAAATGAAAGTTTATAAGAGTGAACAACTAGTTAACACAATCAACACACAAACTAAATTCGAAGAATAACTAGTTAACACAGCTGGTCAGAGCTTGCTAGAAGGACGGATCAATAACAGTCTAAACTTGTCAATTCATAAACCCCTAGCACAAGGCAAGCTTGACACAATTCTACGAGATATATGCTCATTTGGCGCTAGACATAGCCACAATCCAACAAAAATTAGCAATGATAAATATAACACCCTTGCTAAATAGCAGCTCAAAATAGGGTGAAAAGGCCATTAACATGGCACAAACATCCAAATCTGTAAAAGCCCCAAAAAGATGGCTAGAAACCACAATCATGCTAAATAAAATCAAAATAAAACCCAAAAACAGCTCAGGCATCCATAACAATAAAGCATCCATAATGATAAAGATAATATACCAAATCCCGCAGTTCAAAAGACTGCACCAAAACATAATAAGGAAATAAAGTCAGACAGTAGTCCTAACATGGTAGCACTAAGATAAACAGATAAAAATTAAAAGCAACACCCCCAAACTTAAGGAGAGCAATGCCCCCATTGCTAAAACGTAAAGCAGTTGAATACACAAGAGGGCTTCCCTGGAGATCGCTCACTCCGCAGCAGGATCAGCCTCATCTTCATCAGCGCCGTCAGCTTCGGCGGGCGGTGATGGAGGAGGGTAAAGTGGAAAGATGGGAGGATCGGGAAACTGGTAAGGCGTGAAGTCAATGCCCTCGCCACAATAATCGGTGTAGATCCCCTGCATAATATTAACCAGCTCAGCCTGGTACTGCATCGCTATCTCCTGCCTTTGAGCCACAGCAGCGATATGCCTCCGCTGCCTCTGTGCTTCGGCGTCCTGCTTCTAATGCAGCAGGGTAAGGGATGCCATGATGTCTGTCAAATGACCCTGACTAGCCGGTTCTGACTCAGGTGCTTGAGGAGGCTCTGGTTCGGCGGAAGGAGGCGGTGCTGTAGGCGGTCCATACCCTTCGCCCCTGACATGAGATTCTGCCCCGTCCCAAACAGTGAAGCGTTTGATCGTCAGATGGTCAATTATAGTCATGGGCGGCGAAACTGTCTCATCAAGCCCCCACTGTACCCCTGCATGCTTGCACAATGTTGTGATCACAGATGGATGGGGAAGTCCCGAAACGACCGTACTCTTGATTGCCTTAATGATCGAGTCGTGGATGAGAACTCCTATATCCATGTTCAAGCCCGTGACAATGGCGAAAAGCAGAATCGCCCTGTCTTTAGTCACATCGCTTAGGTGACGGGTTGGTAGCATGGAGGCGCAAATGAAACTGTACCACGCCTTCCCATAGCGACTGAGCGCAGCAGCCGGGAAGCTGGTCTTCTCACCGGTATAATCATTTTTCTTCTACGTCGTGCCAGGCTTGCAGAGCCTTCTGATAACATCCTCCTGGTCATAACTGTGGAGCCCCAGCTGCAAATAATCATTACCCGCGTAGTTGGGTGCGTCGAACAGTGCATTGATTGCTATACTGTCAAATGACACCGGTCTACCCCTGACTATAACCACAGCAGGACCATCAGGACTGGCGTTGGCATAGAATTCTCGAACCACATGCACAACAGCAGATACGGGCGGCTTGGTGAAGTTTACCCACTTCCGCTCGATAATCATATTCATGAGCTCCCCGTCCTTTCTATCGGGCCGCAACCCCCGCTCAGGAAGCAAATTGCGCTTGCCAAAGGAGTCTCTATACCGCTTCCACGTTGCCTCACTAACAAACTTGGCAGGGTCCCAAGCCTGTGGCGGTGCCGCGGCAGAAGACGAAGATCCGCCGACACTAAGACGCTGCCTTTTTGGTGCCATGGTAATTGTAAGCTTGAATCAAATTTTAGCGGAACGACCCTAGAAGCACGGCCAACCTCAACCCCAAAGCAAACCCAACGAAGATTAAACCAAGACAGCCCCAATTGGCCTACAATTTTGGTTCAGACAATTTATCGAACACCTTGCGTGCGATGCTCAAACAAAACCTGGACAACCCTTAATTGAACTAGCTCTAACCCGATTTCCGTCAGTGGAAATCGCCCCAAATCACACTAGAAGAAGAGCACGAAAAAGAACGGAAACAAAATCACGGACCCAAAGAAAACTCTCAAAATTACCTTTGGAAGGAAACCTAGCACTTGATTGGGGGGGGCCTTTGATTGAATTGATGCAAATAAGATTGTTAGAGGCTGAGTAGAAACACGACCGATGAAGACAAGGATATGGCTGATGGATCGCAGGTGCAGGATGCCAAGAGGGAGACTGCAGAGATGGTTGAGAAGAGTAGGGGACTTAGCCGATCAGTCTGCTTTATAAAGCAATTGGGAAACAAAATCTCGCTAGTGGCGCCGCAGCGCGGGAAATTGTACATTGATTGGCGCCGCGGCGCGAGTTTGCAGTAACTGGCCACTTCTTGTGGCGCCGCGGCGCGAGCTTTTCCTTTGTTGGATGGCGCCGCGGCGCGAGTTTGCAGTGGCTGGGCACATTTGGTGGCGCCGCGGCGCGAGATATCCTTTGTTGGATGGCGCTGCGGCGCGAGTTTGCAGTGGCTGGGCACATTTGGTGGCGCCGCGACGCGAGATATCCTTTGTTGGATGGCGCTGCGGCGCGAAATAGCAGTAGCCGGGTACTTCTTGTGGCGCCGCGGCGCGAAATCCCCTTTGGTGGATGGCGCCGCGGCGCGAGTTCCTGCACTCTGAGTCCTTTTTCCATCTGTTATCTGCACAGACCAAAACATGCATAACAACTACACTATACAAGCAATCATATATTATGAAAAACACAACAAACTCTATTGGCAACATGTTAAACACAAAACATAAAAGCTATCAGCTAAGCCATTTGATAAAATTAACAATCACTGAAAATTGGAAATCAGTGAAGAAACAATAATATTTATACCGAGATGGGGGTGCCTCCCCACCAAGCGCGTGTTTTATAGTCGTCAGTTTGACTATTCATCCCGACTTAGGTCGGGTCTCCAAGTGTAATGGAGGTATTTTGACGGTCAACCTCGCCGCCCCAGTAGTGCTTTAAACGTTGCCCATTCACCTTGAATGTGGAATCGGAATTTGGATCCATAAGCTCAATTGCTCCATGATTATAAACCTTAGCTATAGTGAAGGGGCCCGACCATCGGGACTTTAGCTTCCCGGGAAACAATTTTAGCCGGGAGTTAAACAGAAGAACTTGCTGACCCGGTTCAAAATGCCTCTCAAGGATCTTCTTGTCGTGCCACTTCTTGGTCTTTTCCTTGTACAACTTGGCGTTTTCATATGCCTGCAGACGAAATTCATCTGCTTCATTCAGTTGTAACAGCCATTTTTCGCCGGCTGCATCAAGATCAAAGTTAAGCTTTTGAATCGCCCAGTAAGCGCTGTGCTCCAATTCGACCGGGAGATGACAAGCTTTTCCATAAACTAGTCGGTAAGGGGACATTCCGATGGGCGTTTTATACGCTATGCGGTAGGCCCATAATGCATCATCAAGCTTCTTCGACCAATCCTTACGGTTTGGGTAAACGATCTTTTCCAGGATTCGTTTCACCTCTCGGTTTGAAATTTCAACTTGGCCGCTGGTCTGAGGGTGGTAAACAGTGGCTATTTTATGAGTTACCCCATACTTGGCTAGAAGTGCCTCAAAATACTTATTGCAGAAGTGCGACCCTTCATCGCTTATTATGGCCCGAGGTGTGCCAAAACGGGTGAAAATATTCTTTTTGAGGAACTGAAGCACCACCTTCGCATCATTTGTCGGCAAGGCAACTGCTTCCACCCACTTTGAGACATAGTCAACTGCCACCAGTATGTAAAGATTGTTGAACGAGGAAGGGAAAGGTCCCATAAAATCAATGCCCCAGACATCAAACAACTCTACTTCCAGAATATTTTGCAGCGGTAGTTCATGCCGCTTCGAAATAGTGCCCACCCGTTGGCATCTGTCACAATGCATCACATATGCGTGAGCATCTTTAAAAAGGGTGGGCCAATAGAATCCTGACTGCAGCACTTTAGCGGCAGTTCGCTGGCCTCCGAAATGACCTCCATAATTAGATGAATGGCAATGATGCAACACGTCTTCAATTTCTTCTTCAGGCAAACATCTACGCAAGATCTGATCCGAACACTGTTTGAATAGGAAAGGCTCGTTCCAAAAATATTGCTTAGTATCTTTAAGGAATTTCTTCCTTTGTTGGAAACTCAGGCCTTGAGGGATAACTTGGCAAGCGACGTAATTGGCGAAGTCCGCATACCACGGGGCTTTGCCATGTACCAATAAGAGCTGCTCGTCTGGAAAGAATTCATTTATAGCTCTGTCGGCTTCAGTAGACGATGTAGTGTTTTCCAATCTACTTAAATGGTCGGCAACTTGATTCTCAGTTCCCTTCTTGTCTCTGATTTCTAAGTCAAATTCTTGTAGGAGCAAAACCCACCGTATCAATCTCGGCTTAGCATCCTTCTTTTCAATCAAATACTTGATTGCCGAGTGATCGGTGTATACGATCACTTTCGTCCCGATGAGGTAGGAACGGAACTTATCGAAAGCATACACTACTGCCAACAACTCCTTCTCAGTGGTAGTATAGTTTAACTGCGCGTCCGTCAGTGTCTTGCTGGCATAGTAGATAGTGTGGAAGACCTTCTCCCTTCGCTGGCCTAAAACTGCCCCTATAGCAAAATCACTAGCATCGCACATAAGCTCAAAAGGGTAGGTCCAGTCAGGAGCTACCACAATAGGTGCTGTGACAAGTCTTGTCTTTAAGGATTCAAAAGCGCCCAAGCAGGCGGCATCAAAGTGGAAAGGCTGATCTTTTTCCAGCAGGGTGCACAACGGTTTGGTAATGCGCGAAAAGTCCTAGATGAACCTTCTGTAAAATCCGGCGTGCCCGAGAAAACTCCTTACCCCTTTTACTGAGGTGGGCGGGGGAAGGTTGTTGATAACATCTATCTTGGCCTTATCAACCTCAATACCTCCAGCAGAAATCCGATGACCCAAAATAATGCCCTCTTCAACCATGAAGTGACACTTCTCCCAATTTAGCACAAGGTTTGTTTCGGCACAACGATGGAGAACTGCAGTCAGATTTGTTAGGCAGTTATCAAACGAGCTCCCAAACACAGAGAAGTCGTCCATGAAGACCTCTAGGGTCTTTTCAACCATGTCAGAGAAGACTGACATCATACACCGCTGAAACGTAGCGGGGGCATTGCACAACCCGAAAGACATCTTCCGAAAGGCAAAAGTCCCATATGGACATGTGAATGTCGTCTTCTCCTGATCTTCCGGGGCAATAGAAATCTGATTGTACCCCGAGTATCCATCCAGTAAACAGTAGTATTCATGTCCCGCCAACCGATCGAGCATTTGATCAATGAAAGGAAGAGGAAAGTGATCCTTACAGGTTGCTTTGTTCAATTTCCTGTAATCCATGCACACTCTCCACCCAGTCACCGTCCTGGTGGGAATAAGCTCATTATTCTCATTGGGCACCACTGTCATGCCTCCTTTCTTGGGTACACACTGGATCGGACTAACCCACGGACTATCGGAGATGGGGTAGATAATGCCCGCATCAAGAAATTTAATGATTTCCTTCCTGACAACCTCTTTCATTATCGAATTTAGCCGCCTCTGGTGCTCTATAGAAGGTTTTGAGCCTTCCTCCAATAGGATCTTGTGCATGCAAATAGTTGGACTGACCCCTTTTATGTCTGCAATCGACCATCCCAACGCCGTTTTGTACTTCTTTAGCACAATGAGCAACTTCTCTTCCTGACACTTGGTTAGAGAAGCAGAAATTATCACAGGTAATGAAAGAGAATTTCCCAAATATGCATACCTTAGATGGTTGGGCAACGGTTTTAGCTCAAGAGCTGGAGGCTCAATGATTGATGGCACACCCTTGGAAGTTGATGCCTCATCATCTTTAAGAGACTCGAATTGGCGGTGCGAATGCCTTGATCTTAGCGGATCATCAAGCCACATGGCACATTCAATATGCGATGGCTCTTCCGTAGTACTCGCCCCTGTTAGTGTAGCTTCTAGAGAATCTTTAATGCACGTCTCTGAGAATACCCCATTCACTGCTTCAGCAATCGTAGTGACCTGGAAGCAATCCTCAGGGGTGTTAGGATATTTCAGAGCACGGAAAACATTGAAGGTCACCTCTTGGTCTTGGACTCTCATTGTTAGCTCCCCTTTTTGGACGTCAATCAGGGTCCTCCCAGTTGCCAAAAATGGCCTTCCCAATATTATCGGGATTTCTCTATCTTCCTCAAAATCAAGAACTATGAAATCTGCCGGAAATATGAACTTGTCCACCTTCACTAGCACATCCTCCACAATTCCCTTCGGATAAGTTAAAGATCTGTCAGCCAATTGCAGGGTGATGCTAGTCGGCTTGGCTTCATTAAGACCCAATTTTTTGTAAATGGAAAGGGGCATCAAGTTTATGCTGGCCCCTAGGTAACACAGAGCCTTTCCAATGAATTGGTCCCCAATTGTGCACGGGATTGTAAAACTTCCCGGATCTTTGAGCTTAGGCGGAAGTTTGTTTTGGAGGATTGCACTACTTTCTTCAGTCAAAGCCACCGTCTCATAGTCTCCCAATTTCCGCTTCTTGGACAAAATGTCCTTCATGAACTTTACGTAACTGGGCATTCCTTCCAACGCCTCTGCAAATGGAATGTTTATGTGCAATCTTTTGAAGACCTCTAAGAATTTGGAAAATTGCTTATCTAGTTTCTGCTTTTGCATCCGCTGGGGGAAGGGTAATTGAGGGAGAGGCCGATGTATTGCAGTGATAGGAGGAGATGGTGTCGGGGGTCTGTCTTGACCACTTGCGTCACCCCCATCTTTCTCAACAGTCTCCGTTTCAGGAATTGCCTCTTCAGCCGCCCCATTGTCGTTCACAGGAATTTCCTCACCACTTTGTACTTGAGTGGTTCTCCCACTTCTGAGGGTTACTGCTTTACACTGTTCCTTGCCTTCCCGTTTAGGGTTTACATCAGTGTCACTAGGCAGTGCGCCTTGTGGCCGACTGTTTAATGCAGTAGCCAACTGACCCATTTGTACTTCAAGATTCCTAATGGAGGCCTCTTGATTGTTACTTCTGGTTTCGTTCTGGGCTATGTACCTAGAAAGCAGATCTTCTAAACTTGGTTTTCTCTCCTGTTGAGGGGGAGGATGGTGAAACTGATTCTGAGTGCTTTGAGGTTGTTGGTTGAACTGAGTTGTAGGTTGGAATCCGGGAGGGTTAGCATAACTCTGCCTGGTAGAAGGAAGTTGTGGTTGGTTGGGGTTATTGCTGTTGTTGTTGTTGTTGTTGTTGTTACTCCATGAAAAATTTGGATGATTACGCAACCCCGGATAGTAATGAGTGGGAAGGTTTGAGTTCTGTTGCCGCCCGTAGTTAGAAACAAATTGCACCGATTCAGGGCTTATAGCACACAGATCGGTCGGGTGGCTTCCTTGACATAATTCACACTGGACCATGACACTCTGCACATTTTGAACTGCAGAAGGTCCCAAGGTGTCAAGCCTTTTTGTTAGCGTCGCTACCTGAGCTGCTAGCGATGTGACCGAGTCCACTTCATAAACCCCCGCTGCTCTTCTCGGAGCTTGCCTATCATTAGGCCACTGGTAATTGTTGGCCGCCATTGTTTCCACCAGCTCATACCCCGCTGTGTGATGTTTGGACATGAATGCCCCTCCAGATGCGGCATCAATACTCGAACGAGTAGATCCGGATAATCCATTATAAAAGGTCTGGATGGGAAGCCATTCCGGCAGACCATGGTGCGGGCATTTTCTCAGGAGATCCTTAAATCGCTCCCATGAGTCATATAAGGATTCAGATTCAAATTGCACAAAGGATGTGATTTCGTGCCTGAGCCTAGCTGTTTTGGCAGGCGGAAAGAACTTCGCCATGAATTTCTGCGCCAAGTCAGCCCATGTTGTAATGGAGCCAGTCGGCAGTGAATGTAGCCAGCTCTTGGCTTTGTCCCTTAATGTAAACGGGAACAGCAGGAGCCTGATGGCATCGTCAGACACTCCGTTGCATTTGAAGGTGTCACAGATTTCCACAAAATTAATCAGGTGATCATTGGGGTCGTCATTAGGCATTCCCCCAAACTGAATGTTTGTGCACATTTGAATAGTGCCCGGCTTTATCTCGAAATTATTAGCCTGAATGGCGGGCCTTACAATGCTCGCCTGGAGATCATCAACACGAGGCATAGCATAATCCCTCAGAGACTTCTGAAGCTCCTCAGCCATTATGACGGGCACAGGTATGTCCTCGGGTGTGTCCACAAATTTCTTTCTCAACAGTCGTCTGAAGGTCCTTTCAACCTCGGGATCAAGAGGTATTGTAATCAGCCCTTTCCGAGGTGGCATACACAATGAAGACTACCTGAAGAGAGAGTTAAACAAATCGGTTTAAAGTAAGATTGTAATGACTTAGATTTAATAATGTAAAACAATTAATTCTTAAGTCCCCAGCAACGGCGCCAAAAACTTGTTGGTCGATTTCGCAACCGAAAAACTCGCGCAAGTATACGCGGTCTAACAAGTAATACAGTGAAAAGAGGGTGTCGAACCCACGAGGACAAAGACTTAACCGGAAACAACTACTAAGGTAAAGTCGTTACTAATCTTATCTAAACAAGAGAAATAGATGGTTGGTTAAACAAATTCTATAGGACAATCAAATTGCGAGAAGAAACAGCTCTAAGAAATAAAGATAGGATTACAACTCCCCTAATGCTTCGCCTAATCTTCTAACTCTCCGTATATAAACAAATCAAGGAATGGCCAACCGAGATTAAAGTAAGCATAAGCTTCTGTCGAAGGTCAAATGCTAATCCTTGACAAGCTAGAACACAATATGTCTATTGGTGAATCTAATCTGACCAAGGTCGCTATGCTCAACTCCAAGGTCACACAAGGCAAGTGAGGATATGTCTATCCCACAA
Organism: Panax japonicus; assembly: GCA_020205505.1. Classification (NCBI taxonomy): domain Eukaryota; kingdom Viridiplantae; phylum Streptophyta; class Magnoliopsida; order Apiales; family Araliaceae; genus Panax; species Panax japonicus. The sequence goes on along the minus strand of CM035110.1, from coordinate 36,360,052 downwards.
GCACAATAAGCCCACAATTAAATGTCAGGACAAAACAAGTGTCATTGTATTTAAAGGAAGACAGTAATATCCATTTATCAATTTCCACTACTATCGAAACCTATTTCTTTATCAAGAAATAAGACATTATAAGCAAAATACAACAACCCATTCCAAAATGCTTCATTATATAAAACGAGAGAGAAAGTCGATTAAGCTATTCAAAAAGTTACATTGCAATCCTAACAATGGAGTTAGTTCATAACTATGAGACTAACACATAGTTCTAATACACTACCCATTTCAGACAAATACAATAAATAGAAGATTTGAAATAAGAAAAACCCCTAAAGAAAGGAGTACTCTTCAGTCAAACAATCTCTTCACTTGCACGATCTGAGAAAATGGAGAGCAACGGATCTCTTTTCAACAAGCTTTCTCTTCTCCTCTTCTCTATTTTCTAGCTCTTTCTATATTTTTCTGCTCTATGCTGCTATCTCCCTTCTAACAGCCGCCGCCCTCTCCTTATCCTCTAACATTTGCTAGGTCAAACACTTCCTGTCTGCCTGGGAACCGGAGGTGGCGCCGCGGCGCGGGACATGAAGCTCTTGAGTCGCGCTGCGGCGCGGCATAAAGATCTGGAACACGGAGCTCGCGCTGCAGCGCGAGCCAGCATATGGTAAGTGGCGCCGCGGCGCGGCTTTTTGTCAGTGTGGGACAGCACGTGGCGCTGCGGCGCGGCCAATGACTCTGGCCTTGGCGCCGCGGCGCGGGAAAGCTCAAAATGACAGTTTTGCCCCTTCAAAGCAGCAAAAACACTGCGAAGCTCTGCAATGCAACGATTAAATACAAAAACACTATATTTCCAATAAAACTATATAAAAACTATGAATCCAGGCAAGTTCTTAAGGCAGAAAATATCCGATTCGCAGGTTTAAATCCCACTCATCAACAATCTCCCCCTAATTGATGTTGACATAACCAAGGAGATTTGTGTCATGATTATCAATTTCTAGATGCAGTTGCTAGAAAGTAAATATGACTTAGTGTTTCAGTGAGCAACTGAAATTTCTAGAGAATAAGCATGAATTTATTGATGTTTATAAATACAGATATTACAATAAAGCTTGGTTACATCAATAAGAACTGAGTTTCAACTTATCTCTATTTCTTTTACATTCCTTGGAGGATTGGCATACTCTGCAGCTCTATTTCTCCTGCTGGCTTCATTTCTCCATGCTATATCTTCCAGATCACTTTGACTTAGAATTTCCAAATGATCGTGTCTATTCATGAATGCAGGATCTCCAATTGGCATGTTTAGGCGTGTAGTGATTACCCCTTGTGAGCTGGGAGAAGGCCCTTGACTCCTTAGCGGTTGCACCATGATAATGTGCTACTGTTAAGGTCATGGAGTCTGATGACGAGGCTGTCTTGAAGCAATGAATTTTCCTTTGCCTTTGCCTTTCTCTCTTTCCTCCCCTTTATTCTCCCCCTTTATGTCAACATCAAGAGTTTGAATGTCTTCAGACAGTAGATTCATACCTTGGACGAGCTCGTGGAGCTGATTCTTGGAGTGAGGAATGTCTTAATAGTTTTCTTGGATTAGAGAATCAGTTCGAGATTCTCTCTTTTGTAGAATGGCCAAGACGGTTTCCGTTTATTGCATTTGGCACATGGAAAATGCTTGGAATTATTTCATTGAAGTTCGTAGACTCATGAGACTCTCCATCATAAGCTTATTTTGAGATTCCTGAGTCTTTTGCAGAAGGAGAACTGCTTCCTTGTGCTTCTTGGCAGCCTGAAAATGAATTTGATCCATTTCGTTGATGCTCTGAATCATTTCCTTTACGATCTCCCTAAGTTTATTTGTAAGCTCAGTAATTAGGTTGCTGGGGAGGGTGTTGGCAGCATCGATCAAATGAGTCAGCCTCAGATGAATAAGGTCTAAGTGAACTTCAAGATCTTCTTGTATGTCCTTGGTCACCTTTTGAGATGCTTTAGACAACTCCGTTTTGGTAGAAAGATCTGATATAAGTTTAAGGAGTTGCTGATTATTTGGAGGAGAGGCTCTTGTGTATTAATCTTACATATTGTAGAGAGCAAGATCAAGATTGAAATAGTTATTGGTTGATGATGAAGGGATGTCTGATGGAGGAGCATGTGTGTGAGGTTGAGTCTCAAGAGGAGGTGACTCTATGATTTAAGCAAGTGACTCTACGATTTGATAAGGATCAGTAATCGTAGAGTGGGAGATGATAGGAGATTGGATCAATACAAAATTAGGCACATTTGGTTCATTAGTTACATAATGTTAAGATTCTATAACTGGAAATTGATTTAGTGGATGTAGTATCACTTCTAACCATCTTGGTAATTCGTAGAATTGGTTGAAGGTTGATGGTGGACAGTGACTAACCCTGAAAGAGATGTGAATAAATTATACCTCATGCTTATTATCTGAAGAGGAACCATTAGTGATTAGATTTCGGGCAAAAGTGAGGTTGCCTGGGAATCCATGAGATAGCATAGAGATTGCTGGATAAGCTTTGAAGGTCCAGAAAATGTGATCCCAAGAGTTGAGGATTTGGGCTCTGTGAAAGGGCATCATAGGTAAATAGGAAAACAATTGATTGTAGTTGGCTCTCCTATGTCCATCCCAGCCCATTGCAATAATCTCAACGTCGCCATCCTCTTCTTCTTCTCTGTTTTCATTTGAAGTTTCCACTGCATCAATCATCTCCACTTCTCTTTTTTGCTTTTCTGCTCTCTCATCCTCCATAACTTCAATCCTTTCTATTTCTATAGTTTCTAAAGCTAGGATCTCTTGAGGGACTGAGGAAGGTTCATGATGATCTCTTGGCAATTCCTCCTCAGCTGTAGCCCTCTCTGACATAGGGACTTCGTGAGGCTCCCCCTCAACTCAATCATCGATTCGAACTTCAAGCAACTCCCCCTCAGCTCGAGCTATATTCTCATTACTAGCTACGAGTAGCTCTTTCTCAGTAGCTATTTTTCTGTCTTCCTCTTTTAACACTCCTTCATTGACAAGAAGATATTTCTTGACAATTTTTTTCTTTGTCTTCCTAGACTGAGCCACATCCTCAGCATTCTCTTCAACTTCAGCTCTGAAAGTTTGATCAGGCTGAGAAGCTGTTGCAGCATCCTCTTCTGGAGTGGTGTCAAGTCTGGACTCTACGATCAATGGTGACTCTACAACCAAAGAGAAAGAAGATTTCTTGGACTTATGGCTGCGTTTTGCCTTCTTAAGTAGCTGAGAGATGGTAGCTCTATCTGCTTCTTCTTCTTCTTCAGACTACTGTTCCTTCCCTTTCATTTTCTTTAGAGTTTTAGTGCCTGAACTCCCTTGAGGTGCATCACTGGTTGAACCTTGAGGCTCCTCTGTTGTTTGAGCCTTCATCTTCCTTTTGCCCTTGCTTTTTCTGACCAAAGCAATGGGTTCTTCTTTATTGATTTCTTCTTCTTCATCAGTTTCCTTGACAACTGACATATTTCCTGGTATTCCAGACTCCTTTACTTCACCAACTCTTCCATTGGATTCAGACATCATTCTAACATTTTCTACTGGATTTCTTTTCCAGTTTTAAAACAGATGCTGGGTCATCTTTCTATTGGGATTGATAGATTCTCCTTCATTATCCCCAATTTTATCACCCATTGCTGATTGCAGAATTGTGCTTATGAACCGCCCATAAAGCAACTTTCCCAAGCTCTTTGATTTCTTTGAACTAAGTATCCACTTCCTAATCTAATCGATGAGTAGGGCCCCATAGTTGAGTTAAATCCAAAAGCAGATTGTTGTTATAAGCTTCAGTTGAACTTCATTCACAGAGTCATAGCCAGAGCTTTTACAGCATATACACTTTCCAACAAAGTCAGCCAAAAACTCAATACTTTTGGGGAAACTCTCTCTTCTTGTATCCCTTAATGGTCTTAAACTTTTTGTGATGGATCTTCTTTAGTCCTTCATGAAAGTCGATGAGCTCCATAGATAGAAGTCCCTTTGATTTGAAACCTAGGGCTAGGTTTATATCTTCAGCCTTGAGTTTAATTTGTACTTCCTTGACCCTTATGGTAATGATGTCATTCTCAAAGACTCTATTGCTGTAGAACTCCTTCACCAGCTTTGGGTAGATCCATGTGCTGGTGCCCAGAGTTCTTCAAGACCAGCTTTCTTTAATAGAGATAAAATTTTATGAAATTGAGGGTCAGCTATCTTGAACTCGTTGAAGAAGAGTCAGTAACCAGTGATAATGTTTGAAGCCACCATTGATTTCCTTGCATTGAGGTTAGTTGAGCATTTCTAAAAGCTAGGGTTTCTGCTAGTAGAGAGAGAGAGAGAGGAATAAGCTTTTTGAACTTCTGAGGTGAGTTTTCAAAAAGACTTTCTCAAACTATACTTGTAACTTCTCTCCTCTCGATTTGCATAGTGGAGCATGTGTCAAGTCCTACTTGGCTCCACGATTTTTAATGATGTGGAAAGTACTGATCTGCTCTTATCTCCCCCTGAGCCAGTGCATCCTTTGGGAGGACTATGATCGTCGAGGTTGTACTACGATCGTTGAGTTCACTTCTTAATCTGCTATATGAATGTTGTATGCCCTGGCCCTTGTGATAAACTTTGACTTAGCATTCCTTCTAGGTTAAGGTAGCTCAGGAAGGGCCAACCTCTTAGAATGAATTAAGGGTCAGTTTTGTCCCTGAAGCGCTCATAAGAGGAATTGCTTGGATTTGTTGGAAATGTTGTCATCATAGGATGCTTCTTTATCATGTCGAGAAAACTCTACGTTCGTGGTCCTTCTTCAATCCTCTCTACGATTTGAAAATAACCTTTTATATCTGCATGGTTAGCATAAACTAGAGCACATAGTTTATGGTTGTAGATTTACCATGCCTAACTCATTTATCAATTTATTAATTCTAGATTCATCTAGAGTCTTTGTAAAGACATCAACAAGTTGGTTTTCAGTGGGAATGTATTGTAAATATATAGGTCTATTTTGAACATGATCCCTAATGAAATGATATCTTATTTCTATTTGCTTAGTCCTAGAATGCATGATAGGATTGTGTGTTATTGATATGGCACTTGTGTTATCACAATGAACATGTATAGATTTGAAATCAAACCCATTGTCTACTAGCTGATTTTTCATCCATAAGATTTGAGCACAGTTGTGACGCCCCCAAATCCGGGTCTCTTCCAACCCGACAGATGGTGCTACACGGTACTACCATTCACACATACACTCGATTAAAAAGTCTCAAAGGAACGAATATGTCTTCTATATATTCAGAATAATATTAACATTCCCCCAGGTTCTTTATAACCATTACATTATTCTTGTCATAATATCAAATATATTACAATCATTCACCCTATACTATTACATAAGTATTTTACGGGTTCGTCTTCACCTTTCCCTTATCCTTGCCGGAGCCTTCGGTCCGTTCGATCTTAGATGTGTTCATATGGTTCAAGCAAGAGTGAACATGGCTAGCTCAACAAGTACAACAATTCTAATAAATAACATGCTTGAAATATAGGAATTTTATATCTTCAATAACTGAACAATAGTTATGAAGTACTATCGATAATTCAAAATAGCACTTCTTTTCCTTCAAAACGTTTTACAACAACAATATTTAGTAAAACATCAATTTCGGTCCAAGACCTTGAGCATTTCATAAGTTCTTTTGAAAAGGACGTTCCAGCACGAAGTCCGTAAGTTCGACATTTCTTACGAGCACTTCTGGGTGATCAGCCCATAGTACTCTATGTTGATCAACACTATATTCATTAAAGGTGTATACATTTAAGTTGTGGCAACCTCACGTGCTTGTCGTTAAACGATAAAACATTTTTAGCATACTCAGTCTTCATTTGAAAACCACACCAATATAACTTGGTAAACATTGACCATGCTTGATAGAAACATAATATAAGTCTAGCCGAAAGAGTTGGCTTCGACTTCATCATACAATACTTCATGCGTAAAAATACATGAATTACACAGATTGTCCAGATTGAACTGGAACAAGGTTAGAGTACTTGCCTTTAGCGTCTGCTATAGTTAATAACTCGTTCTTGGTTTAAATCTTTAAGTCTCTACAGTAATTAATAACATCACATAACACATTAGGTCATGAATAAACATACACAATCCTTAATGTATCTTACCCTTCTTCTCAATCTAATTAAAACTTAGATTTGTTATTATTGGTTCCGGCTTTTTATTACGTCGTTCTCATTACGTTCATCTTCAATTGATTATCAACCTTTAATAATCATACATTTAGTATATAACAATGCCTTAACAATGTTATATTTACACCTTAGTTCATTACTAATGAGTTATCTTTCATTATATACTTGTAAACATTCTTGTCTGTCGAAACCCTAGGACTGGCACAACGGCGCCGATCATAGCCCTTCAACTCACGCTGCTGCGCGGGTTAGCAGCACCTAGCATCCGAACTTGGCACTATGGCGCCACACATAACTCTCCTTCTCGCGCCACAGCGCGACTCTACAATATGTCAAGACACTGTGCCGGCGCGGCTGCGCCACCATTTGGCCTTGGGTTGGCGCCACGATGCCAACTCTGTGCCTCAGACAATTTTACAGACTTTGAAATTTTGCGAAACTCCTGGACGCATAACTTCTTCGTTATATGTCCGACTTGGCTCGTTCAAGAGCTTACGGTTCACAAATTACATACTCTACGTGTTCATGCAAGAATTTTATCTATTTGACTTCGTTTGCTAAAATTTCACCTATTAGTTCATTTTTAACGAAAACAAACGTTCGTGAACGTTCAACGCTCGTTTCTTAATTCTAAGTCGGAATCCGGTCTTTTTCGAGTCCAGAACTCTATAATGCCAAATATGACTTGTCTCCACCGAAAACCAATGTTTTCGAGTTCAAACACAAAATACGACTTCCATTTTGAGAATTTCACGAATTCGACGTTTATCGTCTAATCGTAAGAATTCCGGCAAAACCTCATTACTAATAATTTGCTCATTGTTCTAAATGGATTCTAACCATCATATGAACATTTGAACCTTCTTATGACCTCAACTTATTTTCAAACTAGGTTTTGACTTATTCTTCATAAGTTCATGACATAACTACTTATAAACTAAAATTTCCATTCCTTATGACTGATTATCGATTTAAGTCATTTACTCAATGTTTCATATCCTATCCAACATACTAACTTCATATGACAAACATATTACAAGTGCATCATAAGTTCATAAACTTATTTAGGTTCAAGTTACTTTATTCATAACTTATTCTGCTTAAGTCCATTCATTAATCACTTCTTATATGTTATTAGCATACATGTTCATTAATTACACTTCTCTTATCACCCTACTATGATAAAATGAAGGTATATTAGACAAGAGTCTTACCCTAGAAGAACTTGTACTTCTCTTCCTTGAAGATTTATCAAAGGATGTTTGACTTATGTGAGCTTATTCTCTCTAACACTTAAGCACTTAACTTGATAGAAGTTGGATGAAATTTAATCAAGCAACAATTGAATTATGAGCTTGCTATTTATAGAGCTCTCAAAGTTAGGGTATTATGGTCATTATAACCTCCCACCTCCTCAATTAACCTCCTTACTATTCATTGCTTTAGCCCTAAGTAAACTTGCTTATCACTTCAATTACTTGGCCACCACAAGACTTATCTTATACTTGGTCACCACTTAACGTTCTTTCTTACCAAGTCTTACCCATATTCACCTTGGTTGCTCCATGGATCCTATTTATCCAATTGATCATGACATTGGGCTTGCTTCAATTAGTTTAGCCTATTTCTATTGGGCTTGCATTACTTTAGCTAGTACTTTTAATTATCAAACACTTGGGCTAGCACATCCAATTTCTATTGGACTTCTACCAATATGCTAACAATCCTACAAGTCTATTCCATTTAATTAAAAACCTTGACATATATACTATACGTATAATTCTTGTATTCTAATTCGTATATTAATTCGTAACATACGTTATTCCATTCTTCAATACATAGTCGAATAATAATTCGTATCATACTTGCTTTCAATACCTCGTATAATACTTACGTATCCTATAATCAATACATTCTATTCTTAATGCTTAATATTCCTAACATTCTCAAAATAAGTCCGCATGCGAAATATTGTGTTTTCCATACTTAGATTATTATTACGTAATCCATCTCCCCTTGATATTATAACGTTACGTATTTCTTGGAAGTTCAAAAATAATTCCCGACCAGAAAATGATGAATAATATTTTTCAAAAAATTTCTCGGAAAGCTTTTATTCTTGTCTTGGAAATTCAAACACTTTAATTCTCTAACGTAGTTAAAATACTACGACGTTTCGATGTTTCTAGGTTATAAAATAACATTCATTTAATCAACACGTAATAATAATAAATAATATTATTTTATTCATTATTAAATTAATTTACAAAGGTACGATTTTCTGGGGCGTTACACTCTCTCCCCCTTATAAGGATTTTATCCCCAGAATCTCGCTATATAAAAAAATTACACAAACAATTGAGGGTAATTCTTTTTCATCTTTTTTTCAAGTTCCCACGTTGCTTCTTCTGCATCGTGGTTTTTCCATATTACCTTCACAGAAGGTATGACCTTGTTCCGCAGAACTTTCTCTTTCCTATCGATGATTTGAATCGGCATCTCTTCATACATTAAGTCCTTCTCGATATGAATAAGCTCATATTCTATTGCGTGCTTATAATCCGTCTTATAAGGACGCAATACCGAAACGTGAAATACATTATGTATTCGTTCTAAGTCTGGAGGTAATGCTACCATATAAGCTACCTCACCTACCCATTTTAGCACTTCGAAAGGTCCTATAAACCTCAGACTTAACTTTCGCTTCTTTCCAAAGCATATCTTTCCATTCAGGGAGATACATTCAGAAACACGTAAGAGCTTAATTCAAATTCTCTATCCTCTCGATGCGAATCAGTAAACTTCTTTTATCTATCTTGAGCTGCTACCAAACGCATCTATATCAGTTTAACAATGTCCGCTTTTTGCTGTACCAATTCAGGTCCTAGCATTTGGCGTTCTCCCACTTCATCCCAATACAATGGTGTTCTGCATTTCCTTTTATACAAAGCTTCGTAAGGCAGCATTCCTATGCTTGCATGATAACTATTGTTATACTCAAACTCTACTAATGGTAGATGATCATCTCAACTACCCTTGAAATCCAAGATGCAAGATCTTAACATATCTTCTAACGTCTGAATTATTCTGTCGCTCTGTCCATCAGTTTGTCGATGATATACCATTCTTAGCTTCAACTGCGTTCCCAACTGCTCTTGTAGACTCCTCCAAAAGTTCAATGTGAATTGTGGGTCACGATTTGACACAATCGATACTGGTGCTCCTTAATATAAAGTCTAGCTAATTAGTCTAAGTTATACTTGACCCTAATTGGAAAAAAGTGAGCCGACTTCATCAACCGATCCACTATTACCCAAATCGCATCATACCCCTTATGAGTAGTCGGAAGTCCCACCACAAAATCCATCATGATATTCTCCCATTTCCACTTCAAAATTTCTAACGACTGTAGCAAGCCACTTGGTCGTTGATGTTCGACCTTAACTCTTTGCCAAGTCAAGCACCTACTTACACACTCGGCAATCTTTCACTTCATGTTCGGCCACCAGAAACTCTGTCGAAGATCTTGATACATCTTAGTGCTACCAGGATGAATCGAAAACCTTAAACTATGAGCCTCTTGTAGAACCTGCTCCTTTAATTCTGTCTCATTCAAAACCCAAATTCCTCCTTCAAATCTCAATAATCCCTCATTATCACTGTACTTAATATCTTCTTTATTGGCTAGCTGCTTCTTCATCCGGTCACACTCGTCAGTCTTGAGCTGCACTTCCTTAACTCTCTCTACGATGGTAGATTGCATCTCCATTGCAAAAAAGTATTTGTCCCGCTTCACTTGGCATCTTCACTTCTAATTCCATCCTAGCCATCTTTGTTATTAACTCAGTTTGAGCAGTTAACAAAGACAACTTTTCCCGACCCTTCCTACTTAAGGCGTCGACAACTACATTGGCTTTTCCAGGGTGATACAGGATTTCGTAGTCGTAATCCTTTATTAACTCCAACCATCTCCTCTGCCTCATATTCAACTCGTTCTGTGTGAAGATATATTTTAGACTCTTGTGGTCCGTGTATATCTCACATTTTTCTCCATAAAGATAATGTCTCCATATCTTTAGAGCAAAAACTACTGCGTCCAGTTCCAGATCATGAGTAGGGTAGACTTTCTCATAATCCTTCAACTACCTGGATGCATACACAATGACCTTGCCATGCTGCATGAGCACGCAACCAAGTCCTCTATGCGAAGCATCGCTATAAACTACAAAATTTCCTGTGTCATCAGGAAATGATAAAACAGGCGCTTCACTCAACCTCTTTTTCAGTTCTTGAAAACTGTCCTCGCATTTATCAGTCCACGCGTACTTAACCGTCTTCCCTGTCAAATTACCCAACTGAGTAGCTATCTTTGAAAAATCCTGGATGAATTTCAGATAGTAACCCACTAACCCTAGGAAAATCCGCACCTCAGTCGGCATTTTTGGTTGTTCCCAATTCATCACTGCTTCCACCTTAGCTGGATCTACTGAAATCCCTTCTTGATCAATGACATGGCCTAAAAGCTATACCTTCTCTAACCAAAATTCACACTTAGTGAATTTCACATACAACTTCTCCTTCCTTAGTATCTCCAACACTAATCTTAAGTGTTCAGCATGATATTCTGGCGTCTTAGAATAGACTAGAATATCATCAATTAACACTCCGTTGAACTTGTCCAAATATTGTTTGAACACTCTGTTCATCATATCCATAAATGCAGCTAATGCATTAGTCAATCCAAACGACATCACCAAAAACTTGTAAGAACCATAACGAGTCCTCAATGTTGTCTTTGGTACATCTTCTTTCTTAACCTTCAACTGGTGATACCCCATCCTTAAATCTATTTTAGAAAAATACTTAGCCCCTTTCAACTGATCAAAGAGATCATCGATCCTAGGAAATGGGTATTTATTCTTTATCGTTAACTTGTTCAACTCTCTATAGTCGATACAAAGTCTTAACGATCTGTCCTTTGTCTTAACAAACAGTACCGGTGCTCCCCACAACGAAACACTCGGTTGAATGTACTTTCTGTCCAACAGTTCTTGTAATTGCACCATTAACTCCTTCATCTCCACTGGCACCATACGATACGGTGCCCTGGAAACTGGTACCGCTCCTGGCACGATGTCTATTACAAACTCTGTCTCCCTATCCGGCGGAAGACCCGACAATTCACTTGGAAATACATCAGCGAATTCTCTAACTATAGGTATGTGTTCCATGGTTGCTACCACTCTCTGGGTATCAACAACATGACACAGATAACCTACACACCCCTTCCTCAATAATTTCCTAGTTTGTGTTATGGTTAGACAACACGAACGTCCCGGTGATCTATTCCTGTAAAATACTACCTGAGGTTGTCTTAACGTTTTAATGTTCACACATTTCTTTTGACAATCTATAATTGCCCCATGATTAACTAACCAGTCCATTCCCAGAATTACGTCAAATTCTCATAACTTTATCGGTATTAGATATATCAAAAATTTATAACCCCGTATATCTACGCAACAACTCCTATGAACATCTTCAACATGAATTATTTCTTCGTTTGCTACCTTAATATTTAAAGGTATAGGCAACTTTTTGGGAAGTAATCCTAATCGTCTAGCAAAATTGCATGCTATAAACGAACAAGTAGCACCCGAATCAAACAACACGTAAGCATTTATGTCGTTGATTGGAATAATACCTGCGGCGACGTCCCCTGATGCAACTGCATCTTGGACTGTCATGTTAAAGGTACGGCCCATCGGCTTACCCGCCTGCGCTGGACCACTAATAGCTAACTTACCGCCATTAGTGCCCTAGTTCCTGTCCGTCCCCTTCTTCAGGTAATTCTTTGCCATGTGGTCAGTTGACCCACACACAAAACACTCGTGGTTCTTCTTTGGACTTGGACAGTTAGGCGCAATGTGCCCCTCATGTGCACAATTATAACGGACGCGCTTCCCCTTGAGACAAACTCCTAAATGAGTCTTCCCACAGGTCTTGAAGGCCTCCGTCCTCCTCTTTGGGTCACCATGCTTCACTCAGGTATTCCCAGAGCTGAACGCCTACCTCTTTTGTCCCTCGCCACTACCGCTGGCTCCTTCGACCTTTACTCCCCCGTCAACTTTCCCCTTATTCTTCTTATCCTTGTGGTATTGGCTCAATGCCTCACTACCGCCCTCGGTGATTATCGCCTTCTCTAAAATGGTTCCAAATGAAGTACTCTGGAACACTCAAATTGTAAAAACCCAAAACCCTAATAAGACTTGTAACTGTAAAATCCCATTATATAAATTAAATTTCTCTGTTCTGAATGTGTTATGTGTTAATATATACTTGGTTTTATATATTTGACCAAATAAATTTTTGTCCAAAAAACGTCATGCTTGACACCTCGTGCTTAAATTTTTTTCTATATTTGGACTTTTCGGTAAAATTATTTTGACAAGTTTCTTTATCGTGCTTGTCAGGATTAACAAGAAATTTAGGTTAATAATCCTAAATTAACAAACCCTAACCCTAATTAGCAAAACCCTAGCCCTAATTTATAAATTAAACCCTAATTAGCTAATCTAACCCTAATTAGCTTATCTTAACACCTAATCATGGCAAGTAAACTTCAATTAGGCAGTAATTAACATTAATTAACATTCCTAATCATTAGAAACAAAACACTAATCAAGATTAGTGAAGATTTAAACCTAATTAAGCTACTAATTTGATTAACTAGTTCACAAGTAGGTTGGGAGTCAACATTTCAAGTTCCAAAACATCACATTACATGCTTTCAAACTCCCAAGTAGCAGAAGAGTCACAAATCAAATCTTTATAGAGGCAAGTAGGTGGAAAAATGACCAAAAAGCCAAGTTGAAGAATTCTATACATAGGAACCTTAGGGATGATCAAACTCATGAATTCTCAAAGCCTAGATACACTTATAAACCTACCAAATCAAGCCTGGGTGATAGCAACAACAACATCAGAAGCTAGAATCACAAATTGCTCAAGAAAAGGTGCAAACCCTAGTTCATAATTTGCTCTTTGATCTTATGTTAGATTTGTTGTTTAGATGTTTAGAATTATGTATTAGGATGTTAGAAAGTATGTTAGATTGGTAGAACACATTTTCATAACATCTAGATGACTTAATTAAGTGTTTTATGAAATTTAGATATTTTGTAAAACTTGGCCTGACAGCCGAATGTTAGGGCTTGTAGATTCGTGTGTATTTATGTTTTGGTCTATTAATCGATTGGTATTTGTAGCCTGTTAGTAGGTCTTTAATCTGGAAAAGAAAATAGGTTCAGTTGAACCATAGATTTCAAGTTATAAGCAGTCAAAGTGGGTTGACCGTTCACGGATGTTGGTTTTCTGGGTTGCCCAAAAAACTCAAGAACAGTCGAACCAGCAACTTTGACCGACCTGTTTAATTGTCTTCTGATTGTTAATTTTTTAAGTTTTTGTTATAGATTAGTACCCTGTTATACATACTACATATCTATGATCTTTAATTAAACAAACAACGTATAGGTTTACTGGAATTATTGGTCAAAATCCGTTGACCGAGCATGACCGAGTTTTCTGGGTTTTCTAGTAAACTGAAGAACATGAAGAACAACATCTAGCTGTACTTTGACCAGCCAATTTAGAGACCTTAGAGTTATGATCTGTTTCTAGTAATGTTATATATATGTACCCTGACATATATACTATATATTACAATAAGCAAAATACACATCTAATACACATAATCGAAGATATTTAAGCCACAAAATCGTTGACCGACCATGACTTCTGTTCTGGGTTACCCAGAAACCCAAGAACAGCTCTGACAATCACTTTAAGCTTCTATAACTTCTTGTTATGTGTAAGTTAGAGTCTATGATTTATTTCATGTTGTACTATTGTATGAGTACTACAACATCAATGCTTGACCAAACTAAAAATTATTACCAGTAGCTAGTTATTTAATGGTCAAAGTGATCACTCGACCACGACCAAATCGCTACCCAGAAACTCGAGAACACCTAAAACGACACTTTATGTCACTGTAGGGATTTAACGACAGACAGAAATTATTTTCTTTAAAAATAAATTATAAAAATTAGAAATAATTAATAAATAAATATAAAACAGTTTTAAAAAATATATTAAATTATTATAAATAAATTTTGATATTTTTACATAAATTTAATAATTATTTTATATTATTTTAATATTATTAATAATTAACTTATTAATAAAGAAATGAGAATAATTATTTATAAATACTAAATAAATATGGAAAAATATTATTAATGATATAAAAATTATAATAAATGAATATAAATTATTTAATAATAATAATCAATGTTTTTGTACAATTTTAGGTAAATATTAGTTATTTATAAATAGAAATAAATGATTTAAAAATTATTTAAAGGATAAATAAATATTTTAAAATTTATTATAATGAATAAATAAATGTTATAAATAAATTTTAGTCCTTATAACAAAGGTATTAGATACTAAACCCTATTAAATCTAACTAGATATTATATAAATGTTATAATTGGATATTGTTATCAATATTAACGTGTTAGATTTATATATATGAATATAGTAGGTACTTATTAACATTTGAATAGCATAACTTGACTGATCTACGCTCAGGCAAGTTCTCTATCCTTAAATCTCTTATAAAGCAAATTTCTTAAACCCTGTTTATTCATTGGACAAGATTTTTATCTTGATATGCTGTTGATATAATATTCTACACCTACAATTGAATTACCTTATTATTGAAAAGTTATTGCTATAGTTCCAGCATAACTAAGAAATGAATTGTTTATCCATATGATATTGTTTATTAAGCTTAAACTGTTGTGTCAAACCAAATTGTTTTGGTAAGACAATCTTATACTGAGGTTGAGTATCCCGTAAGGGAGCGAAGTTTAGTCAATTCATATATTGACAGTAATTTTAGTGTATCTCGAGCACTGTAGGTGATATACATACTCCTAGGATGTTGAATAGGCTGATCCCCTATCTTATATCTGAACAAAATTTCTAAGTCTTTGTGACTGACAGAAATAAAGAAAAATTCCTGAAATGGTTGAAATTAGAGAAATTCAGAAATGGTAACAACTTTTAATTGAAATTTGAATTGTTATATTTCTTCAAATCCAATATTGTTATAAATATACAACTTGCTGAGCATGTTATAGCTCACCCTTGCAAATTATTCCCTTTGCAGTTTTAGATGGTAATCCTAGAACTTCTGGAGTAGATAAAAGGAAGTATCCCTACATAGATTAGATTATGTTCTTGTTTGTTTGAATACCTTGTAATAAGATCTCGTTATGAGTATCATGTAATCGAATCTTAATATTATGATATATATAAAATCTTTTATTTCCGCAATCGTGTGTTCTTACATATATAGATGTAAAATTAGACTTCTTCGAATCTAGTTGAGATCCTTGGAAACTATTTAGCTGAGTGAGGGTATTAATAGCATGGAATGTTCATGTTGTTATTAATACTTTGGATTTTAGATAAGTAGTTACTATCGATACGATAGTATAAATTCGCTGACTTAAACTATACATCTGGGTGAGGGTATTATTAATATGGACTGTTCATGTTATTACTGATACTCTGAATTTCAGATAGATAGACTCTAGTCACAGATACAGTTCATATATTCAAGTGAGGGTATCCAAACACAGTAATAGTTCTCTTGAGAATTACCAATTGTTATGGGTTACTATGAACCTCGAATCTATGAGAATTATATCTGATAGTCCCTCTATTTAATGTAATCTTATAATCAGATACTATGGGTGTATAGATTTAAAAGCATTATGTTGATTTTCTGTAAACACCATATCGGATACTGTGGGAGTATAGATATGGGGGCGTTATAGAAATATGGTTATAGAGCCAGGGTTTCAAGCCCTACTCAAACCGTTGCGCCTTCTTAACCTCGGTATCCACTTGATGTGGAGCGAACCTCGTCAGTTCATTAAACTTGGCGGCGTATTGGGGAACTGTCATGTCCCCTTGTTTCAACTCAAGAAACCGCATCTCCATCCTTCCCTGCATGCTCGTGGGGAAATAGTTCTCGAAGAATATCTCCTTGAACCTCTCCCAGGTTACATTCCCAATATCTGCTCTAGCTTGATTGGCCTCCCACCAAAAGTTGGCCTTTCCCTTCATCATATAGGTCGCAAAGGCAACCTTCTAGACCTCGTCGCCGTTTTCTATCACAAATGCCTTCTCTATTTCCTTCACCCATGTTTGGGTTTCAATAGGGTCCGTAGTTCCTTTGAACTCCGGCGGACCCAAGCTTTTAAAATCCTTAAAGGTCGTAGCTCGTGCTACTCTCGGATTGACGGGGATATTAGCCGCTTTTTTATTAAATACAGCTGTTAAAAGATTAACAAACTCTTACATCTAGTTAACCGGACCTCCCTCCGGTTGACTAGCGCCTTGATTTTGTTGCACTCTTCTCGGTGGCATTTTACTGATACAATAAACAACACATTTCGTTATTATTCCTTTCTTTATTAGTTATCATTCATTATTAAACAATAACTTCAATCATCCCTTGCTCATTATGTTCCATAAAAAGGCTTATATTCATTCTTTGTAGTACAATACTACATTGTTTACTTTACACAGCCTAAGCTGATTACATTACTTTCCCGCTATTCCTTTCCAAAAATTGGGATTTACAAAAGACTACCCTTTGCTATACAAAAGAGGGCTTTACGTCACTACTAAGTACAAAATATTTACATACTTAAACTACTCTAGCTACTACTAGATTACATCTGCCTTAAGGCATTATATAAGTCTGCCTTGGCAAGACCGATAATAATATCACGGCTGATAGTATGCCACGTCTGCCCCACCTCAACAGGATAACCAGCTACCTGCTGCTGGAAATCTGTATGAGAACTCCTATGAATATAGGACATTCTCCCTATCCTCTACTGTTTCATCTTTAGCTCCTCCTTGAGCTTAAAGACCTCATGCTTCAACTTGTGGACTTTATCCTTGGCCAAAATCCTCTCGTCATGTTCCTGCTCCCACATAGACTCCACGTCTGTCTTATCCTCTATAACCATCTGGAGCTCTGCTTTCAACTTCTTAACCTCCTGACAGTAATGAATATTTTTATCCAACACTGACATAAACAATGACTTCATCGACTCCCCAAGAGCCATCTCTGCTGCTATAGTTACCGGGTTGAAGGACACTACCTCCACTTCCTCTTCTATTATACCATCGAATACTGACATGAGGTCAGGATCCTCTGAGTCTCTAGACTCAATCAAAACAACTTCGGGCTTTGCCGCTTCCTCTTCACTAACTGTTTGTACATCTAACTGCATCCCATTTACTCCTAACATCTACAGAAAATAATTAAGTTGATTAGTACACGTCAGTAGAATAATAAAAACACATAACATAATCATAACGCAGTTTTATAGGGTTATTTTCTTCTTTACTTTTTTGACTTCTCTTAAGGTTATGACTTAAGGTTTTTAATCCCCCCTTAAGTTTTATAACCTAATGCTTTGATACCAACCTGTGACGCCCCCAAATCCGAGTCTCTTCCAACCCGACAGATGGTGTTACACGATACTACCATTCACACATACACTCAATTAAAAAGTCTCAAAGGAACGAATATGTCTTCTATATATTCAGAATAATATTAACATTCCCCCAGGTTCTTTATAACCATTACATTGTTCTTGTCATAATATCAAATATATTACAATCATTCACCATATACTATTACATAAGTATTCTTTGGGTTTGTCTTCGCCTTGCCCTTATCCTTGCCGGAGCCTTCGGTCCATTTGATCTTAGCTGTGTTTATATTGTTCAAGCTAGAATGAGCATGGCTAGCTCAGCAAGTACAACAATTCTAATAAACAACATGCTTGAAACATAGAAATCATATATCTTCAATAACTGAACAATAGTTATGAAGAACTATCGATAATTCAAAATAGCACTTCTTTTCCTTCAAATTTTTTTACAACAACAATATTCAGTAAAACATCAATTTTGGTCCAAGACCTTGAGCATTTCATAAGTTCTTTTGAAAAGGACGTCCCGACACGAAGTCTGTATGTCTGACATTTCTTACGAGCACTTTTGGGTGATCAACCCATAGTACTCTATGTTGATCAACACTACATTCATTAAATGTCTATACGTTTAAGTTGTGGTAACCTCACGTGCCTGTCGTTAAACGATAAAACATTTTTAGCATACTCAGTCTTCATTTGCAAACCACACCAATATAACTTGGTAAACATTGACCATGCTTGATAGAAACATAATATAAGTCTACCTGAAAAAGTTGGCTTCGACTTCATCATACAATACTTCATGCGTAAGAATACATGAATTACAAAGATTGTCCAGATTAAACTAGAACAAGGGTTAGAGTACTTGCCTTTAGCATCTGCTACAGTTAATAACTCGTTCTTGGTTTAAATCTTTTAAGTCTCTATAGTAATTAATAACATCATATAACACATTAGGTCATAAATAAACATACACAGTCCCTAATGTATCTTACCCTTCTTCTCAATCTAATTATAGCTTAGATTTGTTATTATTGGTTCCAGCTTTTTAGTACGTCGTTCTCATTACATTCATCTTCAATTGATTATCAACCTTTAATAATCATACATTAAGTGTCTAACATTGCCTTAATAATGTTATATTTACACCTTAGTTTATTACTAATGAGTTATCTTTCATTCTATACTTGTAAACATTCTTGTCTATAGAAACCCTAGGACTGGTACCACGATGCCGGTCATAATCCTTCAACTCGCGCTGCGGCGCGGGTTAGCAGTACCTGGCATCTGAACTTGGAGCTGCGGCGCCACACATAACTCTCCTTCTCGCACCACGGCATGACTCTGCAGTATGTCAAGACACTGTGCCGGCGCTGCTGCGCCACCATTTGGCCTTGAGTTGGTGCCGCGACGCCAACTCTGTGCCTCAGACAATTTTACAGACTTTAATATTTTGCGAAACTCCCAGAATCATAACTTCTTTGTTATAAGTCCGAATTGGCTCGTTCAAGAGCCTACGGTTCACAAATTACATATTCTACGCGTTCATGCAAGAATTTTATCTATTTGACTTTGTTTGCTAAAATTTCAACTATTATTTCATTTTCAATGAAAACGATAAACGTTCGTAAACGTTCAACGCTCGTTTCTTAGTTCTAAGTCGGAATTCGGTCATTTTCGTGTCTGCAACTCTATAATGCCAATATATGACTTGTCTCCATCGAAAACCAACGTTTCCGAGTTCAAAAACAAAATACGACTTCCATTCCGAGAATTTCTTGAATTCGACGTTTATCGTCTAATCGTAAGAATTCCGGCAAAACCTCATTACTAATAATTTGCTCATTATTCTAAATGGATTCTAACCATCATATGAACATTTCAAACTTCTTATTACTTCAACTTATTTTCAGACTAGGTTTTGACTTATTCCTAATAAGTTCATGACATAATAACTTATAAACTAAAATTTCCATTCCATATGACTTATTATGGATTTAAGTCCTTTACTCAATGTTTTCACATCCTATCCAACATACTAACTTCATATGACAAACATATTACAAGTTCATCATAAGTTCATAACTTATTTAGGTTCAAGTTACTTTATTCATAACTTATTCGGCTTAAGTCCATTCAATAATCACTTCTTATATGTTTTTAGCATACATGTTCATTATTTACACTTCTCTTATCACCCTACTATGATAAAGATGAAGGTATATTAGGCAAGAGTCTTACCCTAGAAGAACTTGTACTTCTCTTCTTTGAAGATTTATCAAAGGATGTTTGACTTATGTGAGCTTATTCTCTCTAACACTTAAGCACTTAACTTGATAGAAGTTGGATGAAATTTAATCAAGCAACAATTGAATTGTGAGCTTGCTATTTATAGAGATCTCAAAGTTAGGGTATTATGGTCATTATAACCTCCCACCTTCTCAACTAACCTCCTTACTATTCATTGCTTTAGCCCTAAGTAAACTTGTTTATCACTTCTATTACTTGGCCACCACAAGACTTATCTTATACTTGGTCACCACTTAAAGTTCTTGCTTACCAAGTCTTACCCATATTCACCTTGGTTGCTCCATGGAACCTATTTATCCAATGGATTTTGACATTGGGCTTACTTTAATTAGTTTAACTTATTTCTATTGGGCTTGCATTACTTTAGCTAGTACTTTTAATTATCAAACACTTGGTCTTGCACATCCAATTTCTATTGGACTTCTAACAATATGCTAACAATCCTACAAGTTCATTCCATTTAATTAAAAACCTTGACATATATACTATACGTATAATTCTTGTATTCTAATTAGTATATTAATTTGTAATATACGTTATTCCATTCTTCATACCTACTCGAATAATACTTCGTATCATACTTGCTTTCAATACCTCGTATAATACTTATATATCCTATAATCAATACATTCTATTCTTAACGCTTAATATTCCTAACGTTCTCAAAATAAGTCCGCATGTAAAATATTGCGTTTTTCATACATAGATTATTATTACATAATTCATCTCCCCTTGATATTATAACGTAACGTATTTATCGGAAGTTCAAAAATAATTCCCGAGCAGAAAATGATGAATAGTGTTGTCGACGTCGGGATTTTTGAGTGTCCCTTTTCGTTACTTGTTCCTTGGTGTTCTCATGTTAATGTGAGATTTGTTTAAAAAAACAACTGAAAAAGGTCCGACATGTATAATGTCGACGATTTGACATTAAGAGTCGCCAGTTGGTGTATTTAACTGGTTGCACCAACGCAACCGAAAAGGTTTGCTCATTAACCTAGTGATTTGATACTGCTAGACGAGTCTGTAAAACCGAGATTCATTTTGGGTCTGGGGGCTTGATTATGCGGAGGGAAGGTGTTAGGCACCCCCCCCCCTGACATCCGTGTTACCACGGTGACCGCCACTTTTCAAAGAAATTGTTATATGAATGTGTGTGTGTGTGTGGATCAATGTGCAATTATTTAAAAGTAGTACGAGGCCTCGTTCGCACCTATATACACAAGGTTTGAATTTTATAGAAAAATTCAGTTTTAACCAAGATATATCAATGAAGTTTTGTAAAAGAGGTTTTTCAAACCCTGTGCTCAATTGGAATTGAGACCTTTTCATACTTCCATTTTCTTTTATTTTCGAAATGCGAAGCATTCTCGAGAAAATAATATACAGCAGTGCCGAAGTCCTCACGGGCATGATAGCCATCCAAGGAAATTCAGACACTGTAAAATAATGTACAAGCTGCTTACAGCTGAAAAATATGTCCATCATGGGAACCGAATCTAGATTCAGTAGACTGAATTTGTGATCACATGATTCGTAGGCTCATATGATACTGCAATTTGTATGGAAAGTAGTAAGCAGTTATATATATAAAAGTTGTAAATATATATAAATATATATATATATATATATACACAGACATGATCAACCACCACGAAGCAACTCCATGGGGGATAGGAAATGTAAATATATAAAAGCGGTAAATATATATATATATATATATATATATATATGGACATGATCAACCACCACGAAGTAAACTCCAGGTGGGACGAAATGTAAATAAAGCTGTAAAAGCGATCAACTGCCACGAAGTAAACTCCAGGCAGGACGAAATGTAAATAAAGTTGTAAAAGGCCACGAAGTGAACTCCAGGCCTGACAGAAATATATATATATATATATATATATATATATATATATATATATATATATATATATATATATATATATATATATATATGTACAAATATTTATATAAAAGCAGTAAACGCACCGGATGTGAATCCAGACTCATCGGATATGTCCGACAACAATTATATATACAAGTATATATATAAGTGTGTGTATATATATATATAAGCGAATAAACGCTCCAGACCGAAATCTAGGCTCAATCGAGGCATAAATCGATAATGTTAGTCCATATAAGAAATATATACATATATATATATATATACATATATATATATACATATATATATATATATATATATATATATATAAGTATATATATACAGACAGGAATGAAAACCACGGACCGAAGTCCGGGCAAACACACTCACACGACTCTCAACGTGTACAACAGTGTGTGCTAATATGAGAAGAAGACTTTATATAATGTGAGAAGGCTTATAGTGGGCTGCCAAAGTAGACTTCTATGACTTTAAATGGATAAACACTCAGTTCCCGTCGGATAAAAGATAGCTATATGTGAGCTAATAAGTGTTTAAAAGTAAGGAAACACTCAAAAGATGTGTATGAAGAGTAAAATGGACAGGGCTTCCTCGCCTTTTCTCTCTCTTCACATCTTCAAATGGCTGACCCCAAGGCTTATATATATAGACGGATGGCCGCAGGTACACATGTGGTAGCCGCAGTTGTACCTGCGGCTGGTCATGGTGCATCCGAGCCTCGCGGGTCCCGTCGTCTCGTAGTACATGCACTCGTACACTATAATGTCCGCTAGAACTTGCAGAACTTCAATCCGAGCATCCGAACGAGGTATATCTGACCTTCTTTGGACCGCTTGTGTCGAGAATTACGCAATGCCATGGATTAGAGGTTGTACGAAGTCAGGAAGAGGGGTCTATGCCCATAGTCCTCAAGCTTCAAATTCTATCCAAAGTACTGCCACGCGTAATAGTCACTCAGGATTGTTACTACTCGGTTCTTGGGGGACATTGTTGTATGTATGTATGTATGAAGTGTCGAGACGACACACAGGTGTTGAAGAGACATGATGATGTTTGACTCCTCACCGGGGTTATCGCCAGTTTGAGTTAAAAGTAGACGTTGCTCAAGGTTATATCTGAGATTGGACTACTTATTGGTATGCCGCGATATCATCTTGTTGAGGTGGTAAGATGACACTTTTGACTCCTTATCGGGGTTATCGCCGGTTTGAGTGGAAAGTAGACGTTGCTCAGGGTTACATCTGAGATTGGACTGCTGCAAGTGTTTGAATACCGTAAGGTCATCTGTGAATCAACTTATCTTCCCATTGTTAGCTCTGGGTCTTAGGTATGATGGCCTCGGTAGGAGGTCTGAGCTTGAATTTGATCGCATGTGTTTGAAACAAACAATTCCGGAGTTATCGCTGGAACTGTAAAAACATCCCTTGGGGCTATCACCAAGGATGGAGTTGCTACTCCCAGTGTTATTTCTGGGACTGGAACTGAACGTCGTGGTGTTATCGCTGAGACAGAACTGTCCTCTCCGGTGTTGTTGCTGGTCTTTTGATCTTGCAAACCTCGGGGTTATCTCCGAGATTGGAAATGACATTCCTGGTGTGTGCTCCGGGTTTGAGATGAAGTTCCCGGTTTGTGTTCTAGGTTGGAACTGATGTTCCCAATTTGTGTCTCAGGTTGGAATTGCACTTCCAGTAGTATCTAGAATGGATGTAAGCTGTCTTCCAGGGTTTTCTTTGAAAGACTAATCTGCCCTCCTGTAATGTTAGTAACATGCATGCAGAAAATTTTGAGTGTCTACATATGCCCCTCTTTATCATATTCATGCAATTGAAGGCATGGATAGGATAAAGAATCCTAGACACTTGAAATGCAAGCAAGATAAACATGATGCTATATACAACAACATGATGTAAATGTATGATGCATGATTGCTAGGTAATCTTGTTGGGATGACAATTAGTGATGGCTTGGACATGCGATCCATGTGACACCCCCAAATCTAGGTACTTCATTCCTATAAGATTTGGTGCTCACTAATCAAGCATTCATACTATCAACCCAAATAAAATAATATTTAAATCATAAAATCCTCCTATAATAAATAGGGTTACATCATTAAGTTCAAAAACATCCCAGGTTATCTAACCTTTAAACATCATTCAAAAGAGGAATTAAGTTATTACATAACATCGTTAAGATAAAGTCTAAGATTATCATAACAAATAAAAGTCTAATATCATAATCACAATCAAAATTACAAGTCTTCATCACTTGTACATTTTTCCCTTTCCTTTGCTAGTCGAAGGTTCATCTACCTTCTCCTCTTTAACTGCAATGAATTCATAAATATGCAAGAGTGAGAAAAACAATTGCTCACTGGATATAATAGAGAATCAACAGGAGTATAACAATAATAACTACCAATAATAGGCTCATCAAGACTGAATAGTACTCTAACAATGATAATCAGAAACTATAATCCAAAATATGGAATATACATCACTGAGGGTCATAAGACCACGAACTACGTCCACAGTTGCAAGTAATCTCTCAACTCCAACTTTAACAGTCTTTGACCTCGTACTTAGGGGGATCATCCCTTCGTACCATGTATTGTGCACAAACATTTAACGCTATGCGTAAGTTATCTCCTAATCTTAATACGGTTGTTTATTTTAGTATTTAGAGTACAAGTCCGCACCAAAGAAAGTTTGGTTTAGATAAGCTTTCAAGGGTAATTTGAAGTTTAACGAACATCAACTAGAGGACTAGTTGAATCAATAGTGTTTGATAATACAACAGTTGATCAATAATAATATGAAACAATGAATAAGTGTAAGCGAACTGTCTATACTTGATCTCATGTTTTGAAAAAACTTCAAAGCATAAGTATTGAGTAACAATAATAAACCTTGCTTGACTAAAATTAAGCTAGGACTATAAATCATTGAATAAACATTAAGTAATAGCAAGCTGAAAATAAAGCTCACTTGTGATAACCCTGGATTTCGAATAATCCAAAATTTGAGAATATATCTATTTTTTAATTAATAATAATATTAATTATCAATTTGGTTGCAAGTATCTGTGATACGAGACTCGAGAAAGTCAATTTGTGTATTGACTAATAATTTTAGAGTAGAGTTGTGCTTAATAACTTTAGAAAACCCTAACCCTAATTTTCGGATAGGAATTCGATAGAAAATACAATTAAAATAATTGTATTGTTGATTATGTGTTTGTACTGTTTAGAAATGTTGACCAATAGTTGACTGGATAAGGTTTGTAATTAATAAACCATAATAAGGGATTTAAAACCCTAATCTTAGATTCAGAAAATAATTTGTACAATTAAAAACCCTAATTGTACGCCGAGAAACCCTAATTTCAAAACCGGGAATTGTAAACCCTAATTAGGCAACCCTAATTTTTATTAGCATGCCTAAAGTGTTCATTAAACTTAAATATGATTAGAAAACACTAATTATATTTTTGTAAGTTAAATTTCTATTTTAGAAACCCTAATTGTATTTTAGAAAAATTTATTTTTCTAATTAAACCCTAAATTTGCAAATTGTGAGAGCTAGAATTTTTAATATCTAAAGGGTTCAAATCTTAAACTCTAATCCAAGTTCCAAACATTAAGGATTTGTACAAATTTCATGTTTATCATTTAAATTAATTTGCTAATGTCAAAAATGCCCTTTATGGGATTTTTTTATAGGTTAACTTGCAAAAATGGCCATGACTTTAGTTGTTGAGCTAACCCTTGACTTTGTTTAGCCTACAAACACAGCACATCAGTCTACCTAGCCAGCCAAATCATCAAATTCATTGCACTTGTATAATATATAAGGAATTAAGAGAGAGAAAATGAATAGAATTTGCTTATTTTGCATTTTGCTCTCACCAACTCCCTCTCTCACTAAACCCACGAAAATCTCAAATGGATCAGTCCTAGAAACACCCCCAAGATCATCCATAAACAGATTGGAGAGCCAAGATCAAAATCAAAGCATAAAGAGGTATAAAACCCTAATTTTGAAATCCTTCGATTCCTTGTTAATTGATGAATTTGATTGTTCAAAGTTGTGTTATAAGGTGTCAATTGATGATCTGGGTTGATAAATCATGAACCCATAACATCAAAGTGCATGAATTTAATGTTTTTCAAAATCTGGAAATCTGGAAAACTGTGTTTTTCAATCAAATGTCAGATCTTATAACTCCGTGTGTAGTAAGTGTTTTTGATGTTTAAAGCATTTAACTTGTAGCCTGATATGTGGTCTTTAAGATGCAAAACGAATGAAAGCCAGATCATTTGTAGATAAAAAGTTATAGGCGGTCAAAACCCGTTGACCGAAATCTGTCAAGAACACGAACCCAGAAAATTTAAGCTTAACCTCCGTGTTCAAGTTTGACCGGTCGGATCTAGCTCCTGTTTTGTTGTTTAAGTGTTATTATGATTTGTAGTTGTATTATTACATATTTTCTACAAACTGGAGGTGATAGATCACGTAAATCATGGCCAGAACATAGATTAATTTAAGTTTGAAAGTGACCACTTGAATCTGTTTTGGCCCAGAATCCACTTGTCAGAAAGTTTGGAGGGTTAGATCTCCTTGTTATGATGTTTTTTTAACCAAAGTGTTAGTTGGATGTTGTAGTGTGACATATTGGCTACACGTCCAAAGTTTTAGTTAGCCCAGAACTTGATCATTCCGTGAATTAAAGCCGGTCAAACCATGACCCTCGCAGCTGCCGGAAAATTCTGGGTTTGGCTCAAGTTCACCTATAGCGACAGAATGTGTCGCTATAGGCCTTTAGCGACAGAATAATTATATTATTTTCTGATTTTTTCGGAAATTAATAAAAAAATAGAAATAAATTCTAAAAAATTATCAAAAATGGTTTTAAAAATTATTTTAAATTATGAAAAATAATTTTTGACCAATTGGAATATTTTTCTTTAATATTTATAATTATTTAAATATTAGAGGTATTTAATTTATTTAATTAGTGTATTAAATAAATTAGAGAAAAATGAATAAATATTATGAAAAATCATTTTTAAATGAGAATAATGTATTTAAAAAATATTTTGAGTTATAACATGTAACTTTTAATATTTTTGGAGAATTTTTATTAATAATTTAATATTAATGATATTATATTTATTTGATTATTAAATTAAATAAATAAGATAAAAATGATTTAAATGATTTATAAATCATTTTAATTGAGAATAAAGTATTAAAAAAAATATTTTTAAATTATAAAATATAATTTTCAATATTTTTGTAGAATTTTCATTAATAAATTAATATTAATGATATTTGATTTATTTAATTATTATATTAAATAAATGAATTAAAAATGATTTTTTTGATTTAAAAATCATTTAAAAATGTGAAAAATGTTTTAAAAATATTTGAAGTTATAAATTATGACTTTTAATAATTAGATAATAATTTCATTAATATTTATATATATTAATGGTGATGAATTAAAAATGATTTTAATTATTTTAAAAATCATTTAAGTAGAATATTGATGATTTAAAAATATTTTAAGTTATTAAAAATAACTTTAATATTTTGATGAGTATGTTAATAATATTTTGATATTATTATACATTAATAATGATATGATTATTTGATAATTAAATCATTTAAAAATGGTTTAAGTGTTTGAAAAATTATTATAAATTATAATAATTGCTTGATAAGTAGTAAAAGCTTCTAAAAATTATTATTATTGATAATTGACTTATCTAAATTAATATTGAAGCTTAGAAACTGATTTTACTTGACAATAAATGTGTTAATTGTCGGATAGGGTGACCAGAACACCGAGAATGGACCGAAGTCCAACCAGACTGATATAGTTTGCCTTGTTAAGTGTTTATATAGGTTATAAACACTAATGTGGTTATGTGGTAATGTGTCTAAGAGAAGTTTGACTGTAACAATAAATGTGTTAATTGTCGGATAGGGTGACCAGAACACCGAGAATGGACCGAAGTCCAACCAGACTGATATAGTTTGCCTTGTTAAGTGTTTATATAGGTTATAAACACTAATGTGGTTATGTGGTAATGTGTCTATGAGAAGTTTGACTGTAAAATACAGTGTTATGTGTTATAAATGATTGTGCTAATTGTTAGACCGATATTATTGGTTATAGGTCTTTCAAACGCAGATAAGTATATTGTGTAGCTGTAATCAGCGGAAGAGGCAAGTTCCCTAACTCAACCTTGAGTTATTTCATTCAATTATTATTGGTGGTTAATTATTGTTGATTAAGCCACGTCCAGGGATTTATTGTTGAAATTAAATTTTCGAATTAGAAAATATATATTCGTAGAATTACTGTTGTTGGATATTCATATCGGTAGAAGTTAGAATTGACAGTACAGATAATTCCTGTTTATTGTCAAATTATTATGAGAAATGTCTTAGCTAATTATTCTAGCTAGACGAAAAATTTGTTTGAACTTGATAGGTTAGAGAAGAGAATTCAATTATTATTGATAGGTCGATGCCAATTATTTCGGCTAGATCGAGAAGCAAATAGAATTTGAAATCATAGTATTTCGTTGTAAAATCAAAATATTGATTCCAAGACTGAGAAGAACAACCTTTTAAATAAAGGGAACATTTTGTTGGTCGTAAATTCGACCTTTGCTCGCGTTTTGAGTATTATGCATAATATAGGGTACAAAGAGTTGGCCGGCTCTGAGTACTTGCAGAGGGGTATGATTTAATCTTTATGGTTATTTGATACACCTGAGTATTTATCAAAGTAAATCTTTGATATCTACCCGAGAAAATAAGTTCAAAGATCTTGTGTGATCGCTCAGTATAAATCTGGAAAACATTCCACTTTGATATTTCATAGAATTGATTCTTGATTATTCATTAGAATATCGTAGAAATTTTGAAAGCGTTGTACTCTTTCATCATTGAATTATTGTGTTAATTAGAAGACGAGAAGACTTGTTATTGAATAACAATTTGTTCAGCTATTTTAAAGTTCCCCGAACTTTGGTTTCATTCTATCAAAATAGATAGTATGTTGTTTTGAATCATTATACATTTATTGTATGTATTAACTTGCGGGGCAAATTAGTTGCTCACCCTTGCTAAATAAAACATTTCAGCTAGGGACGAAGTTGCAGGAGGTGCGGTGAAGCAGAATAAAGGCAAAGGCTTAGTTATAAATTAGTTATGTTAAACATATTTATTATGTTGTATTGTAAACCCTTTTTGTATATCAAAAGGGTATATTTGTAAAGTTAAGGTTAGTGAACCTGGGTGATGTATTATTATTAAACTATGATAAAACCTTATGAAAATTACTATCTATATTTATTATGGGTAGTTAAATGTTAATTATAGTGTGGAACGTGAACACCAAATTCGGGAGTCAGGTAACCCGGATTTGGGGGTGTCACATCACTTATCATGAAAATGACTTGTGTCAAGTAAATGAACTATAATGATTTGATATTTGAAATTAGAATTCAAGAATACTACATTCATAATATCCGAATAACAATATTGAAACTTGTCTAACAATAAACAAGTTAGAATGCATCAATAAGTATTGGACTTCAAACTTGGTTGAATACAATAATGCCATAGCTAGATTGTTCAAATCATGATTAAGAATACAGTAGTTCGTTTAACGAAACTTTAAAGTAAGAACTAGCTCAATAGAAATGTAACAATAAAAGGCTTGCTTAATATAAAAAGAGAAGTTTACACTAGAACAAAAAAGCTTATCAGCGACCGCATATGAGCGACCGCATACAGTCGCAGATGAGTATCAGCGACCGCATACGGTCGCAGATGAGTATCAGCGACCGCATACGGTCGCAGATGAGTATCAGCGACCGTATCCGATCGCTGATACTAGTCGCAGATAATCTGGTCGCTGGGAGGACATCAGCGACCAACAATAGCGACTGAATAATTAGCGACCGCACTCTGCGACCGATACCGTCGCTATTCTTACGTATGCTGAGTCATTCGTCAGGTATGACGTGGCACACGTGGCAGCGACGGACAATAGCGACCGCATGCGGTCGCTGATGTAGTGGTAGCGACCGCATGCGGTCGCTGATGTTTTTTTTTTTAATAATTTTTCCTGTTTTATTGATTTCCCAAAAATAACCTGCTTTGTACCTGTTTTCAATCAATCCCAACACAGCAATATATATAAACAAGCATCCATATTAACATCCATCCAATACAATACAAAACATTCATCCATGAATAAACATTCATCAAATACAATACAAAACATTCATCCAACACAATACAATCGATATCATAAACATCCATATAAACCAGTACAATTGTCCAAATAATGAATCTAAAAGAGTACAAGGCTTTAAAAATCTAAAAAAAATAAGTCTAGGCGCTCTTCATGGATCATCCAAATTAGGATCCTGTAATTAACAAAGTAATAAAACATATATGTTACATATAAGTAAGACATTGACTCAGAGACTATAAACATATATGACAATGTAGCTATACAATAAATGATATATATATATATATATATATATATATATATATATATATACCTGCTCCTGCTGTCGTGCTGCTCCTGCTCCTACTGCCGCTGCTGCCGCTGCCGCCACCGCCTCCGCCAACTCATCAGGACTCAGAGACTGCAGATGCCCGCCCAGTATACGAAGAAGATCACGATCCTGACAGATCGCTCTCACACAGTCAGCAGGAGTATGATAGGCTGGATAACCTGATGACTGTGTAGACTGGGTGGCAGAGCTGCCTGTGCCACTGATGGTCGGGCGTCGTCTTTGTCCTTGGCCTTTGACATAATTTTTCTTCACGATGGACGCCCTCTCCCATAATTCTTGATCAATCGACGGACGCGGGGTGCCTTCAGGATATCGCTCGTTCATTAAGCCCTTATAAGTGTCCTGTCATAAGATGAACAATTAAATAGTTTAAAATAAATTAAAAAAATACTAAAAAAGGTCGTCACAATTTATAAACAACATATTAGGATAAAGTGAACTTATTACCGCTATCTGAACAGCCTCAGGCAGACCATCACGGGTGGCCACATACACATCCAACCAATTGATAGGTTGACCTTGAGACTGAGACTCCTACAATTCATTTTCTCATATTATTATGTAAACATATGATATTTTAGCTACAAAAGATTACTGTAAACATAACATACGTACCCTGGCAGCAATGTGCTGCAGCTGTGATATACTGCCGCCCCGATACGTGCCTTTTGCCTTCTCGCCGTCTAATACACCCGAGGATCTGTTCGAGGCGGCAGTCTTGTGCCTCTTGACCCAGCTCTCAGCTCTCCACTGGTCACACATCTGCACCCATATGGGTTTTGCACACCACCAGGGGCTATGCTCATGCATATATTGCTCACCCTGTCCTGGATGGTCAATCTCAGCATTGTGCAGGGCTTTTTGTCGTTCCTTGTTCAAATTATCTTTAGTTCGGATGGCGCATTTCTGCCAGAATAGTGTCTGAATAACTGATGCTTGTGCGTCATCCCATCTATACCGTTTTTGTAAATAAAACAACAATAATAATATTAAAACTGTTATATTACTAAACAATATTATTTGATTAACTATGTATTACCTATCAGAGTGATAAAAAAATATACCTGAAATTCAGTCCAAACTGCATCCTTATGGGCGAGAGGTGTGCTCGCCCATGTAATCACTGGCGTAGGCCAGTTCTGTAAGCATAATTGTGAAATGCACTTCACAATTTTACTATCTTGAAAATCACTACAATATACAGTAATTTACATTAAAATATATTTATAACAATGGAAATATTAAACCCTTATACATACACGATGTTTAACTTACGTGCTTTCTGGGGGAGGACGGATCTGTATAAGAATGCGATCATCTGGATTAACCGGGGCCTTCGGCACATGATTAGGGCCCCGACCCAACCCGCGCTTTCGTGCTGCAGGTTCAGAAGACATCTATAAATAAAAAAATTAGGATGTTAGTATGAAATTATGAATGATAATTAATTGTATGAAATAGTTAACTACGATTATCATAAGTGAAAGATACATAAACATGACTGCAAAATAGTTAACTACAACAACTACAAATGATATAGTTAAGGATATAGAGAACATTCCTATATAGAGAACATAAATGAAAGGTACATAATTATGAACTAAACATGAACATGAACATGAACATAAACATACATTTTGTACAATTATAACTAAACATACATTTTAATGAAAATCGTTGTCTGATGAGTCAGAATCATTTTGTACAAGTATCGGAGATTCATAACCATCTTCTTCAGATTCTGTGTCAGTGTCAGTCAATAACTCTTCCTCAATATCACTGTCATCTGGCACAATAACTGTCTCGGGATCCAATTCATCGGGTTCATCTCCACCCTCTAACTGGATTACATCATTATTGTCCTCTATATTTATTATAGGAGGTCTCTGAAGCATTTCCTCTTGGTAGAAATCCTCGTCTATTACTTGGACACGACTATGCGCGGGAGTATGAATTACAACTTGCCAATCTGTAGGCGGTCTATCCCTTTTCCTAACAGGACTAGGAGTATAGTAAACTTGTATTGTTTGAGTTGGTAAAACAAACAGTTCGTTGGAGTACGCATACCTATGGAGGTCAATATCGACGATTCCATGTCTGTCAACACGTATCCCATTTTCTGAATCAAACCAACGGCACTTGAACAAGTGAATATAACCCCCATACGTGCCCTTGTACGACAACTCTACGATTTCCTCCAACTCCCCATAAAAGGCACGATCAAGCTCATTGTAACAATCTCCTTGGACACACACTCCAGAGTTCGTTGTTCTTTTACCGCGCCCATATGCCTTTGTGTGAAATTCACAACCATTTATTTTGTAACCATTGCGGGTGACTTGGTCCCTGTCTGGTCCCATAGCTAGGACTTGTACATTAGCTAGAATCGTTGATCCCTCAGTCAAAGCCTACAAAAACTCCATCTTATTAAATGAAGTCATAGTTAACATGGAGTATATATATATATATACTACGTGCTTAAAAATTGAACTTACTTTGTCCTTTAGCCAAAGTGCAAAGTTTTTATCCCGATTGATTTGAATATCTTTATCAGTTATGCCGGGATGCTTCACCTTTAACTCGTCATCGTACAATCTATACCATGTTATAAACATTAACATATTGGAATAAATTTTTAACTTAAAAGATAAATTATCAAGTTTACATGTGTACCTCACAAATTCGTCAATCTCCTCGCAATTGAGAAGAATGTAAGTATGTGCAGCATGTAATTCTTGCTCAGAGAGGAATATGCGCTTCCCTTTTCCATAAGTGCGGCCTGATAGACCAAATACAGAGAGCCGACCATTTAGTTCAACATTTCCCCCATCATCATGTCTCGATACTCGATTGGCCTTTGTCAAGACTTCGTCCGAAAAATAGTCTGAGACAAACGCAGATATCTCATCGAAACTGTATGCCTCATATATCGACCCCTCAACATAAGCTCTATTCTTCACCTTCCTCTTAAGGTTTCCCATCACCCTCTCGAAAGGGTACATCCATCTATATTGAACTGGACCCCCAACACGAGCTTCATAGGGAAGATGAATTTGCAAATGCTCCATGGAGTCAAAAAATCCAGGTGGGAATATTTTTTCCAGTTTACACGTGATCTCTATGATGTTATTCTCAAGTACAAACATGTCCTTCTCATTCAATGATTTTGAACACAAGTCTTTGAAGAAACGACTAAGATCCGTCAAAGCATCCCATATTGGTTTATCAAGCAGATCCCGAAATGCTATAGGCATGAGTCTCTCCATGAACACATGACAGTCATGACTCTTCATCCCTTGTAATTTCCCACCCGTAACACACCTTGCAATGTTTGACGCATATCCATATGGTAGTTTCAGAGACTTAACCCATGTGTACACAACTTCAACTTGCTTTTTGGACAATGTGTACCTTGCATGCAGTTTGACAATCTTACCATTAGGAGATTCATAAAGTTCTAATCTAGGACGCTTACAAATATCTTTCATGTCCAAACGTGCCTTATCGTTATCTTTTGTCTTCCCCGTAACATTCATCACAGTGTTAAACACATTGTCAAACACATTCTTCTCAATATGCATCACATCTAGATTATGACGAATCAAATTTGTAGACCAATACGGCAGTTCCCAAAAGATGCTTCTCCGAACCCAGTTATGAGATTCACCTAACCCATTGATTATGTTTGTGACATCAACCTTACCAAATGGGATAATCGGCAATCTCATCACACGATCTCGCATCTCTGTTCCCGACAATCGCGGTGCAGGCATATCATTATCTACTTTCCCTTTCCTGAAGTGTTCTCTATTTCTTCGAAACGGGTGATCTACCGGTAAGAACCGACGATGACAGTGAAACCAACAAGGCTTTCGACCTTTTGATAGATTAAACGACTTTGTATGCTCCATACAATACGGACAAGCCAACTTCCCGTGTGTATTCCATCCAGCTAACATACCATAAGCTGGGAAGTCACTTATAGTCCACATAACCGCTGCCCTAAGGTTGAAATTTGTTTTCGTTGCAACATCCCAAGTCTGTACTCCATCCTCCCACAATACCTTCAACTCGTCTACAAGAGGTCTCAAGTAAACATCTAAGTTCTTTCCAGGACTCTTAGGACCAGGAACCACAAGTGAAATAAACAAGTATGGTTGTTTCATACACATCAAAGGAGGCAAGTTGTACGGAGTAACAATCACAGGCCAACATGAGTACGGAACAGCTGAGTGGCCAAATGGACTGAAACCATCGGTGGACAATCCAAGCCTCAGATTTCTAGGTTCCAATGCAAATCCAGGATGTGCTAAGTTGAAATCTTTCCAAGCCTTCCCATCTGCGGGATGATTTAGTTCTCCATCTTTAGCTGGAGATTTCGCATGCCAACTCATATGTTCAGCTGTTCTTGAAGACATGTACAATCTTTTTAGTCGATGTGTTATTGGAAAATACCTTAGAATCTTAAATGGTATACTTGATATTTTTGTAGTCACACCCTCTTTATTAGGCCTAAACCGATCATGACTGCAAAACGTGCACCTTGTCAACTGTTCATTTTCCTTATAAAACAACATGCAATCGTTGGGACATGCATCGATCTTTTGGTATCCAAGACCCAACTTCTTCACCATTTTCTTACAAAAGTAATAGTTACCAGGTAATTTCTCACCGTCAGGCAACATACTCTTAATGGCATTCAAGAGCGACTCAAAACACTCATGGCTCATGTTGTGATCAGCCTTGATGTTAAGTAATGTCGCCACTGCAGACAATATAGTGTGTTTGGTGCAACCATGCCACAATGGCTCGCTACCCTCGTCTAACAACTTAAAGAAGTCTTTGGCATCAGAATTCATAGGTTGCTCTCTGCCTTGCTCCCAGTCAAAATCTTGCCCTGCAATATCATGAACCATTTCATTCATACGATGAGTACTACTGCCCGAATTGTGTACTTGTGTGATGCCACCATCTCTTCTCTGCCCATGTGCCCACCAGCATTCTTCGTAATTTCTCATGAACCCAGAAACAAGTAAATGATAGTTTACCATGTCTCTATCCATATAATTTACATTCTTACACTTCAAACATGGACATCGTATCTGCGACTTACCATTCATACATTCCGGGTGACTATACGCATACTCCAAAAACACTTGGCAACCAGCTCTAAATTTAGCTGTAGCACCTACCTGGGCACTTGACTTTCGTCGTGCCATCCAACTACGGTCTGAATAGAGGTCCATGATTTCACGGTACCTACTACAGACAACATTATAAATGTTAACATATGACTTGAGCATACTTGTAAGCATGCATATGATTAACATTTAAGCATACTTGTAAGCATATGAGTTGAGCATACTTGTAATCCTATGACTTGAGTATACTTGTAAGCATCTGATTAACATTTAAGCATACTTGATGTTAACAAATGATTAATGAACGAATGATTAACAGTCTCTTTATTGACCAAGTGTGTCTAGTTACCTTCTCTGTTGCACTAACAGTTCCTTAGCACTGCCTATTTTGGCTTAACAACCCCCTAATAGCTTACCATGCTAACAATCAAGCTTGGAGTGATAGTACAGTGTCATATAATATATGGGTTAATGAGACTAGTCCTAGCTAGGAAGTCAAATGAACAAGGGTAGTTTAGCTGTCTTCATCAACAATTTATTTCTTTTTGGAAGTCTACGGAGTGGAGTTATAAAACTAGCAACTTTATATTGGCCCCATTTGCATTGGCACATCCCGAGAGTTCATAATTGTAAATTTTATGTCTAAACAATCCACTAGTCATCTTCATTGTACCATCACTTGGGCTTATTTACCCATAGTCTTCATCCTCTTTCTTCCTTCCTTTTATATATATATATATATATATATATATATATATATATATATATATATATATAATGTTCTTGAGGTTAGTGTCAAATTCAAACATTTATTATACCAGACCAGCTGCTGGACTTTGAGATTGTTGGTTCCTGCATGCTGATTCCAAGCTAAGCTAAAAAAATAATATATGTTTTAACACACACTCCTATGTTATGGTGGTTTGTAGGTTGGAATCTTGTTTATGCTATAAACTCCACCAATTATGGGTAATATAATACCTCACATTTGAGCCTCTGTCGGGATGATAGTATTTTAGTATTAAACTTCACGCTAACATTGATAATATTACTATTAATCACAAACCTCGCAGAACGTGAGAATCAACAGAATTAGTTATGCGTCATCTCAAGGACTGTTTCAAGACCTATTACTGTATTTGGAGAGGGAGGGAAATATGCTAATCCTCACATCTTGTCTTGGATAAAAGAGGTTATCCAATGAACTCTCCCAAACATACTGAATTTTTAATCGACTACAATTAAGTAACCCATAAATATAGCTCCTTATTAGGTGATACACAGACGCATAAGAAATCTTTGCTAAAATCAAGGTGAGTCTCAAGAAACAACCCAATTTTGAATAACACACAAGGTTGAATAACACATATTAAAACACATATTCAGTATATTCCCAATTTCAACACATATTAAAACACATATTCAGTATATTAAACACATATTAACCCTAAAAATAATTTAACCTAAAAATTTCAGTAATCTCATAAAACTCTTTGCAACAATTTCAGTATATTCCCAATTTCAATAAGAAGCTATAAATTTCAGTAATCCCAAATGCAATAATCCCAAATTCATACCACAACGAACTACTAGAATTCATACCCAAATTCATAGCTCTAAATTAACTCTTAAAACAAAAATTCAGTAGCAATATAAGATAATTTATTGTATGAACTAGCTTTACCCCAAACTATTGTACAAGAAATTCAGTAGCAATATAAGATAGTGCTTTCATAGTTAGGTTACCTATGGGAGGCGGCAGCAACGATGGCAGTGGCGGCGGCGGTGGGTGGCGTGCATGCGTGCGTCTTCTCCTTCTTCTCCTTTTTCTTCTCTCCCTCTTCTCTCTATTCGATCTCCCTCTTTTTTTTCTTTCGTTTTTGTTTCTGCGAATGACTGAAACTGTGTAAATTAAATTTGATCAGCGACCGTTATCCGCGACCGCATGCGGTCGCTACTTTTTAATGACATGGATTTATCAGCGACCGCAAGCGGTCGCTGATATTAATTGGTCGCAGATACCCTTGGCGCCAACATTTCATGCCAAATTTTATGAGGGAAATGTGTGTTAGCGACCTCTTAACGACCGCATGCGATCGCTGTAATTAATTAGCGACTAGATTAATGTGTGGTCGCAGATATCGGTCGCGACTAGTAATATCAGCGACTGAAAAAGCGGTCGCTGATAAGGTTGGTCGCTGTTAGGCATTTTTAACTTGCTCAATGTAAGTATAGAGTTAGAAAACTCGCCTTGAGCGTAAGTTATAAAATTAAACTCACGATCACCTACATATAATTATAGAACCATAATATCTATTAGATATGCTAACATACCAAAACATGTTCATTACCATTCACATTTCAGAAACTCTAAGTGTTTAACTTCGCAACACTTATCTAATGTTCATTAGGTATACTAAATTATCACATAATGCGTTCTCGACTTACTAATCATATTTGCAACTTTAAACTCTCTAACCACAATTCACTATATTGTGTTAACCTTAACATTACCCATTTAACATACTAACATAATTTCAGGCGATACTATGATGCTATCCCAAGTCTGCAGTAATAGCAGAAGTCAGAATCTCAAACCGGGGTATGGCGCAGCTGCGCCATACAAAGGCTTGGGAACGGCGCAGCTGCGCTGTTTTTTGCCTTGGCACCGGCGCAACTGAGCCGGTGTTCAGACAGACGTAGAGAGGCTAATGAACAGTAGCCGACTTTAGCCTAACAAACACAAATTTCACCCAATAAACAGTAATATCAACACGTAAAATAAATATACAACTATCATAAACATGATTGCTCACATTTACAACCAATTAGAACAATTTAACACCAACTAAAACTAGTTTAATTTCTCAAAATTCATATTTTCATACTAAAACTCCATTTTTGATATTAATTATAGAAATCAGCACTGTAAATTCATTACTTGATCAAATCATCTCATTCAAACTACGTTATGATCGTATCTCGATGAATTACCAAATACAAGTTTTAATTTATACTTTCATATACAACCTGGCCATTAAAATTGATACTTTTCATGAACATATGAAAAACACATATAAACAAACACTGTCAAAATTTTCTACTGTTATAGCGAAACTAGCATATGAGTTCCGGTTCAGCCATAAACTCTAACATTGAAAGCATGTTTAACCACCATAACCTAGTTATATAACACAATTCAGAAGAAATATAATTCACAAAGCATAGCAAAACTTCATCGAGATACTCATAAACATAAATAATATCAGAGTGATAGAACATACCTTCAATTAGCGTGTAATTCTTGCTACGATCACTGGAATGCTCACGTTCTCTCTCAAATTCTCTCAAGTTTCACAATTCTCTGAAGTCTCTCACAACTCAATATGCTAGAATGCGTATAGCTAGGCCAAATAACCTTAAGCGTATTTTAAAAATTGACAAACCCTTAACACTAATACTAATTACATTATCAATTATAACGCCTAAGTTATAAATATATATTATATTTGTTATTTAATTATTTTATTTATTTTATTTAATTTCAAAGCTAGAAATTTCAAAAGCCATAAGGCTTGTTTGACAAACCATATAAATTTTAAAGAATTAAAATACTTAAGCCTTATTTGACAAAAACCAATTTAAATCCTTTTTAATTTATTTTAATAAACACCTTAGTGTAGAATTATAATCACATACTATATTTTAATTAAATATAGCATTTTAGAAAATACCACCAAATTATAATTTTTATTATAACTTTATTTAATAATTTAACATACCATCTAAATTATTAAATCAACACAACAACATAACACCTCATGTTATAATACAAACCTCTAAATTATAAATTAATTCCAATCATTTATATTCATCAACCATCACATCAACAAATATTTATTTAACAATACACACCTCAAATAATATTTATATAACTCAATAAATATTTAAATTACAATTTTGAAATTTTGGATCGTTACATCCTTCCCTCCTCACAAGGATTCTGTCCCCAGAATCACAATTTAAACAATCAATTCGTCACATTCTCCCCTACTTACAAAGATTTTGTCCCCAGAATCAAAGACACAGACTAAACAAATAACTCAGGATAATTCTTCATCATATCAGCTTCGAGTTCCCACATAGCCTCGTCGACATTTTGGTTCTTCCATATCACCTTCATAGAAGGTATCACTTTATTCCCGAGCACATGTTCTTTCCTGTCGACTATCTGGATAGGAATCTCTTCGTAAGACAAATCTTTACTGAACTGCAACGGTTCATACTCAATCACATGCTTGTAATCAGGTTTATAAGGTTGTAACACCGACACATGAAAAACATTGTACACATGCTCTAATTCTGTAGGTAAAGCTACCTCATAAGTCACCTCTCCCACTTTGCGTTAAATTTCAAAAGGTCCAATAAACCTTGGGCTGAGCTTTTCTTTCTTGCTGAAACAAATCTTCCCCTTCCAAGGAGAAATTTTCAGGAATACGAAACTTCCTACTTCAAATTCACGGTTCTGCCTGTGTTGATCAAAATACTTTTTCTGCCGATCCTGAGAAGCTACAAATCTTGCTCCGATGAGTTTGACAATTTTAGCGGTCTGCTGTACCAATTCTGGGCCTAACAGTTGACGTTCTCCAACTTTATCCCAGCATAATTGAGTTCTGCACTTCCTGCCGTATAACGCCTCGTATGGCAGCATACCAATGCTTGCGTGGTAACAATTGTTGTATAAAAATTCCACCAACGGTAGATGATCATCCCAGTTTCCTTTGAAATTCATGATGCACGCTCTGAGCATATCTTCAAGCATCTGGATCATTCTTTTGCTTTGCCCATCGGTTTGAGGAAGATAAGTTATGCTCATCTTCAATATCGTTCCCATGCATTCTTGTAGTCTCTTCTAGAAATTTGATGTGAACCTCGGATCTCTATCTGATACAATTGATACTGGAACTCCATGTCTTGAGACGATCTCTTTAACGTATAATTTTGTCAGCTGATCAAGATTAAATCTAATCTTTATTGGCAGAAAGTGTTCAGATTTTGCCAATCTGTCCACTATTACCCATACCACATCATATCCTTTCAGAGTCGTTGGAAGACCTACCACAAAATCCATTGTGATATGCTCCCACTTCCATTCCGGTATCTCCAACGGTTGAAGTAATCCGCTTGGTCGTTGATGCTCGACTTTTACTTCCTGACATGTCAAACACTTTGCAACGCATTCTGCAACATCTCTTTTCATGCTTGGCCACCAAAAATGACACTGCAAATCTTAATACATTTTCGTACTTCCAGGATGAATTGAATATCTGGAGCTATGTGCTTCCGCCAAGATTTCTTCTTTGATATCCTGTGCTGCTGGAACCCAAATTCGTCCCTCAAATCGCAGCATTCCCTCAGTATCAACCTTGTACTTCGCTTCTTTACCCTCGACTACAATTTGCCTTATTTTCTTACATTCTTTATCCCGTAGTTGAGCATTCTTCACTTTGTCCACCAAAGTTGGACTAGCTTCTATCTCGTATAATTTTTCATTGGGCTCTTCTGGAAATTTGATTTCCAGCTCTAACCTTGCCATTGTTGTAATAAACTCCTCCTTATATGTTAACAACATCAACTTTTCTCAGCCTTTCCTACTCAAGGCATCTGCAACCACATTTGCTTTGCCTAGATGATAAAAGATCTCATAATCGTAATCCTTTATCAATTCCATCCATATCCTTTGCCGCATGTTCAGGTCTTTCTATGTGAAAATATACTTCAGACTTTTATGGTCTGTGTAGATCTCATATTTTTCTCCGTAGAGGTAGTGTCTCCATATCTTCAGTGCGAACACAACCACTGCCAACTCTAAGTCATGAGTCAGATATCCTTTTTTGTAGTCCTTTAGTTACCTTGATGCATACGCAATAACCTTACCGTTCTACATAAGAACACAACCGAATCCTTTGTGTGAAGCATCACTATACTCCACAAAATTTCCTGTATTATCCGGTAATGACAACACAAGTGCCACACTGAGCTTCTTCTTTAATTCTTGAAAACTTTCTTCACATTTCTCCATCCAAACAAATTTTATGGAATTCATTGTCAAATTTATCAACAGAGTAGCAATCTTGGAAAAATCTTAAATAAATCGTCTGTAATATCCTGCCAACCCCAAGAAACTTCTTACTTCTGATGGATTTCTTGGTTGTTCCCAATTTATCACAGCTTCAACTTTTGATGTATCTACAAAAATCCTATCTTTATTGATTACATGCCTAAGAAATTGTACACGTTCCAGCCAAAATTCACATTTAGAGAATTTTGCGTACAACTTTTCCTTTCTTAACGTCTCAACGTCAATCGTAGGTGCTCAATGTGTTCCTCTTGAGTTTTAGAGTACACCAGAATATCATCGATAAACACCACCACAAACTTGTCCAAAAATGGTTTAAACACCCTGTTCATCAGATCCATGAACGCTGCAGGGGCGTTTGTCAAACCAAATGACATTACTAAAAATTTGTAATGTAAATACTGAGTTCGAAATGCCATCTTCGGTACATCCTCCTTCCTCACTTTCAATTGATGATATCCACTTCTCAAATCTATTTTTGAGAAATATCTTACACCCTTCAACTGATCAAACAAGTCATCTATTCTTGGCAATGGATATTTATTTTTAATAGTGACTTTGTTCAATTCCCTATAATCAATGCGGAGATGCATTGACCCATCCTTCTTCTTCACAAATAACACCGGTGCTCCCCACGGTGACACACTTGGCTGAATGTACTTCATGTTTAACAGTTCTTGCAGTTGCACCATTAGTTCTTTCATCTCCACCGGAGCCATTCTTTATGGGGCCTTCGATATAGGAGCGGTTCCTGGCGCTAAGTCAATCACAAATTTGATATCTCGGTTAGGTGGAAGTCCTGACAAATCCTCCAGAAACACGTCCATGAACTCCCTAACCACTGGTATTTCCTCCAATTTCATACTCTTCTATTTTTGAGTATCAACTATGTTGGCTAAGTACACTACACAGCCTTTACTTAACAACTTTTTGGCCTGCATCATCGTCAGACATTTCATTTGTCTAGGCAATTTGCTACCATGAAAAACTACCTTTGATGGAGTCATAAGGTTTACACACTTCTTTTGGCAGTCAATTATCACTCCATAATTAAACAGCCAATCCATTCCCAAAATAACTTCGAACTCTCCGAGTTTTATCGGAATTAAATCTACTTCCATAACATTCCCCTTAACGTTCATCCTACAGTTCTTGTATACGAACCTAACAGGAATCACTTCCCTATTCACAATTTCTATATTTGAAGGAAATTTCAACTCTTCACACGGTATTTCTAACCTCTTAGCAAATTCATCAGATATAAACGAGCAAGTAGCACCCGAATAAAATAATACATATGCATCTATATCATTGATTGGGATAATACCTGACACGACATCTTTTGATTGCACTGCATCCTTCACCGTCATGTTGAAGGTTCTGGCTGTGGGCTTATTTATTGTTGTTGGTCCAGTAATAGCCAACGCACCTCCACTAGCATTTCCCTTGCTCCCATTTGTCTCACCAGATCTCTTCTTAGGGCATTCACGAGCAAAGTGATCCTTGGATCCGCACGTGAAGCACACATTCTTCTTAGCTTGAGTGCAATTTGGGGCGATGTGACCCTCCTGGCCACAATTGAAGCATACTCGTTTCCCCAGCAAACACACTCCCTTATGAAACTTTCCGCACATAGCACATGCTTCGAACTTCTTATTTTACTGGTTTCTTTGCTGATTTCCAGCTCCTCCATTCCTATTCCACTTCCTCTTCAGGTTGTTTCCATTACTACCGTTACCACCACTCTTAGCTTCACCTTCACTTTTCTTCTTTCTCTGCTCTTGATTATGCTTTGTTACTGCCTCACCTCCACTTTCAGCGAGAATTGCCTTCTCCATCACTGCTGCAAATGTCTTCAATTGGAACAGGGAGACCCTACTGTACAACCAGGGTTTCAGTCCTTGCTCAAACCTCTTTGCCTTGCACTCGTCTGTGCTGACCTGATACGGCGCAAACATCGCCAACTCGTTGAATTTTGCAGCATACTCAGACACTGACATTGTTCCCTGCTTTAGTTCTAAAAATCGAACCTCTAGCTGAATCTTCGAACTCTCTGGGAAATAGGTCTCGAAGAACAGCTCCTTTAACCTATCCCAGGTCATCACTCATGGTCCTTCATAAGTTTTGTTGGCCTGCCACCAATAGCTAGCCTCCTCTTTCAACATAAACGTTGCAAAAGCAGTCTTCTGATTCTCCTCTACCCTAACCACATCGAAAACCTTCTCGATTTCCATGATCCAAGTTTGTGCTTTGACTGGATTCATAGACCTTCAGAATTCTGGTGGTCCAACTACCTTAAAGTCCTTGAACGTCGTACCTTAATTCTAAGGTTGATTTTGCAAAGCACCTGTCAGTAA
Organism: Panax japonicus; assembly: GCA_020205505.1. NCBI lineage: Eukaryota > Viridiplantae > Streptophyta > Magnoliopsida > Apiales > Araliaceae > Panax > Panax japonicus. Next base: position 36,315,777 of record CM035110.1, on the reverse strand, counting down.
CGTCACTAGCTGCTGAACAGGGTTTTCTTCCACATTGTTGTTGTTGTCTTTCTCAATGATTCTCCGTTGTGGTGGTTGACGTCTTGAAGCCATTTTCTGTTAAAATACATCCATTAGCTTTTATTTATTCCTTTTAAGTATTTATACTTAAGTTGCACATCATACAAGTTTATCATGTAACACATAACACTTAACACTTTGAATAAAGTAGTAACTTTTATTCATTCATCATAAAAAAATATCAAAACAATAGCATCACTGCTATTTACATTACTTTCCTGAACTATAAAGTTTCCTGAACTATAACAGTTGCATGGTAACATCAGCATCCTCTATCCCATTGGTTATCATACCCAGGATTTACATTTCATTTATTTTCAAAATCACCTAACAATTATAATCTCTACAATGTCCTACTAAGATAAAGCATAGCCTTACGACGCTATTCCTCTAAAATTCGGAACATTGTTTGACGATCCAATACGTATGATGGCAGCGTCTCAAACTGAATGGGATACCTTATGACTCGATCTTTAGCTCGATTGACCACGATGTTGAATACGTTGCTCATTTTTTCCATCTTCCTCCTCCTGGCTTGTGCATCCCTCTCTGCTATTCCGGCTCGTTGGTAAGCTTTATTGTACGCATCTTCAGCCCTTGCCCTCTTAGTAGATTCCTCTTTTAGTTTATTCTCCAAGTCTGCAATCTTCTCCATCATTTTCTCGTTTTCCCCTTCTGTGTGGATCAGCTTCTCTTAAACGTTGTTCAGTCATTCTTCTCGATCTTGGATCTCATCGTCTTTCTGTGCCATCGAGGTTTGTTGTTCAGCTACTATCTCCTGCAACTCCTCGACGGTGTCTTGAAGTTCCACATTGCGGTCATACACCTCATCGTACATACGGGCAGCTATCGAAATAAATGGTAGCTCTTCCTCCTCTTCCTCCTCATCCTCTAACTGTGGCAGCTCTATGGGATCCTCCTCATCCGTCTCTATCTCATCATCCTCGTCAGGTACCCTCTCCTGCTCAACTACTGTGACCGACGAAACTGTTTCCCGTGGCAGTAGTTGTTCCTAAATCACCTGAATATCCTGAGGCTCCTCATCTCTTGCCTGACTGGATCCTCCTATAATAGTCATTCCGTCAATCAATGTTTAAGTTTTAATTACTAACTATACTATTTGACACTCATGAGCACAAAAAGTTGTAATCACATAAGCACATAAGTGTTTTATTACTTTCTCTTTCCTAAAACTCGATAAGAGTTCATCATCACTATCTTTTCAAAAGTTACTTCCTAAGGTTTTTTTTCACCTACCTAAGGTTCATAACCTAAGGCTTTGATACCAACTTGTGACACCCCCAAATCTAGGAACTTCATTCCCATAAGATTTAATGCTCACTAATCAAGCATTCATACTATCAACCCAAATAAAATAATATTTAAATCATAAAATCCTCCTATAATAAATAGGGTTACATCATTAAGATCAAAAACATCCCAGGTTATCTAACCTTTAAACATCATTCAAAAGCAGAATTAAGTTATTACATAACATCGTTAAGATAAAGTCTAAGATTATCATAACTAATAAAAGTCTAATATCATAATCACAATCAAAATTACAAGTCTTCATCACTTGTACATTTTTCCCTTTCTTTTGCTAGTCGAAGGTTCATCTACCTTCTCCTCTTTAGCTGCAATGAATTCATAAATATGCAAGAGTGAGCAAAACAATTGCTCACTGGATATAATAGAGAATTAACAGGAGTATAACATTAATAACTGCCAATAATAGGCTCATCAAGATTGAATAGTACTCTAACAATGATAATCAGAAAATGGAATCCAAAATATGGAATATACATCACTGAGGGTCATAAGACCACGAACTACGTCCACAGTTGCAAGTAATCTTTCAACTCTAACTTTAACAGTCATAAGACTATAAGGAACTCGTACATAGAGCGATCAGCCCTTCGTACCATGTATTGTGCACAAACATTTAACGCTACGCGTACGTTATCCCCTAATCTTAATAGGGTTGTTCATCTCAGTATTTAGAGTACAAGTCCGCACCAAAGAAAGTTTGGTTTGGATAAGCTTTCAAGGGTAATTTAAAGTTTAACGAACATCAACTAGAGGACTAGTTGAATCAATAATGTTTGATAATACCTCAGTTGATCAATAATAATATACAACAATGAATAAGTGAAAGTGAACAGTCTATACTTGATCTCATGCTTAGAAACAACTACAAAACATAAGTATTGGGTGACAATAATAATCCTTGCTTGAATAAAATTAAGCTAGGATTATGAATCATTGAATAAACATTAAGTAATAGCAAGCTGAAAATAAAGCTCACTTATCATGAAAATTACTTGTGTCAAGTAAATGAACTATAATGAATCGACATTTTAAATTAGAATTCAAGAAAACTGCATTCATAATATCCGAATAACAATAATGAAACTTGTCTAACAATAAACAAGTTAGAATGCATCAATAAGTATTGGACTTCAAACTTGGTTGAATACAATAATGTCATAGCTAGATTGTTCAAATCATGATTAAGAATACAGTAGTTCGTTTAATGAAACTTTAAAGTAAGAACTAGCTCAATAGAAATGTAACAATAAAAGGCTTGCTTAATGTAAAAAGAGAAGTTTAGAAACTTGCTCAATGTAAGTATAGAGTTAGAAAACTTGCCTTGAGCGTAAGCTATAAAATTAAACTCACAATCACCTACATATAATTTTAGAACCACAATATCTATTAGATATGCTAACATACCAAAACATGTTCATTACCATTCACATTTTAGAAACTCTATGTGTTTAACTTCGCAACACTTATCTAATGTTCATTAGGTATACTAAATTATCACATAACACGTTCTCAACTTACTAATCATTTTTTGCAACTTTGAACTCACTAACCACAATTCACTATATTGTGTTAATCTTAACATTACCCATTTAACATACTAACATAATTTCAGGCCATACTATGATGCTATCCCAAGTCTGCAGTAACAGCAGAAGTCAGAATCTCAAACCGGGGTATGGCGCAGCTGCGCCATACAAAGTCTTGGGACCGGCGCAGCTGCGCCATTTTTTACCTTGGCACCGGCGCAGCTGAGCCGGTGTTCAGACAGACGCAGAGAGGCTAATGAATAGTAGCCGACTTTAGCCCAACAAACACAAATTTCACCCAATAAACAGTAATATCAATACGTAAAATAAATATCCAACTATGATAAACATGATTGCTCACATTTACAACCAATTAGAACAATTTAGCACCAACTAAAACTATTTTAATTTCTCAAAATTCATATTTTCATACTAAAACTCCATTTTTGATATTCATTCTAGAAATCACCACTGTGAATTCATTACTTGATCAAATCATCTCATTCAAACTATGTTATGATCGTACTCGATGAACTACCAAATACAAGTTTCAATTTATACTTTCATATACAACCTGGCCATTAAAATTGATACTTTTCATGAACATATGAAAAACATGTTAGGTTTGTAACATTCAAGAACGCAATCAAATTGCAAAAAATTAGCGGAAGCGATGAAATCAGAGTTTAAAAATTTTACAAACCATAAACCCGGATCATCCTTTATGCACAATTATTAATTAAACGAAAAGATAAAGAACAAGAATCATACCCTTGAAGATCCGAGCTTCCTCAGGTACAAGTTCACCTCCAATCCTTTTCGCGTTCAACTTGAATCCACCGGGTTTGGTTCCTTCCTTTGATCAACGTTAGCCACCCAAGTGTTTGGCCTCTAGAGGTGATCCACCAAGGAAGAACAAAATTCAAGAAGATGGGTGGTTGGCAAAACCCTAGTTTTCTATCTCTATAGAAAAAGGCGTACTCTCCAACAGTTGGAATAACGTATGTTAGATATCTGATATAAGACTCCTCTTATAAAGATATCTAGTAACCCTATTAAAATAAGGTATTATTTATTTAATTAAACTCTTTTAATTAAATGGGCTCCCTAATCTTATTAGGGATAATTAATTAAACTCCTTTAACTAATTTTCCCTCCTAATCCTATTAGGAATATATGAGAGTACTTATATTAAATTAATTCCTAAACTCTTTTAGAAATTAAAATAATAATAATAGTAATAATATTAATAAGACTCCTCTTATTAATTTATATTTAATATTTCTAAAATATTAAATAATAAATATTAAGCTATTTAATTTATTCTATCACCATAGATTAAATTAAATATACTTAACATATTATTACGATTATGCCATTAACTTCTTAAATAATTATTCTTCCTTTTATGGTGTGACCCTTTAGGTTCTCCATATTAAACCGGTTGTGAATAAATCAATTAGAACAATTCTAATCTTATTTAAATAAATAAATTAAACTAATAATTTATTTAAATAAATAATATTTATTCTACAATAGGGATAAGCCTCCCTAGCGATCAACGACTTTCCAGATAATATAGATTTCAACATTAATCATAAAAGAACCTTTGAGTAAATAGTTACCGTACAATTCAATCCTTCCACCATACAATGTCCCAATTAAATATAAGACATGGAATTTCTGTCAAGTCTTATTTTATTTAATTATATGTATTTCGACTCTTAAATGCACAACCCCAAATAATGCAAATTAGAAACTCCTTTCTAATTTCATTCTGCCTTGGCCAAGGACTACTGGGTTGTCATTTATCGAATCACATAGGACATTTCTCTTCTTTTACTAGAAGTGGTAGATTCTTTATTGATCATACATTATCTCCATGTATAACTTATTATACCCAAACATACCCTTTGATATACCCTAAGGGTCTTAAGGAATAAGTCAAAGTATAACTCATCATACACAAGATACTATGATGATCTCAAGTCCAAGGATCACTTGTACTACTATCACTACAGGAATTTCTATTGACATGCAAGTAAAACTCCATTAGGTATTCCTTAGCGAGTCACATTCAGTGAACTTATTCTCTAATAAGCACCTACATACTTGCTTTAGTGTCTCCACACAAATGATCATGAGATCAATCATCCTCATCCAATGAGCAAGCAACGTATGTACCAATCTATCCGGATTCACTAATCCCCAATTTAGTAATCCAACGATTGGGAACTATTTTAGTTTTAAGCTTTCTAAGAATTTAGATCTCATTAGAATGATCATCATCATTATTCTAAAAGCATTGCTTAAAACTATGGGTTTATCACATATTATAAAACAGCATCATGTAGATAATTTAAAAACCTTTAATAAATTAATACTTTTTACTAATAATGAATAAGATTGTTTACAAAGTATATGCTTTATCATCAAACATGATTGGCTTGTGTGCATACTACTTTCAATCTCCCACTTGCACTAAAGCCAATCGTCATGGTATCTCATACTCTTCTTCTCTAAGTGACGATTATCCTGCTGTTGGATAAGCTTCAGTAAATAGATATGTAATGTTGTTCTTGAGAGTCCACTATCTCTATAGTGATTTCCATCTTTCAATGATTTATTTAATCAAATGAAAGTGCCACAACACATGTTTAGATCCAAGATGAGACTTAGGAACAATTCCTAGTTCTGTAATGAACTTTTCATCCAAACAATCAACTTGTAGCTTCATTTATAGTTATATACTTTGTCTTTATCACTAAACCAACAACTCTTTGCTGTTTGGAACCTTTCCAATTCACTGCACCACCGTTCAAGGTAACCCTTTACCTTAAAGTGGATTTTCTGTCGTCTTGGTCTGTCTGAAAAACTTGAGTCTGTTAAGCCCTCTAGTTTTAATTCAGACCCACCATGTATTATGATCACATCCTTAGTGCCGGTTAAGTACTTTTAGATGTTTTTCACTGTCTCACAGTGAACTTCTCCAGAATATGACTGATCAACATCAGGTCACGTATATTTCATTGCATACATGATTGTCACTCATGCGATCTCTCTTTTAGGAGTCTATGGGGACTATTAAGAGAGATACACTCTATGGCTCATCAACATGAGACATCTCTTGGAGTTTACCATGCTAAACGACTTTAGCATCAAATGAATATACGTTCTTTGGGTTAAGCTGAGTATCCTTTTAAATCTATCTATATAGATTTGCATCCCCAATTAAGATACTCTTCCCAAATCATTCATGGAGGAATGTTTAGACAACTTTATCTTTACTGATTGTAGCATTGGTATGTTATTCCTCATCTGTATTATATCAACATATAATAATAGAAATGTCACGACACTCCCACTGACCCTTTTGTACACACTAGGTTCATTCTTATATTTGATAAAATCAAACTCTTTTGAATCTTTCATCAAAATGAATGTTCCATTTTTTGAGAAGATTGTTTCAATCCATTTCTCTGAGTGTCTACAACTCTTACCTCATCGTATGTAACTGGATCATCATCTTCTATGATACGTACCTCATCATCATCATCCATGATGAATCCATACCTTCCAGGTATCTTCGGTACTATTCCAGATTTACGATTCGATTGTGGTACAATAGGTCTATCTATAGGTTCCTCTTATTTGACTTGTAGTGTTTTGTGGTTCTTGAACTTTTCAAGATGTATTATCCTCCCACTAGCCCCTTCAATGATAAACACCTTTATCTTAGAAGGTAGCATGTTTCACAACAAAAACCTTTTGCTAAGTAGGATTATAGAACATATGCCCTAAATTTACTTTAGGATGTCCCACAAATCTACACTTGTCAAATCTTGTCCCAAGCTTATCATTTGAAACCGTTTCATATAAGTTGGACAACCCCTTATCTTAACATACTTAAGATTAGGAATCCATCCTGTCCATAACTTTTATGGAGTCTTGGGGCCGGATTTTGAGGTTACCTTTTCCGTAGATATGTAGCCATTTCTAGGACATTATCGTAGAAGGATACTGAAATGTCGGTAAAATCATTATGGACTGCACCATGTCCAACATGGTGCGATTTTTCATTTAGATACATCAATCAATTATTGTGTATCAGGAGGTGTCCATTATGAGAAAACCATTTAAGATGATCTAGAAACTTATTGCACATGTATTTATTCCTTGATCTAATCAAAGAATATTAATACTTTGTCAATTTGTTTCACTTCTGAATTCTTTGAACCTTTCAAATAATTCACACTTGTATTTCAGCAAATACATACATTCAACTCTTTGAATGATCATCTCCTTTTCTAATACTAGTTTGTTCAATTTGCAAAATTATTTTTTACGTAAGTCAAGTATATAAAATCCATTAAGTAATATTCCAGTTCTATACAAAACATTATTATTATAAATAGAACAACAATTGTTCTTAAATATAATATCAAAGATTTTATTGTCTAACAATAAAATGGAAATAATGTTTCCAACAAGTACTGGAATACAATAACAACTTATTGACTTAATAGACTTGCCCGTAGGCATTGCTAAACTATAAGTTCCTATAGCTAATGCAGCAACCTTTGCTTCATTTCCCACACATAGGTTTACTTTTATTTGTTTAGCTTTCTACTTCTACTTGGTCCCTTCATAAATCTATATTTATGATAACCAAAGTCGGTATCCAATACCCAAGTAGAACCTTGACTTAATGAAAAATTTATTTTAAATCATGAACAAAATTGTATTTGTACCCGAAACTTCACTAAGCTTCTTTTGGTTAGCCTCTGCAAGATGCTTCTAGCAGTTTCTTTCCAGTGTCCAGGCTTATTGCAGTGGAAGCAAACTCTTTTGCTATCCGTATCAGTTTTGTTCTTATTATCCTTTGTTTTTGCCCTTTCTATTTACCTTCTTAGAATCTTTCTTCTTTTCAGAAGATCCTTTGACCCTTACCAGTAAGAATTGGTTTTTCTTGGTTGGAAAGTGACTCTCAACATTTTTCAACATGTTAAGCAAATCAGCGAGGCTGATATCTAGCTCGTTCATATGAAAAATTCACAACAATTGTGAAAGGAGTCCGGGAGTGAGTGCAAGATCAAATCTTAGCTCAAATCTCCATCCATGACAAAACCAGTTGTCCTAATTGATCAATCAAATTGATTATGTTAAGGACTTTTATCTGTACCGTAGTGTCATCGGTCATTCTAGATCGGAAGAGCTCCTTAGATATCTAATATCTATCAGTCCTACTTTCCTCACCATCAACTACTTGATGTGCAGGAATATAATAGGAGCATCCATAGTTTCATGCTGACGCTGAAGCTCGTTACTCATGGATGCGAGAATGATGCATTGAGCCAACTATGCATCATCTAGCCACTTTCTAAAAGTAGCAATATCTTCCTCAGAGGCATTGTCTGCAACCTTTTCAGGGATAGGCGTATTAAGGACATAAGATAACTTTTCAGCCATGAGAACTATTCTCAAATTCCTTAACCAATCCGTTTAATACGGTCAGGTTAAATAAGCATCTAATATGCTATGCAGTGATAGTAATTTAGACATTGTAAAAATCTGTAAATGAATTTGTAATTAACAACATTTTAACATACATTCTTTTATTAATTACCAAAATAAATTAGGTCTTGTTTTAAATTGGTATCTCCCACTATTTTCTTCAAACTATATTACCCTCACTTATATAGTTCGGCAAAATCTAATTAAAGATTTGCTAGTGAGAATAAGGATCCTATTTCAAATGTATATAGCCTTGTGTGTGCACAACAAACTATATATAAATAAATAGGTAGACAACTCTTGTCAATTACATTAACTATGTAACTCCTTGTATTTTGCCTCTTAAATCGTAATGGTCAAGTGTGTGCACATCCGAACTAAAATGATTTAAGTTAAGTCAGACCCAGCATTTCCATATAAGTGAAGAGAAAACTACAGCCCTTGTGTGTGCACAACAAAGCAGTAATGTTCAATTCCTTATAAACATCATATGTAATAAAAACAACATCTTAAATATTTAATACTCGCCTTGTGTGTGCACAACAAACTCATATTAAATATTCAATACTCTATTGTTTCTATCATGCTAGAAGGCGACGTTCGATATTCCAAATATCTTTGAACGTTACAACTTAATATAAAAATTTGAGGGGTTTGTTATTAATTTGTCTCATCTTGTTTAGCGCACATGCACATATATATATATAAAATACGCGTCATATTAATGAACATGCGAAACATGTTTGCATAATATATAATATATATAGTATAAGCATGCACATATAGAATACTATATTCTACCCGGATTGATTATGGACTTTATTCTAGTTTGGTTCACTAGAGCCACCAAGTGAACCAAAAAGGTCAAACCCTAGGGGTGCAAAAATTAATATTTAAATATAACTATTACATTTAAACCCGGGCTCCATTACAAACGGGTCTTCACGCGCTCCTTGTCCCTTGATCTCCAATTCTTCAAAATTAATTCTAACTATTCCTATTACAAAACTATTTAAAATAAATAGAAACCTTGATCAGCAGTCAAGGGGAAGTACATAGGAGGGAGTTAGAATTTACATTAAGAAAAATAGAGAAGACGAGGTACGCAGACCCCATTTAATAAAACCCATACATTCATGCATCCAACTAAAATAAAATCCAATCACATTGATCAATAGTCCATAATCAATCCCATTTATTATCATACACATCACCATATGTATAAATAAATATTATTCATCTTATGAATAATAAACATTTAATATATATATTGATATCATTTAATGGGCAAATTTAGTTAGTATAAAATCTAATTTTGAATCAAAATAAACTCCTTTATTTTAATCCAAATTTAAATCAAAATAAAACTATTTTATTTTAATTTATCCAATTTTGAATAAAATAAACTATTTTATTTTAATCAAAATCTTTAATCAAAATAAACTCCTTTATTTTAATTAATTATGGAATCCAATTCCATAATAAAAAAAATAACTCCTTTATCAAAGGAAACACGGATTATTTTCCTATTCACAAATAAACTCTTTTATTTTGAATAATATGAAATCATATTTCATATCTAAATAAACTCCTTTATTTAAGGAAATTAGGATTCTCTTTCCTATGCACAAATAAACTCCTTTATTTTGAATAATATGAAATCTTATTTCATATCTAAATAAACTCTTTTATTTAAGGAAACATAGAATCCAATTTCAACTCCAATTAGTTATCATGGAATCCAATTCCAACTCTAATTAGTTAGCATGAAATTTAATTTTAAAATTAAAATAAACTCTTTTATTTAAATATTAAAATAAACCTATTATTTTAAAATTAAAATAAACATTTTATTTTAATTATAAAATAATAAGATTAATATATATAACTTATATATATTACCACACCAGATTGTGAATAAATATATAATTATATAATTTGAAACCAAATTCGGTGCAAATACAAATCCTGTACCATTTGAAATCATGCAATCAGGATACGTGGGATTGCAGCTTGGTTATCTAGAAAACAAAGTCACGTGGATATCTAAAAACAGATCCTGCTATATAGGTAAACATATATAATATATATGATTATCCTGTAACCAAAAGCATGAAAGCCACGTTTTTTTTTTGTTTTTTTTTATTAAAAGGAAGTTATTCACCCAACCAACTCAGCTAGTCAGCTTGGCCGAATCCCACCATGCATCAACCGCATCAAATTAATGATGTTGCAGACGGAAGTTATATATATATAAATCCGTGACAGTTTCGCGAATTGCGCCATTTTTTTTTATTAAATTTTATACAATAAAATTATGCCCAATTAAATTGTTCTAAACACATATCAATATACATATCAAATCTGACAATTAATAATTCGCATAAAGGTTTGGCTCTGATACCACTGATAGGTTTGTAAAATTTTTAAACTCTGATTTCATCGCTTCCGCTAATTTTTTGCAATTTGATTGCGTTCTTGAATGTTACAAACCTAACAAAACACATATAAACAAACACTGTCAAAATTTTCTACTGTATTAAGAGGTTTAAGATGTCTATTAATCATTTTTGATTTAAATAAACAACTTCAGTATCATAATAAAGCTCGATGGATTTCCCCAACCCATCACTTACATACTCTACTTGAGTTTTCTACTAAGGTTATAACCTAGGTTTCGCATTCCTAACGTTTATAACCTACAGCTTTGATACCAACTTATAACACCCCCGCATCTGGGTCCTCTGACCCCGGTCTGGTCATCACGACAAAATACAAACATCCACCTCTAAACAACATACGATAACTAATATGCGTAAAATAATAAACATACGTCGTTCATTCAAAAGGTGTTACTAGTCCAAAGATACGATAACCTTAATATCATCTTACAAACATACCCTAAAATAAACATTAGGGTTCATATTACATAACAATAATTTAAACTAAGCGTAAGGTAAAGTCTGCTCCTTGCCACTATTCTACATCTTTTCTTTACCCTTGTCCTTCCTTGAGGTCTCGGGCTTAGCTGCAATATAATTCATGATATAGCAAGGAGGAGCAACAAGTTTTCCCAACAAGTTTAAATACAATAATAAGGATATATCAGGATAAATGGAAAAATATCTGGCACTGGATTCAACAATATGAATATCTGAAGGATTCTACAATATGAATATTTGAAGGATTCAACAATATGAATATTATAAGAAAGATAATGATTGCTTTTAGAATAACTACTAGTCAAGTAGACTTTGAACTATAACACTCTAATGGAATCAATAGCTAATTGACCCTTTGGTTACTGGCTACAAAATAAGTACTTGAGGGGATCAGCCTCACGTACACTATGTATATGCATAACATTTAAATATGCTCTTTGTATCTTATATTAGATACATGGGGTACTCCCCTATCATAGAAGGGGTGTTCTTTCAGTCTTAGAATTCTTACCGTCAATTGGTTTGGATAGCTTTTATAAAATTTCATACGTTTGTCTGACTAAACAAATGTTCAGACTCTATCCAACACAGTTCAATAATTATTGAACTTTAAATAATGTACAAGTCCAAGACTGTACGACCTCAAGTGCACTATGTGCGAATGTCAATAATATCGATGTGGAATAATTGTAAAGTAATTAAACCACTTAATAGCATGCTTAGAAATAAGATTCAAGCTTAAATGAATAACTTTCATTTCAACAATAACCTGCTCAATACAATATGAGAAGGATAGGAAACTTCCACAAACTCAAAGTGGTGTAAGTTAGGAACTTGCAACACAATAAAATAGTGTTCAGATACTTATTCAAGTAAAAGAGTAAGAATTAAGGAACTTGCACAATCAAATAGTGAAGTTTAAGGAAACTTGCTCAATAATAATTGGAGTAAGTTTAGGGAACTTGCAACACAATAAAGTAGTGTTCGTATACTTGCTCAAGTAAAAGAGTAAGAATTAAGGAACTTGCACAATCAAAGAGTGAAGTTCACAGAAACATGCTCAATAATAATTGGAGTAAGTTTAGGGAACTTGCACAATCAAAGGATAGTTTAGATACTTGCCTGTTTGCTCAGCAATAGTATAATACTAGCTTTAACTAACTCACGTCGAAATGACCTAACATTAACAAGTCGGTCTTTCAATTAGTATGTGTAAACTTATGCTTTTACACTTACAATAATTAAGTCTTCATACAGCATACTTCTTAACACATTACAAAGCATATTGGTCATACATTACATGGTAAAGTAATCATATATGTGAGACCCCGAATTTTATAAAATAAAAGTATTCAATTTTTCTATTTTGGTAAATAGTTAAATTGATAAACTTTTAAAGTTAAGGGTCATATTTGAAAATTTTTCAAAGTATACAACTTGTTAAAAAATATTCTTTTTGTCGGGGAATATCCGTACGACGGCACAATCATTGGTGGACCCCACAACGGAAGTATTATCGTAGTAAGAAAACGATAGAATTATCTTTTTATAAAATAACGGAGGAAGTGTTACCATTAAAACTGTTGAACTACTCGGTAGTAAAAGTACAGTAATATACGTGGTTGCATAGTAGCACACGGTATTGATTATTGATGCTTACGTAAGAAGTCACTCAGTTATACTCAATTATTGATACTGTAATTGTTGCATCATATCTCTCATATTATTGATTTAATTATTGTCTCAGTATCATCTGCATAATATGATATATTATTTAATCAATAATTAAGACGACAAAGTTATTCATATTATTAAATTGCAATATTTACAATGTCTAGAAGTTCTGTCAAGGAGAGGTTTTGTCACGTAATTGTACGCCAATAGGGAGAAATTCTTATTGGAAAGCCCCCTCTTTCCTGGGAACAACTTGGTTGTTAAATATTGTGAGTTATAATATTAGCGATGAATAAGTTCATGTTGATTAAAGATGAATTTGATAGTTTCATTGTGCTGGGATTATTGGTGTTAGTAGAAATCGTCATCTATTCCGATGATAATTGATGTTTAGAGGTTATATTGTTCAATCGGGTATTCGGGACACTTTTTGTGTCGGAGTTACTACTCATGAGTTAATATTCACGAGTTACTATTCATGAGTTACTATTCATGAGTTAATATTCATGAGTTACTATCCACGAGTTACTATTCATGAGTTACTATTCACCCGAACAATATATTTCTCTTCGGTCCAAATTATTTTTTGGTACAATATTATTCTATGAGGAGATGTGCTAATTTTTCAGACCGTTTGTTGAAATTATAATAGTAAATCAATATGGATCGCTGATTTAAAGTTTAAATAGTAAATCAATATGGATCGCTGGTTTAAAGTTTTAATAGTGAATCTGTATGGACTGTTGCTTTAAGTTTTAATATGGATCGTCCGTTTAAAAGTAAATCAATCTGGACCGTTCATGAATTAGTTACTATTCAGTCCATTCTCCTATAAATAGAAGCTCATTCCTTCATTATTTCTTACGAATTCACTGAAACTCTAGAGAGAGAATGCTATAGAGCAATAATTATAGAGGGAGAAGCTATAGAGAGAAAGAAGAATAGAAGTCTGTTACCTCTCTATTCCAGTATCCAGCTTTATTCTAAGGTAAAGGATATTATTATTATAGTAAGGGGTATTATTTTTTTCATATTTATGAAGAGAACTTCTGTTATTCCATTCTTTATTATTCTGTTGGAATAACCTGTATACGTGGACTCCCCTATACTTGGTGAAATCCTTCTGTTATTCTATTCTTTATTATTCTGTTGGAATAACCTGTATACGCGGACTCCCCTATACTTGGTGAAATCCTTCTGTTATTCCATTCTTTATTAGTCTGTTGGAATAACCTGTATACGCGGACTCCCCTATACTTGGTGAAATCATTCTGTTATTCCATTTTTTATTATTATGTTGGAATAACCTGTTTATGCGAAGTGCCGCATACTTGGAGAAATTCTTCTATTATTCCATTCTTTATTATTATGTTTGAATAACCTGTTTATGCGAAGTACCGCATACTTGGTGAAATTGTTCCATTATTCCATTCTTTATTATTATGATGGAATAACCTGTTTATGGGAAGTACCACATACTTGGTGAAATTCTTCTATTATTCCATTATTATTATGTTGGAATAACCTGTTTATGCGAAGTACCGCATATATGGTGAAATTCTTCTATCATTCCGTTCTTTATTATTCTGTCGGAATATCCCGTCGGTGCGAATTTCGCCTGACCTGGTTCCATTATTTATTATTCCGTTCTTTATTATTCTTTCAGAATATCCTGTCTGTGCGTTTACGCCGGACCTGGTTCTATTATTTATTATTATGCTGGAATAATCTGTTTATGCGATCTATCGCATGCATGGTGATTTCTGTTGTTATTCCATTCTCTATTATTTTGTTGGAATATCTTGTCGGTGCGTATTACGCCTAACCTGGTTCCATTATTTATTATTCTGTTGAGAATGACCTGTCGGTGCGATCTATCGCATGTATGGTGATTTCTTCTATTATTTCATTCTTTATTATTCTGTTGGAATAACCTGTCTATGTGGATTATCACATGCATGGTGAATGATCCTTTGTATTCATTCCTTATTAAATTGTGGAAATGATCTGTCTAAGTGGATTACCGCATGGCGGCAAAAATCCATTTGCAGTTTCATATATTCTATTATACTCAGTTGGTTAAAGTTTTATCTTCTATACTCCATGAAATTAGTGGAATATCCTTGATATTTCCGCTTCATCCACTATCTTTTCATGGAAATATTCTTCTGAGCATTCTTGAATTTTACTCTACAAAGAAGTATCATGTTGACAATTTGGACGTTATTAGTTATTGGATAAACTAATTCTTGAACTTGTTTTATTGAATTCTTATATCATTGTCATCATCCTCATGTTTATATTTTGTTAAAAGTCATTTGTGGCCTGTAGTGCATAGATGGACTTGGTATGATTATGACCAGGGATTATTCGGTATAATCATGACCGTAATGTTACAAATGATGTGGAAAAAGTCCTCATTGGCCCGTAGTGCATTGATGGACAGTTTTTGGTATGATTATGGCTATGGATTCACTTCGACCAAGAGTGTAAAGATGAATTGTTTTATGGCATGATCAGGACCGTTGATGAAAATGCAATTATCATTGGCCCGTAGTGCAAGATAATTCGTGGTTGTGATATTAATTAATATCCTTGGCCTGTAGTGCATGGATGATTCGATGATGTGGATTAATTATTGAGCTGAGTCTCAGCAATGAAATATTAATTCATGGATGTGATTTAAAGAATATCCTTGGCCGTAGTGCAAGAATGATTCGATAATGTGGTTTATTTATTAAGCTGAGTCTCAGCATTATTGGTTATACAGTTGTATATCTTTTGGCCGTAGTGCAAACATGAATTTGTTAGTATGATTATGAGCAGGAATTGTGATTTGGTATAACCATGACTTTTGATGTTTCAGGTGAAGATAGGTGATGAAAATTATCTTCGTCCTGGATGCGAAAAAGGAATTCAGAATCACAATTATGATTATGAGTTATTCATATGATTATGGACAGGAATTTTTTATTGATGTTACAGGGATAAGACATTATTGGTGGAATTTTAACATAGAGAAGATAATAGATCTGATGGTTTATTTGACTCTTTTAATGGATTGCTCGTTCCACTGCAACTATGGTTGAAAAGTTTTATCATCCACCATATGTTCTAAATCTCTAATTTATTATTGACGAAAGCTATTGATAATTAAATTATCTTTAATTATAATATTCTTTACTAGGCTAGTTGTGCTCAACCTTTTGCTTCACAATTCCTTTCAGGTAATAAGAGTGTAGCTGGGTCAAGCAGAGATAACAGGGGAATAGAATAGTGGTCTATAGCTGTTGAGGTTCTCCCTAAATAGTATGGAAATAATTTTATTGAGAACTTTAGATAAGTGTGCGTATTGTATACGTCATTTGATATTTAATTTTGGTGAACCGAATAGGGTGAGGTGAAACCAACTTTGGAAGGGTGTTTTGCCACTATCATACAAGATTTCTAATGACATACAATCTCGTGTTATCATAAGACAGGATTGTGCACATCCACTTGCTTAGTATATCTACAAGCACTGCCTATATGATCTTGGAGTTTATTTGAAATATAATTTTCACTTAGAGACAATGGATATAGTTATCTGTCAAGAGAAGACTCACCATTGGATAGAAGATGATAGTAATCTTCTCGTTTTTCTTTTGGGTCTATTGGGTCAACCAAGGATAATTCTGTGGACATATGATATTTATCATAACCTAGACGCATGGCCTCCCATGTATGAAGGTTTCCTTGAGCACTTTTCAAAGATTTTAATTTCTAAAATAGTTTTTTATTATACTTTTATGTAAAGTACATTTGTAAGGTGTGGTGGTCGAGGCACCATGAGAGTTACATAGATTTTGTATTGAAACTCACAGCTTATTTGTTGTCGTACTCTGCACGACAATTCAATAGTTGTATAAATGAAGTTTGTATTTGATTTTTTTATAGAATGATATCTGGCGACTCAGAATGGGTGATATATACCTATTTTGGGGGCGTTACAATATAAGCATGCCTTGAATTTTAGAATCAAAAATAGAATCTATTTGTGACTACAAGATGGCGCAGCTGTGCCTGGTCTAGGCTTAGGGACGGCACAGCTGTGCTATCCCTTGGCTAGACCAAGTTTGAGCTTTGCTCTCCTGACATCAGTCCAACTCTAACACATTAATCACACGTATATTTTAACATACGTACATGCTAGAGTTTCACATATAACACATGACCTACTTGAATTCATTACTTCAAGTTTAACTTACACTTTATATGTCATTAAAACACAAAAAGGTCATGTAATCATTATGCTTAATACATATGATTTATGTTTAGGAGTAATATAGTTATAACATGATATCTTACTACTTTAGTATTTAAGTACTCACATAATATGCAACTTATGTTTGAAAACATGTCCAATGTTGTCTTTGAAATCATTTTAGCACGAATGATGCAATATACACATATAAGATAACTTTAGAACTCATATTATAAGGAGTTATGTCATGTTAACCTCCTTTCAAGATCAGAATCTATATCTCTTTAGCATTCATGATCATTAGCCTTATTGTACTAAGTTTTTGTGTAGCATCCCCAAATTCGGGTCCTAATCACCACAGATCTGGTATACTATTTCTATAATTAATTGCGGAAGATATAAACATAAATTGTTTATATAATACACTTTACACACTATTCCCTAAAATTGAGTAACCTTAACTTATACATAATTCCTAAACTATCTAACATATAACATTATTACCAAACTATACTATTACAAATAAGCTGCACATTTTATCCCAAGCTGAACTTGGCTTTATTCTTTTCCTGTATCCAAACGCATTCGCCTTATCTGAAATGTTTATCATGATATAGCAAAGGTGAACATGAAAGTTGCCCAACAAGTTTAAATTTTATTTAAGGATATATCATGCTTGATAGAGTCTGAATAATAAGCTGGCTATAATTCATCAATATAGTTGAGAACTAGCACGAACAAACTTTTGACTGAACAAGTATTAAACATGAACAAATTTATCTGGACCGAATGGCAATGAAGGTGATCGGCCTTTCATACCTGACTTATACATGCAATATGTACATAGTACAATTCTACATGTCAATCAACAATGATTAACCATAAGCATATCTGAATGAAACAACTCTAAGTAGAGTTAAGAAAAACTTGCCTGAACCGTTGATTACCGTTATGTAATTTAATAAGTTTTGTCAGAAGACCTAATATATAAATAATATCGATATACAAATTAGAATAATATCTTGACAATATAATACTATTATATATACTATATAAAATAACCTTACACATAAACACATAATCCTATCAGTCTATACAACACATAAGACCTAGTATCAAGTCAAACTATTTCAGTCTGGGTTGAAACCAACATAATTTCGTCATCCCGACGACCTAGTCGGACAATTCTCGAGCCTAATATCGCTAAGACTCAGTTTAAATTGGTTCGCAAATATCTTAGATAATTTATTTATTAGACAAAATATTGTTCAATAGCTCACAAAATTTTTTAAATAATTATTATCATTTAATGGTATTTTATTCATAATCTAATATTATTAATCATTTAATAATATTTTAATTATTATCTAATATTATTAATCATGTAATAATATTTTACTTGTTTCATAAATAATAAAGGTCTCACACAATTTAAGATATAAATATTTTACATCATAAAGCTTAAATCCTTTATATTCCTCCTTAGAAATATCTTTTACCTTTACTTGCAAATTTGAGGTTTAAACAGCTAATACATAGCTTTTATAGTAAAACTCAATTTACTATAATATTTCTTTAATTTAAATAATTTTTACATACATACTCTGTTACATAAATCTCAGCTCAAAAATCACATTTTGAGCACCGAAAATCTCAAAATATCATTTTTACGATTAATACAATTTTTAAAAGTTTCTTGATCTTCCTTGCACCACAAAATAATTTCATAAGCAACTACATATTTTATTTCGTTTAAATATGTAACTTATATTTATTACATATTTTTATTACTTTATTTATACCCGAAAGAAAGTTTATCGGCATAAAATATTACTTATAGTCAAATCTCGCCCCGTAGGACTTTATTATATTTATTATGACTTATTATTTCGCTGGAACGCGATTCGGAACGTCAAACGTCAAAATCGCTCGACGCGCAGACGCTCTGCGTTCGCTCAAATTTTAGTTCTGACATGCCTGTTCGCCCATTTTTAATTCTCATATCATAAGTCATATAACAACGAAAATTCGGGCATATCATAGACCTCGTGGCATAGTATTTTAGAAAAAATTTATACCGCAAAAAATGGATCACGGAAACTAATCAAAACAGTGCGCGAAAAGGACATCAAACCACAGCACAACACGGCGCTACGCGGCTAGGTAGGCCTGCGCGGGTGCTACCTGGCGGCTGCTGCTGCCCTGTCGTGCGCTTATCAACCTAGCAACTTCATGATTTTCTCACGCCTTGCTCGTTTATCAGAAAATTCCCACCTTTGCATATGTTATACATGGTATACCAAATTATTTTTAAAAAATATCACCTAGTAATTTCGGACTTCTTAGGCAGTCTAAAACGGGCCCCAAAAATGTCCACTCGCAACAAATTTCAATTTTTCCCAGATTTACCCTCTTTCGCTAAAACAGTCATAAGTTTTTCGTTTTAAAACATTTTTAGGCGATTCTTCAGCCCACGTGAAGCTAACTTCCGGGAATAGAACTCTTCTCAACTGATGTTTTTCCAGATTCTGAATACATCAGCCCAGAAATTCCGTTCAAGTGGACTGCACCGCACTTGTTGGACAGTTTTGACACTAATACTTTGAAATGTCATAACTCTCTCCTCCGATGTCGGATTTAGTCCGTTCTAGAGTCTATGGAAAGCTTATTCAGTTTTCTACAACATATCAAAAGCCCAGAATTTTTAGAGCATCCTAACAAATCCCGAATTTTCCTTTTAGGTACAGCAGTCCACTAGATTTTTTTTTAAAAAGGTTTGAAAACTATTTTTATTTATCTTCTTTGATCAAGCATGTTAACATCAAAAATTGTAAGATCTACACATAAAACATCATTTAACATGAAGATCTAAGATTTTTTTTGATTTTAGAATCATAATTCCAATATTTGATTTAAAACCACCAAAATAAAATGCATTAAACTAGTTTTCACACTTTAGAAAATTAGTTTTCTTTCCTTTCCTTGTTTAAGCTTTTCACTACCCAAAATGGTTAGATCTACTCATGAAACACTCAAAAACATGTATATCAAGAGTTTTTTTTTGTTCAAGATCACAAACTCATGATTTTAACAAAAGAAATTAAATAAAGCTTGAAGTTTTTATACCTTTTGTTTTCTTCCTCTTTTTCTTTTCTTATTCTTCTTCTTTCATCCATGGCATCAATTTTCTCTTTCTTTCTCTCTATTTGGCCGGGTGGGAGTGGAAAAAATGGGAGAAGCATGCTTCTTATTTGTTAAATGACTTAGAGATTTAATATTAATTAAAAGGAAACTAGATCCACTTTTTAGGGGAAATTATTGGGGGAGTTGGCGAGGTTAGTCACCAAACCCATGTACTGAAAATCTCCAGCAGATATGGCCCTTGTGGGTCTCGCTTTTAATTCCTCATTTTGCGTGTTTAATCTCGTCTTTAACTTTCGGACCCGAAAACTCAAATTTTCGAGTTTATAGTCGATTCCTACTAAATTCGACGCTCCCAACGTCATGGGCACATCCATTTCTTCAAATTAATCTCCTAATTTTAAGTTTGACTTTTTTTCAAAGAGTCAACTGTTGACTTTGACCAAAAAGTCAATCCCAACATATTTCGTGTTTAGAGTCTATTCGTACTAATTTTGACGTTCCAGACTCAATTATCTTGTTCGTATCTTCAAATTCCGCTTCTATCTTCGATTTTGACTTTTCTCCCTAAAAAGTCAATTGTCGACTTTGATCAAAAAGTCGACTCCGACACATGTTGTGTTTACAGCCTTTTCTGACTAATCTTGACGTTCCGGACACAATCGAACAGTCTGTGCTTCCAAAAAAAAATTCCCTAACTCAATTTTGAGTTTTAACTTACTGTTTTATTATTATTAATCATATCAACTAATCATCTACTGATTATTATTCATTTCATTGATTTACTAGTACATAAATTAAATACTAGCATTCTTCAATTACTATAACCATTAAGTTATTTAATTCTCATTCCTGATATATAATATTAGGCTAAATAATTTTCTTTTATTTGTTTATATAATAAATAAATGTAAACAATCACATAAGTCCTTCATAATAATTTTAAATCCAAACTCTATTTCCAATCTAGGTCTTATTATTTAATCAATTAAGATTTTAATAAATTGTCTAAATTCTCGGGTTATCACATTTTCTTTTCAAACTAAGTTCTAGCACAAGGCTTATCAAGTTGGTCATGGATACAACATCTATGAATCACACATCGTGCTCATTTAGGTTCCACATCAGTCATGTATGTGGTCTCATAAGTTTAGAATTTGTAAAACATATATTACTTCAAAGTTCATTTTCTAAACTTAAGTTTTCATTTCAAATTTCTTACTACAACGTGTTGATCACTTCATACTACACAAGAAAACCTTATATCTCATGATATACAACTTTTCAAGTATGTATTTAAGTCACGATACCTAGTTAGCAACACATAGCACAACAAAAATTAGAAACTAATTTTGGGCTACAGCGCAACTGCGCTGCACCCTAGTACAAATAGGGTGCAGCTGCGCCATGCCTACAACAGAGGCAGTGACCTGCTCTGTTATGCAGATCATCAAACATCAACACTTTTCTTTGATTTAAACATGCTTAATACCATTATTTAAGAGTTCAAACATGCAAGTCTACTTCTTAAACACATCATGGCATACCAATTCACTTTGACTAACAAAGAATTTCAAGTAATTTCAAGAATTTGACAAAAAACCAACTGAGAATGAAAGTTAAGATTTATACCTCCTTGTCTTGAATTAAACCCCTAACACACTGAGTATGCTTCCAAAATTTCTCAGCAACTTAGGACTCTCAATCTCAAACTTTAACAAACAACAAAACTGAATTTGGAGCTTGTATTTATAGAGGAAACTTGGACTAGATAATCACATTGCACTAAGGTTGAGTTCAAGGTATAATGTTGAAAAACAATGGTTATTAAAGAGTGGTTGAGCAACCCACCCGTCAACCATTGGCCTATAAATCATTACCTAAGCATAGCCAAATGAAAGTTACATAAACTAGCTTCTAGTTCACTGTTCATGTACTTGGTGACACTCATTTTGGGACAAGAGAAAAATCTCAGCAACAAGCTTGGTTTGGTTACTATAATTCCCAACATGTAAACTTAATGTACAATTGTTACCATATTAGGAACTTAAGGTTTTATTTAGGTACTCACACCATATAATCCATGTACATGAAATAAAATAACACAGCTATTTTAATTATTTTTGTATTAAAACTACTTGATACTTCATATCACTAGAAGGTATTCTTATTATAAGATTATATGCATGTCACATATTACACTAATGTTGTAATTCATTTTCTATAGCAAAACTAACTGTCTCAGACTGGACACTTGCGCAGCTGCGCCATTTTGTACTGCTGGGAGGGCGCAGTTGCGCCGGTTCTTGGCAGTGCCAAAATGGGTTAGCTTAAAGACATTTCCAAATTCTATCACCACATAAGTCTTATATGAGATAATTTATCTTCTACACTGGTGATATACCCATAATTGACATAAATCAATATGTTCAACTCTTGCCACCATATTCAAATAAATTGAATATTTAATCGTTAAGAATCCTTTCAATTCCTTGATATCAAAGTCTTAGATTTAGTCCATTAATTTAAATTAACTATTAGTGACTCCCTTTAATCATTTCGTATATTCACATAACTACTTAAGGTTTAAATAGGCTCACAAAACAAACTCATTAAAATTAAATCACATATTTAATTAATAAGGAGTTTAAAATTCACGGTTATTACAATACCTTTCTAGAATACTATTGTTGAGAGCTACACAATGACATGGGATAAGAGGTTGTACGAAGCCGGGGAGATGGGTCCATGCCCAGATCTTCAGGTCTTCAAATTCTATCTGGTGTGCTGTCTTGTGTAGTAGTCACTCGGGATTTTGAGCTATGGTTCTTGTAGGACATTTCTGTATAGAATGTGAGTTGAAATTTTGTTGAGATGGCGTGAATGTGGGATCTAGGTGGCAAAATGATGATTTTGCCCCTCACCTGAGTTATCTCCGATTCTGGTCTGATTTAGCAGTCGTTGCTCAGGGTTATCCCTGAGATTAGGCAGCTGTGAGTACCGAATGTCCGTAGGTTTATGACTAAGGTGTGCATGTCCTCCCGAGGTTATCTCCGGGGTTGGAACTGAGTGCCTCAGGGCTATCTCCAAGGTTGTAGTTGAGTTCTTGGGGTTGAAGCCGAGTTCTTGCGGTTGAAACAAGCTTTTTCGGGGTTATCTCCGCAACTAAAACTCCCGGGGTTGTCTCCGGGACTGGAACTTAGTATCTCAAGGTTGTCTCTGAGATGGAACTAAAACTTCTGGGGTTGTCTCTGGGACTGGAACTGAGTATCTCGGGGTTGTCTCCGAGATAGAAAAACTGAATATCCCGGGGTTGTCTCCCGAATTGAGCTGAGTTGACCTCCAGGTTTATCTCTGAAAGACGATTCTGCCTCCTGCAAGGTTAGTAACAGGAATATAAAAATTTCGAGTGTCTACACCACCATTATGGGATTCTAATGGATCTTATTGTGTAGTTCAAATTTTTATTCCTTATTGTGATACTTGTATGATTATAGTTGGATTGCCTAATTGGGTTGTGCTTAATGATTAGATGCTTGATCACCATCTACCCTAATAACGTGTATGGAATTAAAAAAGGAAATATAAGTTTTGATCTTTCCTTGTTAGCATATGTTCACGAAATTTACATGTGATAGATTTTGTGATTTGCAATCCGAATAGGCATATATCGTCTTGCCATGTATAGTCGCTGAGAGAGCTTGTGCTTAAATTAATATTACTAATAATTCACATAGACATATAGTGGGTTAGATAATATTGATGTTCATAAGAATTATATCTCTTTTGTGGATTTTGTGTGATATGGACATGGTGTATTGAAAAATAGTCATGTTTCACTTTCGTGCTCTCGACTGGCAGTTCATATTAATCAATCAGTTTAATAAAGAGGTGTATAATCTGAATGAAGCAATAAGTGAAGTTAAGATCCCATATCCTTTCAATTTGAATCTCTTCGTTATTTAATCTGCTATTTTGTGTTGATAATTATTTTAGTTTTAATTCAACTGTCATTCGATCGTTTAAGCAGCCAAAAATAGATATAAATTCGGTTCATGATAGATTAGAAATATTTACCTTTTTTCATGGGAACGATACTTAACGAACGTTGCACATCACTGTTTTGGATGACCATTTTCATATCAGTCACTTCTAGTCCAATTTAGACCTTTATGCGTCCATTATTTCTCAATTCTCTAAAAATGCAAGTTGTAGAGCTCATCGAGAGCTTCGATTTGATAGGTGGCAGGCCTCGTAATTCCTCCCAGATCAAAAGTTATGGCCGTTTTATTAGAGGACACTATAGTAGAAAAAGACCCCGATCGGGGTGGGCTTTTTGTGAAGGAAACCCCCACCGGGGCGGGGGTACAAGCTGAAAAATAGTAGGTATGCCAGCCGGGGCGGGGTACGCGTAGAAAAAGTGAATTTTGTTAGAATTTGAGTTCGAGAAGGATTGGTTCGAGCTGATTGATTCAAAGACTTCTAGGAGGACTTAAAGATATATAAAGAGGCATATAAATGGAGGAGAATCACAAGGATAAAAGGAGAAGAGGATTCCATTAGAGTAGATTATGACAAAACCTTAGTTCGTAGGAGATTTGGAGAATAAAACAACTTAGAGACCATTGAAGATCAAGAGTAGGAGCTTGAGGAAGATGGGGATTTGCTGACAATAGATTTATTCTTCACTCTACTCTTATTTTTATCTTTTAATATTATTTTAATTGTGGATTCTTGGTTTTAATTCATTAATCATGAATAAAATCTTTTGTTTAAGATTACAATGGAGCTTATTGCATAGTTTATCTTTAGTATGCTTTATTATTAATTATTGTGATTATTCTTGGATTTTCTATTATGGTTTATGATTAATTGCTTAATTGCCTAGCTAACAATTACCGTGATAATCTATCTGAACTCGAGAGATGAAGTATAGATTTAGATCTGATCATGATAGCATGTGTTTGTGATTTCTGCATAAATGGAATTCATGATTCGTGTTTAGGATAGAGATATGCCTTTATGCCATATGTAATCTTATAGATAACTTGTGCTTTAAATCCTTTTTAATTATAATTCAGATAGAGATATAGTGGATTAGTTAATTAGGGTGTCTTGCGTAATCCTGTTATCTGTGGATTTAAGTGACTATGGGTATTATGCATTGAGAGGTGGTTTTATCTGCTTTAGTGTTCTTGATTAACAATTCAGGATAGAAAATAATTGATGAGAAGTGTGTTAATTTAAATGAAGCAATAAGTGAAGTTGTGATCTTAAATCTCCATAATCTGATTTGTAATTAGTGGTAATTAGAATTAGTTTAATTAAGTAATTTACTTTATAACATTAAATTGATTGTTTAAATAAAATTAGTTTAGTTAAGAGTTAGTATTTGGTAATTTTTATTAGTAATTCCTCGTGGGAACGATACTCTACTTTCACCGTATTACTTGTTGACCATATACTTACGTGTTGTGCGTAATTAGATTTTACCAAACAAGTTTTTGGCGCCGTTGTCGGGTAATTAGTTTAATATTTTTTTGCCAATATTAGCTTCAATCAAATTAGTCTTAATTTAAACATTTTTTTATTATTTAATTCTCTTCATATTTTTCTTTCTTTTCAGGTACCATGGCTAGATGCTAGTATCAAAGGCCATATTCGAGCATGACTCAACCAAGGGATACAGGGATTGATGAACTCAATAGAATTTCTGCATTGTCAGCACAAATTGAAACACTTTCGAAGAGGTTGGATGTTCTCACAGCCCAACATAGTTGAAAGATCACAGTATTATGTAATTATTGTGTGGACAATCATTTGACTCATCAATGCACCATCAGTCTTGGGCCGGTACAATATGGTGGTAACTACCTTAACTAGTATGCATATGCCAATTACCATAAAGCTTGGGGGTATCACCCGAATTCGTCATGGAGCTACAATTATGAAGACCAATACTATGCTCCAAATACAACATACATACCAGAATTCTCATGTCAACCTCCACTGCCACAAGAAGAAAAGCCAAAGTTAGAGGAACTCATGTCAAAGCTCATTGCAAACCAAGAGGAGAGGATGATGAGTCAAGAAATATCAAGCCATAATTTTCAGCACCAGATGGAACAACTCATCACCACTTCAACCCATGTTCCTCAATACATGGATTCCAAAACTGAGACAGATAATTCACGGTTAGAGGAATTGTTGTCCAAGTTTATAGCATCAAATGAGGAGAAGAGGATTAATCAAAAACGGTCAATTCAGAATCTGCAGACCAAGATGGACCAAATGCTCAAAGCCTTGAACAAATGTCCTCAATATAATTGGTGTTATGATATGGATTCCGAGATTGACGAAGTGCCCGAACCAAATCTAAAACTAGATGAGACACGAGATGCTAAAAAAGAGGAGACAAGTGGGGATAATGAAAACAAGGTCGGTGAAGAACTAACTACGAGTACCAACGAGGATGAGCTGATGTTATTAGTGGACCAAGTGCCTTCTCCGCCAAAGATCAAGGATCCAGTTAGATTTGGAAAACCATGCCCACTCGGTAGTCATGTCATTGGCAATGCTCTTTATGACATGAGAGCTTGTACAAATGTGAAGCCGTGGTGGGACGAGGAGGAGAAGATAGAAGAAGAGCCCGTTATGCTTGCTAGGTGACTTTAATTCGATAGCCATCACGAATGGGAACTTACCAAAAGTTACATTATTTCTGATGGATGGAGGGTTCCTCAATTATCAAAGAGGAATTGGATAGTGCTGACTAGACAAAGTCGAGCTGAAAGACTGTAAATCAAGTGCTGACTAGGAGGCAACCCAAGAATTTTTTTTTATATTTATATGCTTTACTAGTTTATTTAGTAGATAGGAATTAATTTTCTTATTAAGTTCTCTTATAATCCAAAGTGTTATTCTAAGCCATGTTGTCTCTCTTCATTGCATATATTGGAGGTTCAATGGATAAGCAAACGATTATGGAAAGGGAAGCCACCAGCCTGAGCCCATGATACAGTATCTTCCTTCAAATTCCGATGTGGAGGAGTTTTTAGTTTTTGTGCCACGCCACCATCACCTCACGCTTAGCTAATTACAAGGACGTTCTCTTCTACTTAGTGCTTTATTTTACAATGAGGACATTGTAATTGATAAGTTTGGGGGAGTTAATTAGTTTAGTTTTGCATGTTTAATGTAGTTGTTTTAGTTTTGCATAAGTTGTCATGTTTTTTAGTTTAGGTTTATTATATGTTTGCATTCATGTAGTGTAGGTGCATAATAGTTTGAATAGTAGAGTAGTTGTAAATAGTTTTTATTTATGTCTAAAAAAAATTCAAATATATATATATATATATATATATATATATATATATATATATATATATATTAGTTAGTTACTATGTTCATCTTCATGTTTCCAGTTGTTAGATATTTACAGTCTATTTTTGCCAATGATAATATTGGGATTGAGTAGACTAGTATAGTACTGATTATTAGAACTTTGACGTGATTTTTTGTTATGAATTGTATCTTTTCCTGTTTGAAACTGGTATAATAAGGTTAGCACAGTAACAACAACTATGTGGATTGATTTAGTTTTAATTGATACATCTAAAGGATAATGCTAGTTTAAATTAAGGAATGACAAGGATAGGCAGTGAATGCAGAAATTAGGCAAGAACCTAAGTTTGGGGAAAAATTTGGGGTATATAGGGTTTATCTAAAAAAAAGAAAAAAATGATGAAAAAAATATCGTGGCTAGTCTTGTTTAGGGACCTTTGTTACTTGAGCAAGTACGCCTGAGGGAGTGTCTTTACACCTACCACCCTAAGATCTTTATGGTTAGGGAGTCGTTGGTCGAAAGCTCGCTAAGGGGTAGCACTATTAGCCTAATGGGATGAGACATTTCACAGTCGTGGGAAATATCTATAAAAAAACAAAACAAAAATAATAAAATGGGAAAAGAGCAAAAAGCCCCTGTAAATGAAAAAAGAAGAAGAAGAGAGAAAGCATAAGTACCCTATTTGGACCCTTGATATTGGTAATTATTTGATTTTAGTTGAATCTCGTCTATTTTTGAAATTCTTTAGTTTACACTGTATGATGCCTTTAAAGAGACTTCGTTATATATTAAATTTAAATTTGTGTCAGTTAGCATGGGTGTTGAGCGCGCGCACACACACACACACACTATACTAGTAATAACAGTTTAAGATTTGATGATTGATAGAAATTATTAATTGGTTTTGATATGAAGTATTGTCGTGTTTGCTTGATTTCTCTAAGGCCAGTTGAATAGACTTGTGTTTATCAATACTGCTGAATTTGTAGGTATATAGATTAGTTGCATTTCATTACATTACATTGCATTTTTGTTTTATTGTGTTGCTTGGGGACAAGTAACGATTTACGTTTAAGGGTATTTGATAAGTAGGATTTATACCTATTTATCTGGTAACTGTTACTTGAATTAGTTGCTTAAACTCGTGTTTCTTAGTTACATTTCATGCATTTTGTGTTCATTTTGTAGATTATATGTTTGGGAGCTGTGTGAGCGACTATTGGTATAAAAAAGCAAGGAAAACGCAAGGAAAAGCAATCCGGACATCGTTTGGGCTTGTATGTTTATTTCATGTTCTTGGCTTATTACTTGGATTATATTTTTGAGTTTTTTCTTATCTTTCTAGAATAGCTTGAATCATTCCAATCAGAGTTCAGATGCTAGAGTTATGACCTTTGTACCAACGGACGTTGAACTTCACTATTTTGGGTGGCCATTTACATAGTAGTCACTTCCAGCCCAATTTTGACATTCATGTATCCATTATTTCTCAATTCTCAGAGAATGAAAGTTATAAAACACGTCGAGAGCTTCGATTTTATGGGTGTCAGGCCTCGTAACTCCTCCCGAATCAAAAGTTATGACCTTTTTACCATAGAACACTACAGCAAAAAAAGGACCCGTAAGTGCAGGCTTTTTTGAAGGAAACACCCGCTGGGGAAGGGGTACAAGCTGAAAAACAATAGGTATGCCAGTCGGGGTGGGCCTATCACTATAAAAAATCCAGCCGGGGCGGGGGTTAATAATCTGGTACAATAATAATATAAATCTGAAACTTTCTTACTCATGTCCATTGCATAAAGGAAATGCAAAGGTAGGATACTTGTTTGGTCTGCTTCTTACAATACGCAACTTAGTTTTATCTTTTATACCGAAACTTATCATTAATAAGATCATTTTATTGATTAGAACAACATACCATAACACATAATACTGTTTATTGCAGTCAGCGCATAACCTAATCACATTGTCACACATATTCAACAGTCATTGAATCACAAACATTAATACAGTCAAAATATCAAAGTCTAGATCAATTTCCAAAACATGTCAGTGTAACGACGGCTTTTTCGGGTAATTATCGAGTCTAAGACTCTAACCTGAAGTTCAATATCTGTAAGTAACAATCATATTATTTTTAAATGACTTATAATAATTTTTAAACATTTATTGTAATTTATCATTAATTTTCAAACACCGGAATCATAATTAAATGATTTAAATAGTAAATAATTCTATTATCATTAATATTTAATTAATATTAAACTATTAATGAAACCATTGCCAAAATATTAAAGTTATTTATAATAACTTAAAGTACTAATATTACTCTTAAATGATTTTTAAAATATTTAAAATCATTTCTATGTAATTACCATTAATATTAAAATATTAATGCATTATCTATCAAAATATTAAAAGTCATTTTTAAAACTTAAAACATTTTTAATTCATCTATAACCTTTTTTTAATGATTTTTAAATTAATAAAACCATTTTAAAACTATTTATTTAATATATTTATTAAATAAATTTAATTCCGTTAATATTAAATTATTAATGAAATTATCTTTTAAATATAAAAATTTATATTTTATTACTTAAAATATCTTTAAACACTTTATTTTCTTTTAAAATGATTCTTATAATATTAAAATCATTTTAAGCTAATTTATTTAATATAATAATTAAATAAATCTAATATCATTAATATTAGATAATTAATATTTTTTATGACAAAATATTAAAAGTTATATTTTATAACTTAAAATATTTTTAAAATCTTTAAATTATTTTTATATGATTTTTTTAAATCATTAAATCTATTTTTCATAATTTATTTAATATATTTATAAATAACTTAAATATCATTAATATTAATTAATTAATGAAATTCATCACAAAATATTAAAAGTAATTAAAAATAACTTAAAATATTTCTTTACATCATAATATAATTTTAAATGATTTTTCATGTATAAAAATCATTTTTAAATAATTTATTTAATATTATAATTAAATACCTTTAATATCTCAAAAATATTAAATATTTATGAAATATATTAAAAATTATTAAAAACTAATTATTAGACTTTTAAATAATTTTTAATAATTTATTTTGTATTTTTAATAATTAAAAACTAATTTTTCTATTTATTTAATAAAAATAATTAATTTTAAAAATAAATTGTCGCTAAAGACTGCCTATAGCGACAGAACCGTCGCTATAGGTGTTCTTCAGTGTTCTTGATGAAACCCAAAAAAGCATGTCAGTGACCAAGGTGTCATGTTTGACCAACAATTTCTCCATGATCCTAATGTATTCTGGTCAGCTTAAAGAGTTTAGGTTGTAGTTTAAATGTAATACTACCAATAGCAATCGATATCATGGCCATAACACAACAGATTAGAGAAGTATAAGCCCTCAAATCTCTTGTCAGAGCAGTTCTTCATTTCTGGGTTTTCCAAAAATAAAGAACAGTTCATACTGCCTTCTTTTGATCATTATAACTTGTTGTACAAGTCTTCTTTATATGATCTAACACTTTCAGTATGTACACAACATGCATTAGTATAGATCTACTACATCAAGCCAATAAAACAACAACACAACAAGAATATATAAGCCGGTCAAAGGCTGTCAGAAGGCATGTTCTTATGGTTTTTGGAAATTCCAGAAACTCAAAGTCATGGCCGAATGGCCTAGTTTGACCATCTAATACGCTTGATCATTTGTTTATTTAATAGTTCTAAGTGTATGGATCTAAAGTCCCTATATCAGGCTACAACTGTATTACAACAACAAGCTCAAAACATCAAACAGGAGCAAGATCAAAGCCACAGAAAAGCTTGTTAGACATTTCTAGGTAACAATTTGGGTTACCCAGATCAGTTTGGTCATGGTCGGTCAATGGCCTTTGACCAATAATAACTTGTTTTGTACACATGGTTTATGCATTAATCCAGTTCTAGATCAAAGATCTCCTAACATACTACAAGTACAAACATTAAAAACAACCAAAAACATAAATAGAAAAAGATTTACAGCCTCTGACATTCATTGTCAGAACACAGAATAAAATTTTTCCAGATTTTGAAAAACTTCAAATCCGAGCCTATAGATGTTATGGATCTAACATGTATCAACCCAGATAACTAATAGACACTACATAGAACATATTTTAACACTTAAAGACCAAATCCAGCATAGCACACAAGATCAAAATTTTTAGCTTAGGTTTATACCTTTCTTGGACAATTTCTTGATTCTAGGCTAATGATCTATTAATGGAAGTAGTAAGGCTTGTCTATTAGACTGATATACATATATATTTCGTGGGTTTGAACTTGAGAGAGGTATGTTGGGTGTTTAAACAAAAATGGGCAAAAATGTTGCTTTCTCTCTCTCTTGAATCTATATATATTATGTTGTAATGCATGTATTTGATGAATGAGGCTGACTACTGAAGTTATTGATCATGTGGGAAAGTCAAGAGTTGGTTTTCCAACTAAATTTTTGGTTTCACTTACAAGTAACTTACTAAATAATATAAAAAGGGTAGTTTAGTCAATTTGATACCAATTTTAATGGCAGTCTTGACAATCTAATCCAACCCTTAGGGTTTAACCCTAAGATTTTAACCCTTGGGTTTTACAACATTAAATTTCTAGGTTTTCTTTTAGGGTTTAAAATAAAAAAATAAAATTTTAGTGTCTAAAAATGACATTTAGGGTTTGCTAATTAGTTATATTTTCTAATTACATTATACATGAATATTTAGGTTTAAAATCCACTAATTAGCATTAAGCTTTAATATTTAGCAATTAGGGTTTCTAATTTAGTAATTAGGGTTTTGAATTTAGAAGTTAGGGTTTCTATTTAATAATTAGAGTTTTGAAAATTAGGGTTTTCCCTAATTAGGGTTAATATCCCTAATACTGGTCATTAAACGTATTAGCATGATTACATAACAGCCTTAAGCTTGCATTCGACTTTTGAATTAGGGTTTAACAGCTTGAACTTGGGTTTTCTAATTTTTTTTAGAAATTATGGTTTCTAAATATTAATTAGGGTTTATCTAATTAATCATATCATTATATAATACACAACATAAATCATATAACCCAGTTATATAACAGTCTCGAACTAATAATTGAGTTTCAAATTAGGGTTTTCACTTAGCAATTAGCTAATTACTGTTTAAAGTTCTAATTTGAGAAATTACAGTTTAAATCACTAATTAGGGTTTAATATAATTAGCATTTTCCTGATTATTATAATTATCATAAATCACATAACACCATTACCAAACAGATTTTAAAGTCTCACTTGACATCAAAACTAGGGTTTATCAATAATACGAGGGTTTTTAGATACTGCACCCTCATTGACCAATCATTAACAATGCGTACATACAGTACACATTTATAGCACTGAAAAATCAAAATATAATTAATTTTATATTATTATTCTTATTCCTTGATCAAAACCCAGAATTAGGGTTTGGATTCCATATCTGATTTATCTTGCATACATAACAATAATAATTAAGTTAAAATAATAATCTGAACTAAAATTTATATAGTAAAATAATTATTATAAAAATTCTATAATCTTTTCATATATTATTTAAATAATATAATAATCATATTTTCATAGAAAATAATTAATAAGAACATTTCTACTATAAAATTAATTATTATAAGAATATAATTTATAATGTGCAATAATTCTAAAATAAAATTATTTGTAATTACTCATGAAATAAATATATTCTATTTATCACATATACACATATATACACATTGACTTATATCTATTTCCCCATATTTATTTAAAAAAAAATTATATGCAAAATTTCTAATTTAATTATATAGAAAATATCATGTTATTACATTCACCCTCCTTTATAAAGATTCTGTCCCCAGAATCACCGTTTTAAAACTTATACATACCAGAGTACATAACATACACAATCATTGCAAGTAAATCTCGATCAAATTTGATCGAACCGTTGTGACACCCCCAAATCCGGGTTACCTGACTCCCGAGTTTGGTGTTCACGATTCACACTATAATTAACATTTAACTACCCATAATATATAAAGATAGTAACTTTCATAAGATTTTATCAGAGTTTAATAATAATACATCACCCAGGTTCTCTAACCTTAACTTTACAAACATACCCTTTAGATATACAAAAAGGGTTTACAATACAACATAATAAATATATTCAACAAAACTAATTTATAACTACGCCTTTTCCCTTGTTCTGCTTCACAGCACCTCCTGCAACTTCGTCCCTAGCTGAAATGTTTTATTTATAGCAAGGGTGAGCAACAAATTTGCCCCGCAAGTTAAGATTATACAATAAATGTATATGAATCAACAATAATATCCTATCTATTTTGATAGTATGAAACCAAAGTTCGGGAAACTCTGAAATAGCTGAACAAATTGTTATTCAATAAAAAGGCTTCTCCTTTTCTATGCAACACCATAATTTGATAATGAAAAAGTACAACGCTTTCAAAATTCTACACAATAACAAAGTGGAATAATTTCCAGATTTATACTGAGTGATCACACAAGATCTTTGAACTTATTTTCTCGGGCATCTATCAAAGATTTACTTTGATACATACCAGGAGTATCAGATAACCATAAAGATTAAATCATACCCCTCTGCAAGTACTTAGAGCCGACCAACTCCTTGTACCCTATATTATGCATAATACTCAAAACGCGCGCAAAGGTCGAATTCACGACCCAAAATGTTCCCTTTATATAAAAGGTTGTTCTTCTCAGTTTTAGAATCAAGATTTTGATTTTACAACGAAATACTGTGATTTCAAATTCTACTTACTTATCGATCTTGCCGAAATAATTGGCATCGATTCTCCAATAACAATTTAATTATTTTCTTGAATTTATCAAGTTCTAACCAATGTTTGTCTAGCCAGAATAATTAGCTAAGACATTTCTCAACACAATTTGATAATAAATAGGAATTATCTGTACTGTCAATTCTAACTTCTACAGATTTGAATATTCAACAACAGTAATTCTACAAATATATATTTTTGAATCAGTAATTCAATTTTAATTATTAAGCATGCACTAACTGCGAATAAACAACAATAAATCCCTAGATGTGGTGTAATTAGCAATAATTAACCACTATAATAATTGAATGAAATATAACTCAAGGTTGAGTTAGGAAAACTTGCCTTTTCCGCTGACTACAGCTACACAATACACTTATCTGCGTTTGAAAGACCTATAACCAATAATATCGGTCTAACAATTAGCACAATCATTTATAACACATAACACTGTATTTTACAGTGAAACTTCTCCTAGGCACATTTCCACATAGCCACATTAGTGTTTATAACCTATATAAACACTTAACAAGTCTAACTATATCAGTCTGGTTGGACTTCTGTCCATTCTCGGTGTTCTGATCACCCTATCCGACAATTAACACATTGATTGTCAGTTAAACTTGATCTCTAAGCTTCAATATTATCATAGATAAGTTAAATATCGTTTATAATATTTTCCGGAAGCTTTTAATAATTATAAACATTTATTATAATTTATAATAATTTTTCAAACACTTGAATCATTTTTAAATGATTTAATTATCAAATAATCATATCATTATTAATATTTAATAATATCAAAATAGTAATCATACATTCCAAAATATTAAAGTTATTATTAATAACTTAAAATATTTTTAAATCATCAATATTCTACATAAATGATTTTTAAAATAATTAAAATCATTTTTAAATCACCACCATTAATATATAAATATTAATGAAATTATTATCTAAATATTAAAAGTCATTAAATATAACTTAAAAATATTTTTAAATCATTTTTTCTCATTTTTAAATAATTTTTAAATCAATAAAATCATTTTTAATTCCTTTATTTAATATAATAATTAAATAAATTCAACATTATTAATATTAATTTATTAATGAAAATTCTCCAAAAATATTGAAAATTATATTTTATAATTTAAAATATTTTCTAACACTTTATTCTAAATGAAAATTATTTTTAAATCATTTAAATCATTTTTATCTTTTTTATTTAATTTAATAATCAAATAAATCTAATATCATTAATATTAAATTATTAATGAAAATTCTCCAAAAATATTAAAAGTTACATTTTATAACTCAAAATATTTTTAAATACATTTTTCTTATTTAAAATGATTTTTCATAATATTAAATCATTTTTCTCTAATTTATTTAATAAACTAATTAAATAAATTAAATACCTTTAATATTATAGAGAATTATAAATATTAAAGAAAAATATTCTAATTGGTCAAAAATTATTTTTCATAATTTAAAATAATTTTTAAAACCATTTTTGGTAATTTTTAGAATTTATTTCTATTTTTTTATTAATTTCTGAAAAAAATCCAGAAAATAATTTAATTAATCCGTCGCTAAAAGCCTATAGCGACACTTTCTGTCGCTATAGGTGTTCTTGAGCCAAACCAAGTTTTTCCGGCAGTTGCGAGGGTGGGTGGTTTGACCGGGTTTAATTCATTGTTCTTGTGCTTTCTGGGTTGGTTAAAACATTCAGATTGTAGTACTTATGTAATACTACAACAAGAAACCAAGTTCATGTTCAAAAAACATCAATTAAGAGAGATCTAAGCTCTCAAAGTACCTGCCAGACGCCTGTTCTTGAATTCTGGGTTTACCAGAATCGAAGGTACCCACTTTGGGTCCTTATAACTTTCATAATAAGTCTGATTTATGTGATCTATCAACTCCAGTTTGTAGACAATATGTAGTACTACAACTATAAAGCATAATAACACTGAAACATCAAAACAGGAGCTAGATATATCCTGTCAAACTTGAACACGGAAGTTAGGCTTAAAATTTCTGGGTTCGTGTTCTTGACAGATTTCGGTCAACGGGTTTTGACCGTTTATATCTTGTGATCTGTAATAGATCTGGGTCTGATTCTTTTTGCAAATTAAAGAACACATATCAGGCTACATATTACAAGCTTTAAACATCAAAAAAACTTAATACACACGGATTTATAAGATCTGACATTTGACTGAAAAACACAATTTTCCAAATTTCCAGATGTTGAAAAACTTTAAAATTGTGAACTTTGATGTTATGGGTTCATGATTTATCAACCCAGATATTCAATTGACACCCTATTACACAACTTTGAACAATCAATTTCATCAATTAACAAAGAATCGAAGGATTTCAAGATTAGGGTTTTTATACCTTTCTTGCTCAAATTTTGATCTTGGCTCTCCAATCTGTTTATGGTTGATATTGGGGCTGTTTCTAGGACTGATCTACTAGAGATTTTCGGAGCTTTTAGATAGAGAGAGAGTTGGTGAGAGCAAAATGCAAAAATGGCACTTTCTATGTATTTTCTCTCTCTTTAATACTTATATATTATACAAGTGCAATGTATTTGATGATTTGGCTGGCTATATAGGCTGATGTGCTGTGTTAGTAGGCTAAACAAAGTCAAGAGAGTTGTTCACCAACTCTTGATTTGGCAAGATTTACAAGAAATCTAATAAAATCTCCACATAAGGGCATTATGGTCATTTCCAATTTTTTCTAGAATTTGTATTTGATAAAACCCTTAGGGTTTAGGTTTTGGACATTAAGGTTTAGGGTTTGAACCCTCTTAGGTTTTTTTAAAAAATTCTAATTCTCACAAATTTCAAATTTAGGGTTTAATTAGAAAAATAAATTTTCTAAAATAAAATTAGGGTTTCAAAAATAGAAATTTAACATACAAAAATATAATTAGAGTTTTCTATTCATATTTAAGTTTAATAACACAATAGTCTTACCCATTAGGATTAGGGTTTCCTAATTTAGGGTTTATAATTCCCGGTTTTGAAATTAGAGTTTCTCGGTGTACAGTTAGGGTTTCTAACTGTACAATTAATTTTCTAAATCTGAGATTAGGGTTTCCAATCCCTTATTAGGGTTTAATAATATTAAACCTTATCCAATTAATTTTTAATCATTGATCAAAAATTCTATACCGTTCAAACACATACATATTAATATAATTATTTTAATTATATTTTCTATCGAATCCCGTTCCAAAAATTAGGGTTAGGATTTCTATTCTCCGTTAAGCACAACTCTACTGTAATTTTATTAGTCAATACATAAATTGACCTTCTCGATACACGTATCGTAGAAACTTGTCATAAAATTGATAATTAATATTAATATTAATTAAAAAAAAAATTATTCGCAAATTTTGGATTATTCGAAATCCTGGGTTATCACATTCACCCCTCCTTAAAAGGATTCCGTCCTCGGAATCACCGCTTTCTTATATTATACAGTCTTTTAAAGTTGTATCATCAATTTATTCTAATCAACACCATATTAATTTTGGTTTCAAATTCTAACCTGTGACCTGAGTCTATAAAAGAAAATAGTTCACAGCATAATCTAACTCCTATTATTCGCATAATGAAATTCTTACCTGCTGCCACGTCCTGATTTGCCACTACATCTTGCGCCGTCATGTTGAATGTACGGGCCGTTGGTCTTCCTGGCTGTGCAGGTCCTCGAATTGTCAAGCTTCCACCACTGGATCCCTTGTTGGCGCTTTCCTTCTCAGCATTTCTTTTCGGACAGTTTCGTACAATATGGCCGGTCGATCCGTATCCAAAGCAACCTTGAATTTTCTTCGAACCGAGACAATTGGGTGACATATGCCCCTCTTGCCCGCAGTTATAGCAAACTCCTTTCTTCTTCAAGCAAACTCCAGCATGGTGCTTCCCACAATTCGAACATGGCTCCCTTCCCTTCCTATTATCTTCTGTCTTATTACCCGACTGGGTATTCTCATTCCATTTTCTCTTATTTGGATTACTTCCTCCACTGCTTTCTCCTTCATTTGTCTTCTTCTTCTTTTCCTGATGAAATCGAAACACTGCTTCGCTCCCTCCTTCAGCAATTAGCGCTTTCTCCAATAGAGCCGCAAAAGTGCTGATCTGCAGCACAACTACTTTGTTGAATATCCCCGGCTTCAGCCCATTCTCGAATCTTCGTGTCTTTCTTGCTTCTGTGTCCACTTGATGGGGTGCAAATCTTGCCAGCTCGTTGAATTTGGCCGCGTATTCAGAAACAGACATGTTTTCCTGCTTAAGTTCCAAGAATTTGACTTCCATTCTGGATTGCATGCTTGATGAGAAGTAGTTCTCAAAGAACAACTCCTTGAATCTGGTCCACAACACCACCTCTGTACCAACTCTTGCTTGGTTCGTCTCCCACCAGTAACTGGCTTCTCCCTTCATCAGATAAGTTGCAAAAGCCGTCTTTTGCTCTTCTGCCACACGTGCAATGATGAATGCTTTCTCCATCTCCTTTACCCAAGTTTGGGCATCAATCGGATCGGTGGTTCCTTTGAATTTCGGCGGTCCTACCGCTTTAAAATCCTTGAAATTGGCTAATCTATCAGCGGGCTGTTCTCTCGCTCTTCCTCTTCCTGCGGGAGCTCTATTCTCCATAGCTTCGGCTATCATATTTGCAAAATTTTGCATTGGGTCAACTTGACCTCTTTCGTTATTCATTGATTGTTCTTCTCATTGGTTTCGATTCTGTCGTCTAGGCGGCATGATCTGATTTAAATAAAAATCTTATATTAATACTCTTTCTCTATACAAATTCTTAACATAATAAGAATTTAACACATAATTCTCAAGTAATTGCATATTTATTCAAATAGCACATAGTACATTTAGTACTTCACATATTTCTATCCCTTTTTAAATCATATCAGAATTAACAACACAACTTTACACAAAAAAAAGTTGTTATTCTCCATTTTCACATTACTATATCCAGTTCATCAAACTTACCACACTTAGGAGTTCAGTAACTTGCCACAATTATACGAGTGTATGAACTTATCCTAGTCAGACCTTTGGCGTCCATTCGCTGAGGGGTTCAAAACATTTCATATAACTATGAGTCATTAACATACCATAAGTATGAGTTTTAAGAACACACAAATTTATTTTAATCTTATATTCATAAAGATTTCATTCATACAAACATACATTGCATTTATATTCATGTAAATATTACATAGTTCTTTTCAGTACATTACCCATACAACTACAAATAGGTACTATCCCTGTGTGACAAAAGTCGGGATTCGTTACTACAACTTTACACAAAAAAGTGGAGGCATACAAAAGTTATCTCCTATTCCTACCAAAGAAAATATTATTCTCCACACACTTAATCCTTCTTCTTTTTAGGACAATTCTTAACCTTATGACTCGTTCCACCACATGCAAAACATCCTCATTTCTTTGCTTTAGGACAATTTGGGGATAGATGTCCTTTCAGACCACAATTATAACACACATTCTAACCCCACACACATTCTCCCAAATGGCTCTTTTCACACTTGTCACATGCTTGCTTCTTCTTCGAGCTTGACTTTTCTAAATTAGGGTTATCGTCGTCCCTCTTCCTTTTCTTCTTGTCTTTCTGCTGCCTGATCGTCCCTTCAGACGATCCACCACCTTCCGCCTTTATTCTATCTACCTGCGCCTTGAGTTCGTTCCTTTCTTCAGTCATTTCGCTTAGCGATCGTTCTGTCTTCCATAGCTGCTCCAAGAGAAACGCCTTACTCCGGAGTTCTTGAACTTCTGCAACTAGTTGATCTTGTTCTTCAACTGTAGTCTTATTCTTTATCTCTACCCTAGCTGGCTCAGACTCTACCTCCTCATCTCCACTCAAATACATCTCGGGATAATCGTCATGATCGCTCCCCAGATTAACCATAGGTTCATCTTCTTCCACCTTATCAACTGATTCACTTTGCGCTGGCACCTCGGCTTCTGGCATTGGTGCATCAGCCGCTAGCATCTCCGTACTTATTTGATCTTCTCCAGACATCCTACAATCAATTTAAATAACTTGATTAGTACTTCATTAGTACAAACTCCTCACACTATGTGTCCCCATTTCTCACTATCGTTGCACTTCGGCAATCTCTCACTTAGTACTCTAAATGAGTATTCTCTATCTCGCTTATGGTTATAATCCTAGGCCTTTTCGCACCCCACTTAAGGTTTATAACCTACAGCTCTGATACCAACCTGTGACACCCCCAAATTCGGGTTACCTGACTCCCGAGTTTGGTGTTCACGATCCACACTATAATTAACATTTAACTACCCATAATATATAAAGATAGTAACTTTCATAAGATTTTATCAGAGTTTAATAATAATACATCACCCAGGTTCTCTAACCTTAACTTTACAAACATACCCTTTAGATATACAAAAAGGGTTTACAATACAACATAATAAATATATTCAACATAACTAATTTATAACTACGCCTTTTCCCTTGTTCTGCTTCACAGCACCTCCTGCAACTTCGTCCCTA
Organism: Panax japonicus; assembly: GCA_020205505.1. Taxonomy (NCBI): domain Eukaryota; kingdom Viridiplantae; phylum Streptophyta; class Magnoliopsida; order Apiales; family Araliaceae; genus Panax; species Panax japonicus. Next base: position 36,274,540 of record CM035110.1, on the reverse strand, counting down.
GCTGAAATGTTTTATTTATAGCAAGGGTGAGCAACAAATTTGCCCCGCAAGTTAAGATTATACAATAAATGTATATGAATCAAAAATAATATCCTATCTATTTTTATAGTATGAAACCAAAGTTCGGGGAATTTGTAATAGCTGAACAAATTGTTATTCAATAACAAGGCTTCTCCTTTTCTATGCAACACCATAATTTGATAATGAAAGAGTACAACCCTTTCAAAATTCTACAAGAATCAATTCTACACAATAACAAAGTGGAATAATTTCCAGATTTATACTGAGTGATCACACAAGATCTTTGAACTTATTTTCTCGGGCATCTATCAAAGATTTACTTTGATACATACCAGGAGTATCAGATAACCATAAAGATTAAATCATACCCCTCTGCAAGTACTTAGAGCCGACCAACTCCTTGTACCCTATATTATGCATAATACTCAAAACGCGCGCAAAGGTCGAATTCACGACCCAAAATGTTCCCTTTATATAAAAGGTTGTTCTTCTCAGTTTTAGAATCAAGATTTTGATTTTACAACGAAATACTGTGATTTCAAATTCTACTTACTTATCGATCTTGCCGAAATAATTGGCATCGATTCTCCAATAACAATTTAATTATTTTCTTGAATTTATCAAGTTCTAACCAATGTTTGTCTAGCCAGAATAATTAGCTAAGACACAACAGTAATTCTACAAATATATATTTCTGAATCAGTAATTCAATTTTAATTATTAAGCATGCACTAACTACGAATAAACAACAATAAATCCCTGGATGTGGTGTAATTAGCAATAATTAACCACTATAATAATTGAATGAAATATAACTCAAGGTTGAGTTAGGAAAACTTGCCTTTTCCGCTGACTACAGCTACACAATACACTTATCTGCGTTTGAAAGACCTATAACCAATAATATCGATCTAACAATTAGCACAATCATTTATAACACATAACACTGTATTTTACAGTGAAACTTCTCCTAGGCACATTTCCACATAGCCACATTAGTGTTTATAACCTATATAAACACTTAACAAGTCTAACTATATTAGTCTGGTTGGACTTCTGTCCATTCTCGGTGTTCTGGTCACCCTATCCGACAATTAACACATTGATTGTCAATTAAACTTGATCTCTAAACTTCAATATTATCATATATAAGTTAAATATCGTTTATAATATTTTTCAGAAGCTTTTAATAATTATAAACATTTATTATAAGTTATAATAATTTTTCAAACACTTAAATCATTTTTAAATGATTTAATTATCAAATAATCATATCATTATTAATATTTAATAATATCAAAATAGTAATCATACATTCCAAAATATTAAAGTTATTATTAATAACTTAAAATATTTTTAAATCATCAATATTCTACTTAAATGATTTTTAAAATAATTAAAATCATTTTTAAATCACCACCATTAATATATAAATATTAATGAAATTATTATCTAAATATTAAAAGTCATTAAATATAACTTAAAAATATTTTTAAATCATTTTTTCTCATTTTTAAATAATTTTTAAATCAATAAAATCATTTTTAATTCCTTTATTTAATATAATAATTAAATAAATTCAACATCATTAATATTAATTTATTAATGAAGATTCTCCAAAAATATTGAAAATTATATTTTATAATTTAAAATATTTTCTAACACTTTATTCTAAATTAAAATTATTTTTAAATCATTTAAATCATTTTTATCTTATTTATTTAATTTAATAATCAAATAAATCTAATATCATTAATATTAAATTATTAATGAAAATTCTCCAAAAATATTAAAAGTTACATTTTATAACTCAAAATATTTTTAAATACATTTTTCTTATTTAAAATGATTTTTCATAATATTAAATCATTTTTCTCTAATTTATTTAATAAACTAATTAAATAAATTAAATACCTTTAGTATTATAGATAATTATAAATATTAAAGAAAAATATTCTAATTGGTCAAAAATTATTTTTCAGAATTTAAAATAATTTTTAAAACCATTTTTGGTAATTTTTAGAATTTATTTCTATTTTTTTATTAATTTCAGAAAAAAAATCCAGAAAATAATTTAATTAATCCGTCGCTAAAAGCCTATAGCGACACTTTCTGTCGCTATAGGTGTTCTTGAGCCAAACCCAGATTTTCCGGCAGTTGCGAGGGTGGGTGGTTTGACCGGGTTTAATTCATTGTTCTTGTGCTTTCTAGGTTGGTTAAAACTTTCAGATTGTAGTACTTATGTAATACTACAACAAGAAACCAAGTTCATGTTCAAAAAACATCAATTAAGAGAGATCTAAGCTCTCAAAGTACCTGCCAGACGCCTGTTCTTGAATTCTGGGTTTACCAGAATCGAAGGTACCCACTTTGGGTCCTTATAACTTTCATACTAAGTCTGATTTATGTGATCTATCAACTCCAGTTTGTAGACAATATGTAGTACTACAACTATAAAGCATAATAACACTAAAACATCAAAACAGGAGCTAGATATATCCGGTCAAACTTGAACACGGAAGTTAGGCTTAAAATTTCTGGGTTCGTGTTCTTAACAGATTTCGGTCAACGGGTTTTGACCGTTTATATCTTGTGATCTGTAATAGATCTGGGTCTGATTCTTTTTGCAACTTAAAGAACACATATCAGGCTACATATTACAAGCTTTAAACATCAAAAAAACTTAATACACACGGATTTATAAGATCTGACATTTGACTGAAAAACACAATTTTCCAAATTTCCATATGTTGAAAAACTTTAAAATCGTGAACTTTGATGTTATAGGTTCATGATTTATCAACCCAGATATTCAATTGACACCCTATTACACAACTTTGAACAATCAATTTCATCAATTAACAAAGAATCGAAGGATTTCTAGATTAGGGTTTTTATACCTTTCTTGCTCAAATTTTGATCTTGGCTCTCCAATCTGTTTATGGTTGATATTGGGGCTGTTTCTAGGACTGATCTACTAGAGATTTTCGGAGCTTTTAGATAGAGAGAGAGTTGGTGAGAGCAAAATGCAAAAATGGCACTTTCTATGTATTTTCTCTCTCTTTAATACTTATATATTATACAAGTGCAATGTATTTGATGATTTGGCTGGCTATATAGGCTGATGTGCTGTGTTAGTAGGCTAAACAAAGTCAAGAGAGTTGTTCACCAACTCTTGATTTGGCAAGATTTACAAGAAATCTAATAAAATCTCCACATAAGGGCATTATGGTCATTTACAATTTTTTCTAGAATTTGTATTTGATGAAACCCTTAGAGTTTAGGTTTTGGACATTAAGGTTTAGGGTTTGAACCCTCTTAGGGTTTTTAAAAAAATTCTAATTCCCACAAATTTCAAATTTAGGGTTTAATTAGAAAAATAAATTTTCTAAAATAAAATTAGGGTTTCAAAAATAGAAATTTAATATACAAAAATATAATTAGAGTTTTCTATTCATATTTAAGTTTAATAACACAATAGTCTTACCCATTTGGATTAGGGTTTCCTAATTTAGGGTTTATAATTTCCGGTTTTGAAATTAGGGTTTCTCGGCGTACAATTAGGGTTTCTAACTGTACAATTAATTTTCTAAATTTGAGATTAGGGTTTCTAATCCCTTATTAGGGTTTAATAATATTAAACCTTATCCAATTAATTTTTAATCATTGATCAAAAATTCTATACCGTTCAAACACATACATATTAATATAATTATTTTAATTATATTTTCTATCGAATCCCGTTCCAAAAATTAGGGTTAGGATTTCTATTCTCCGTTAAGCACAACTCTTCTCTAATTTTATTAGTCAATACATAAATTGACCTTCTCGATACACGTATCGTAAAAACTTGTCACAAAATTGATAATTAATATTAATATTAATTAAAAAAAAATTATTCGCAAATTTTGGATTATTCGAAATCTTGGGTTATCACAACCATTCTTTAACTATTCAGGAAAAAGCTTGTCAATCTGATTACACGGAAATTTGATTTCTAAGAGTACTCAAATTCCTCCTTCAAAATATCTTAATAAAATAATTTATTTTATATATAAGAAAATCATATATAAGAAAATAAAATTGGTTCGAGTAATACCTGGAGTTGCATCCTTGGCTGCTACCGAATCCTAAACAGTCATGTTGAAGACTCATGCGGTTGGTTATGTTGGTTCGTTAGTTGAAGTTGTTCCCATTGTCGCCAATGTCCTGTTGCCTTTCCTCGTATTCGCATTCCTTGCCTTCCTTCTCCTTCTTGGACAGTCTTTCACCTTATGCTCCATTGATTCACAAATAAAACACCCACTATACGTTCTTGGATTTGGGTCATTAGGAGAGAGATGTCCCTCCTGCCCACACTTATAGCACACAAACTTTCCTTTTAAACATATTTTCTTGAGTGATTCTATCCGCAATTCCCATCTTGCACAACATGTTTCTTTCCACCTCCTGACCTGTTTTCGGTATTATAGAAATTATCTCCTTTCATCGTATAGGTGGAAAAAGTTATCTTTTGCCCCTCCGTTACCCTAGCTATCAAAAACGCATCTACAAGGTCAGTTGATCTTCTAGATTGTGGCAGTACGATTGCCTTGAAGTCTTTGTAGTTTGCTAATCAATTATTTATCTGATTTCCCGCGGCTGGTATTCCGTTCTGCATAGCTTGAGCGAGTAAATTTGCAAAATTTCGGTATTGAATCTTGTTATCCTCCAGCTTTATTGACAGGTTCTTATGCCCTTTGGTTTCATTTTCGTCTTGGTGGCATTATCATAAATTTTTCTTATTAAAAAACATTCTAAGCCTTATCGTATACGCTTAACATATAATGGGAAATTTTCTACCCTTCCACTCGGTACCGTCGGATCACTAAGGCCGACTTTCATCCCTGGTCAACGGGTGGGTCTTGCAGTCAAGCTCCATTCTGCCTTTGCACTCGAGGGTCAATCTCCATCCGGCCCGAGGAAACCTTTGAACGCCTCCGTTACCTTTTTGGAGGCCTAGGCCCCGTAGAAACTGTATACCTGAGACTGTCCCTTGGCCCGTAGGTCCTGACACAAGGTTAGAATTCTAGCTCTTCTAGAGTGGTATCTCACTGATGGCTCGAGCCCCCCGGAAGGAGGCCTTCTTCGCCCTAATCATGTATTCAAAATATTAGATTTTGAAAACTCGATTTACTGTATTAACCAGTGTTCAGATAAATAGTTACTATCTTTATACAAAACTTATTTCATTAATCCAACATAGATTCATATTCATAGTACTCGACATACCATAACACATATTGCTTTAAACACCCTCTATCCCTTTTATGACTCACAAGTCAAGAATCGTTGCCTTAACTTATAATAAAAAAGTTGAAAATATTACCTTATACAGACATACCTATCATATGCACAACATAGAATCATACATATTCAAGTAATACTAATACTACTTATTTTCTATATATTCGCTAAGGATCAATTGCTTAGTATTCTATATATTCCCATTATCCTCGATAATCTATTCACACATAACTATACTAGTCCTCCTTGTAGCCATTTGGTACTCGTTTGATTATTGAGTTTCTAGAGGTCAAGCGTTCAAGGGCTGGTGAGGAAATAGAGTAGTAATTTAAGAATGATATGAGGTATTCTAAAATACTTCCCTTTTTCTTACCACACATTATAAGTTTAAGAACTCACCACAAACATAAGAGTAACTCGAGCTTAATCTTATATTCTTTAACTATACTCTACCTATCAATTATACTATCATTTCTGGGTTCAGTACTATATTTTCAAAAATAACCACCTCATTGAGGTAGATTTCAATGTGAGCCTTTATTTCAGCTATTGGCTCGGTTATAGAGGTTGACTCCTTTACGATCTGAGGGTATCCTAATCCTTTCTATCTGACATCAATACACATAAATTATCCTGACTAGAAAATAATATATACACACAACAAATAATAGTTTTTTATATCAGTTATCTTTTATTTTCCTTGACGATGAATTTATTCAATTCATCTCCTTTTTAAACTCTATATGAGTTATTTATATTTTCAATGTTCCCCTCTGTCCTTAAGGTTATAGCCTCAAATCTATCCCACCTAAGGTTTCTAACCCTAAAACTCTGATACCATATTGTAAAGCCCCCAAACTCGGGTACTTGAAACCCGAACTCGGTGCTTCATGATACCATTTCTATGAGCGGAATAATACTAATAATAATAACAATAATATAATTATCAAACTTAATTTACATATATGAGAGTCTAATCCCAAGTACACAACCTTTACTATAATTCTTTACATGATATATAATACATATCATTCTCTTAATATAGTTTAACTATTACAAAAGATACCATTAAATATATTTTGTTTGTTTTCCTTTTCACTTGTTCCCATCTGAACCTTCAGGTTGATCATGCTTAGCTGGAAACATTTAAATTTAAAGCAAGAATGAGCATTTGGGTGCCCATCAAGTAATAACAATTATAAATATAATTAACTGAAAGAATTAAATGATTTCTTTGTACATCACTTCTACAACGAATTAATAGTTGTGAAGTAAACTGAACCGATAATAATAACATAACAATTCTATACCAAAAGTTTGAAACTACGTATTGACTATAAATAGGGTTAAGTTGACATACTATGACCATTGTTTTAAATTTTCGAATATGTTTAGCAGAATTTCATCCGCAAATCGTCATAACTTACGGGCGCGAGGGTGATCATTCCAATGTGCTCTGGATTGATTAATACTACATTCAAGAACAATATTATCGTTAACTATGTCCGCCTTGGGCGCATAAAAGTTTTCCCTTGATCGGGATCTTCATACTTAGTCTGGAATCCGAACCAAAATAATTTGATTGGATACAAAAATTTTATCATATTCAACGATATTTCTAAATATGTGTCTAGCTGGTCAAATAGGTATATATACGGGGGATCAATAGGTGTATATATATATATATATATATATATATATATATATATATATATATATATATATATATATATATATTCAACAGTCATTGAATCACAAACAAACATTAATAGAGTCAAAATATTTAAGTCCAGATCAATTTCTGAAACATGTCGGTGTACCAACGGCTTTTTCGGGTAATTATTGTGTCTAAGACTCAAACCTGAATTTCAATATCTGTAAGTATCAATCATATTATTTTTAAAAGACTTATAATAATTTTTAAACAATAATTATAATTTATCATGAATTTTCAAACACCGGAATCATAATTAAATGAATTAAATAGTAAATAATTCTATTATCATTAACATTTAATTAATATTAAACTATTAATGAAACTATTGCCAAAATATTAAAGTTATTTATAATAACTTAAAATACTTTTAAAGTACTAATATTACCTTTAAATGATTTTTAAAACATTTAATATCATTTCTACATAATTACCATTAATATTAAAATATTAATGCATTATCTATCAAAATATTAAAAGTCATTAATTATAACTTAAAATATTTTTAATTCATCTATATCCTTTTGAAATGATTTTTAAATTAATAAAACCATTTTAAAACTATTTATTTAATATAATTATTAAAAAATTTAATACCATTAATAATAAATTATTAATGAAATTATCTTTTAAATATTATAAGTTATATTTTATAACTTCAAATATCTTTAAACACTTTATTTTCTTTTAAAATGATTTCTGTAATATTAAAATCATTTTAAAGCTAATTTATTTAATATAATTATTAAATAAATCTAATATCATTAATATTAAATAATTAATATTTTTCATGAGAAAATATTAAAAGGTATATTTTATAACTTAAAATATTTTAAAATCTTTAAATCATTTTTATATGATTTTTTTAAATCATTAATTATATTTTTCATAATTTATTTAATACATTTATTAAATAAATTAAAAATCATTAATATTAATTAATTAATAAAATTCATCACAAAATATTAAAAGTCATTAAAAATAACTTAAAATATTTCCTTACATCATAATATAATTTTAAATGATTTTTCATTTATAAAAATCATTTTTAAATAATTTATTTAATATTATAATTAAATAAATTAAATACCTTTAATATCTCAAAAATATTAAATATTTATGAAATATATTAAAAATTATTAAAAACTAATTTTTAGACTTTAAAATAATTTTTAATAATTTATTTTGTATTTTTAATAATTAAAAACTAATTTTTCTATTTATTTAATAAAAATAATTAATTTTCGAAATAAATTGTCGCTAAAGAGTGCCTATAGCGACAGAACCGTCGTTATAGGTGTTCTTGAGTTTCAGTGACCAAGGTGTCACGTTTGACCAACAATTTCTCCATGATCATATTGTATTCTGGTCAGCTTAAAGTGTCTCTGTCTATGATCTCCAATCTCCGTTCTTGTAATTTGCCTCGTTGTGTCTTCAATTTGATCTTCAAGCCTCCAAGGATAGTTCTCAATGAATTTCAGTTAAAAGTTTAATTCTATTCCTACTCCTACTCTAAATTGTATTATTTTATAGGTTGAATCTCTACCTAAATCTAAGTTATAATCATTTTATAGCCCCAAGAGAAACCCTAGTACATAAGGTTAGTACAACTCCTCTTCAGAATAAACTTTGGACAAAATGGAAATAAAATATGCTGAAGATTTCTGTCTGATGCACCCCGCGTCTAATTCCTTCCTTAACTGGCGTGCCACACGCTAGTGGTGCAGAACTTTTAAATCTTCTAGCATGGCCCATACCAATACCAATACACAAGAAGTGTGGCCTATGCTACTTTACCAGTTTGCCCAATTTATTTAGTTCTTCTCCATTTTCATCTTTTAAGCCCGTCCATGCTCCTTTCCTACAAAGTGACACAAAATATAAAAATTAACAAGGAAAATTACCAAGAACACACAATAATTCATGTAAAATAATATCCAATTCGTAGTCTTTCAACCCACTCATCAGTGATCATAACAAATATTGACTCAACAATGCAAGCTGACACCCTCAATCCTAAACCTTCATTAATGTAGACACTCAAAATTTTGTTCTAACCATGCAGGAGGGCAAAAACATCTTTTCACACCCCGGAGACAACCCCTAAGGACTACAATAAACATCAAACCATGGAGACATCCCCGTGGGATATCAAATAAACTTTGAAGACAACTTCAAGGAAAGATAGAATTAACAGCAGTTAAATCTTGGTGACAAGGCCAAGGAAAGACGAAAGCAATAACAGACAACCCCGAGGAATAGCCAGAAGCCGCCTCAACCCTGGAGACAACCCCGTGAGGGAAAAGAAGGAATGTTGACAACACAATATATAAACAATAGTAACGCAGCTGCAAATAAGGTCACAAGGACCTATCACAGTAATTCCTAGTGCAAACTGTGCAAGACAGCTTAACGGACTTCCTACGAAGACTTGAAGATGTTATTCTGGTTATGGATCCATCTTCCCAGATTAAAAAAAGGTCAACTTCTATGTCATTGCATAGCTCTCGAAAAGAGCTTTTTGGAATTTTATGGCACATCTCCATCGGATTCCCGGATTGCAAGTTATGAAGGTTTCAAGAAGACTGCACGTTGATCGAGGGAACAAACTTCGAGGCGACATGGCACAACTAGCCCAGCCGTAGGTCTACCTGTGACTACCGCAGGTAGACTCGTGACTGGTCGGTTCTTTAAATATCAGCCCCAACTCATTTTCAAAAGGAGAGAAAAGAGAGAAAGGGCCCAGGAGAGAGAAATCTGAGAGTTTAAGAAAGAAATAGCTCAAATCTTGATTCAATCTTTATAAATCTCAATTATAAACACTCAAACATATATACTTCAACATATCAAGTTTTAACAAGTAGAAATCGAGTTTTCATCAGCTTTTAGTCGTTCGTTTACGAGTCTAGCGCCACATTGTAAGAACTCTTCATATATGGGCTTATTTATTGCTTTAATTTGCATATAAGTGCTAGATATACATAGATCTTGCTTGATTGTGGTTAGATTTAGTTTTTAACCATTCAATTCTTTTAAATAATTAATATTTGAGATGTATTGATTAGATCTATCCCATATCTAACTAGATCTAGCTTTTAACTAGTTCAAAAGTTGTAAAACATGATTCGTTGAGTTAAAATGGCTAAGATCTACATAGATCTAGTTTTCTTTCTATTTTTTGTAAATATTTAGCAACCACGTGAACCTTGATCTGTATCTAGAGGGACCAGGAAGCTTATTTACTTGCATACAAGGATTTAGCCGATAAATCACTTGTTCGAGTAAAGTTTGTAAGTTATATATGCTTTATTTCAATATCTACTGAATGTAAGATTCTAAATGATATGATGCAAGCCTAGGAACCATTCGGGTAAAGATTTAATTAATGATTCTGAAACTCGATTCCAATAATGAACGTTTTTAAGTTGTACAACCAGCTTGCAACCCCTTGTATATGTAATCCTTGGGCTTTAAATAATTATCAAAATTTAAGGCCCTGAAATAGTGAAAATCATGTATGTCGTGCTCGGACTACTTCGATGGCTTTCATGCCCATAAGGAACCCGACACTTGTAAATAGTTTTAATTTAATATCAAAGATGCTTCATATATCAATAAAATCAAATCAAGCCAAATCCAGTTAAAATGGAAGTATCAAAGGGTCTTGATTCCTATTTGGTAAAAGGGTTTGAAAACCAGCTTTCAAAACCTCACTATCATATGCTCTAAATGAAAAGGATGAAATTTTATGTAAATCAAATCTTTTGTACATATGTCCAAAGAGGCACGACATTACTTTCAAATAAAGCACTAAATATCTTTTCAAAAGAAAAGCTTTCAACACACATTAAATGTTTAGGGAATGAAAAAGTAGCGGTAACCGTGTTTCACGAAAGTCGGGGGTGCCTAACAACTTCCCCTCGCTTAAAAAAGCCCTCAAACTCTTTGAATCTCTAGTTCTAGACCAATTAATAGTTACATATTGTGCCATATTGTGAAATGGAATACCCCGAGTATTTATGAGTTGAGTTTATGATAACGATCCTTAGAAAAGGAAATGAATGGGTTAAAGAATATATAATACTCAAAATATAATTGAGTTCAAGTGAAAGTTATGAAATAAAACCTAGAATTTGTTGAAGAAATGAATGTAGTAGGAAATATAAAACATATATTAAGGTAATGTGTTGAAGTTATTCAACGATAATTTTTTTTAAAGAGATTTGATGAAAACCTGAGTAAAGTAGGGTTTCGGTGATTCCGAGGATGGAATCCTTATAAGGAGGGAAGGATGTGACAACCCGAATTTTTGAAAATTATTAAAATAAGAATTTAATAAATAAAATTCTTATTACGAGATGTTTTGAGTTTGGATATGTGTATATATGTGTTATATATTGTGAAATATATAATTTTGTGTGAATATAGAAGATATATATATATATATATATATATAATGTGACACCCCCAAATCTGAGTACTTCATTCCCACGGGATTAGGTGTTCACTATACAAACATTCATTTCTAACTACCCAAATATAATAAAGTTTAAACAATAAATCTTCTCATTAAAGGGTTACATAAATAAACCAATAAAATCCCAGCTTATCTAACCTTTAAAAACATTCATCAAATGCGGAAATATTAATAAATTACATCATATAATTAGAATTAAGTCTGAATAAATAAATATCAATAGATTTACAAGTCTTCAACACTTGTTCATCTTTCATTTTCCTTTGCTAGTGGTTGGCATGTCAACCTTCTCAACTTTAGCTACAATGGATATTATATATATGTGTGTGTGTGTGTGTGTGTGCAAGAGTGAACAAAACAAATGCCCACTTGAAATAATACAATAACTTGCCATGAACAAACTTATTTGAATTGAATAACATATCTGAACATCGATTATCAATAACTGATACTAAAAATTATCTAAGGGTCACAAGACTATGAACTATGTCCAAGGTTATAAGTATTTCTTTTAACTTAAAATATTTTATACGTCATTTAATAGTTCTATTTGGTGAATCAAATAGGGTGATACGAACCCAACTTTGGAAGGGTGTTTTCCCACTATCATACAAGATGTCTAATGACATACAACCTCGTGTTATCATAAGAGAGGATTGTGCACGTCCACTTGCTGAGTATATCTACGATCACTACCTATATAACCTTGGAGTTTATTTGAAATATAATTTTCACTTGGAGACAATGAAGATAATTATATGTCAAGAGAAGACTCACCATTGGAAAGAACATGATAGTAATCTTCTCATTTTTCTTTGGGTTCTATTGGGTCAACCATGGATAATTTGTTGACATATGGTATGTATCATAACCTAGACGCATGGCCTCCCATGTACGAAGGTTTCCTTGAGCACTTCTCAAAGATTTTAATTTCTAAAACAGTTATTGACTGTACCTTTATATAAGGTGTCATTGTGACGTGCTATCAAAGGTTGGGATGTGAGTCACAGTTGGTATCAGAGCTATAAGTAAAGAGCCCCGAGCCTCTCGCTGGTGACTTCCTTGTGTGGGATGCACCGAAGCCAGACTCTCTGTAGGGGATGCCATGAATAACAGTAGCAAGCTGATTGGTACCCTGGTGAGGTGCTGACACAAGTTGGTGTCCAGAGTCACATTTGGTATCAGAGCTTAGGGATATGGTCTCTGGTGGAGATCGGGGAATAGAACTAGGAGGGAAAAGATCAGTAAATCATTCGCTAGTGTGAATTACCTAAGCTAAAATTTCTTACTTAATTAATTGACAAATTATAATGTCTGTTAACCTTTGTTTTGAAGCTGTATTCTAGAATGATATCTAAAATATAGGAGATGAGCAATGGAGAAATCATGAGGACGGGGAAGATGGAATCTGAAATGAAAGCAAAGTATTCTCAACTCTTTGAAATACCAGGTACGTAAATTTTGGGGATGAAATTTCATAAGGAGGGGAGATTGTAAGACCCCAAATTTTATAAAATAAAAGTATTCAATTTTTTTATAATTATTATTCCGTAAATGGTTAAATTGATAAAAAGTTAAAGTTAAGGGTGATATATGTAAAGTTTACAAAATACGCAAGTGGTTATCAAATACTCATTGTTGTCAAAGAATATTCGTTTGGTCGTGGAATATTCGTACGACGACGCAGCCATTTGTGGGCCCCATAACAGAATAACTGTTGGATGAAGAAAATGACAAGTTTGATTTTTTATAAATAACGGCGTAATCGTTACCGTTAACACTGTTGGAATACCCGATGGTTAAAATACAGTAATACGCGTGGTTGCACAGTAGCACACGGTATTGCACAGTATATTTGAATTATTAATTCTTACGTAAGAAGGCCCTACTCAATAATTACTGCAGTAATTACTGTTCAATATTTTATTTTATTGATTCAATAATTGTTGTGTTGATATTTTATATTATTGTTGTTTCAATAATTGTCACGGCACAGTATTTCCCATTATCAGATCAATAATTCATATTATTTGAATAGTATTATTAGATAGCAATATTGGCAATGTCTAGAAATTTCTGTCAAGGAGAGGTTTGGTCACCTAATTGCGCGCCAGTAAGGAGAAATCTTTATCGGAAAGCCCCCTCTTTCCTGGGAACTGCCCGGTTGTCATTATTGTGATTTTATAATATTATTTGTGAATAATTAATTATTAATTTATATGATAAGGAAATATTTATTTGATATGGATATAAATGATGGATTAATTTATTTTATGTGGTTATAAATGAAGGAATTAATGTTGAGTTTTTTTAACAGTGTTTTATCAGATTGGAGGTATTAAAAAAATTAAATTGGTGTTCTTAAAGCTCTATTGCGTGAGTTATAATTTTAATCCAACCGTTGGATCGTTGTGAGTTTTGGATATGTTATACATATATAAGTTGAGTATATATTCACAAATTTTGAACCGTTAAAAATTAAAGTATGATTTGTTATGAATTTTAAGAGGTGTTGAAAATTGTCCGTTTGTGGAATTCGGATATTTTGTGCTTTAAATTTGGAAAAACTTAAAGTTACAAAGTTGTAGAGAATTCGATTTCGTATGAAATGGAAATAAAATTCGCATTTTTATGATAAAAGGGTTATTTATTATGAATTGTTGAAGTTTTAGAAATTAAAATATTTTTATTAAAATTATGGGTGGGACCCACTTTTATTTTTTCAAAACAGGCTGAAAATTCTTCCAAGTTGGCTGCCCAGTAATTCAAGATGGGCATCCATAGAATGAAGAAATAATAATAATAATATTTTATTATTTTAGTTTCCTATGGTGTTCTAGCATTTTCCTATAAATATGCGCTTAAGTTAGAATTGAAAATCACACCAAAAACATAAGTTTTCTCTTTCTATATTATCGAGCGTATTTTTGTGAGTATTTAGATATTTTGAGAATTGCTATTCAGTACAAGTTTCTTTCGAGTTTACATCCGATATTCCAGTCAGAAATACTTCTCTTTTGAGGTAAGGGGTTGTAAGGGTTATTATGTTTTTCAGTTTTGTAATTTTTTCGACTTTCAAAAATTCTGAAAAAAATTAAAATAAAAATTTGATGAGTTTTCTAGATTGTGTCCAAAAATGGTGATGTTTGGATGTATAGATTAAGAGTTATGAATTTTATGAGAAAAGACTATTTTAAAAGTAAATAACTCCTTGTTGTTAACTCCAAAATTGGGAAAATTTTTATTGGGAGTACATGTATATAATAGCAGTATACTCTGTAGATTTTGAAATTTTTGGACAAAAGTACAGTTTATGATAAATGTCTAAATATTCGACAGTTTTCATCATATAAAAAATAGTAAATGAATTTTAAAAATTCTGAGAAAAAATATATGTTCAATATGGGACTATATTCTGCTAAATTCTAAAAAAGAAAATTTTTTGGGACTGATTTGATATTTTTCATGAAAATGGACTAGTTAGGAGTAAATGAATTAAATATGTTATGTGAAGAAAGTAAATTAGAAAATAGGATTTTATGGCTTGAGAACCCTATATTTAGTATATGCAGATTTTTGATGAGGGTTTTGGTTATTGGTGATGAAATCTTATGAGTTTGGCATTTTAGGATGATTAAATGCATTAATTAGTAAGTGTAAACACTTAAATAAATTATTTATAAGTTTAAGAAATGATTAAAATATTGTGCTGATATTAATAATATTAGATTATGAGATTATTAAGTGATTTATAACATTTGGATTAAGGTGTTATGAAATCCTTGATTTAAAATATTATTTAATGATTAATAATATTAGTAAATAAATTTAATATTATTATATAATGAATAATATTAAATGGAGTTTATAATATAATGAATAATGTTATTATCTTCGTTAAATATTCGTTGAAATATTATTTTCTGTTCAAATCATTTTTGATATAATATTATTCTTGAATTTTACTCCTCAAAGTAGTATCATGTTGACAATTTGGATATTATTGAATTATGGATAAATTAAATTGTTAAAATCTTTAAAATTTATCCTTTGTCTCATGTGATTGAATCTTTATAACCTTGTTATGATCCTCATGCATATATTGTGATAAAAGTCATCTTTGGCCTGTAGTGCAAAGATGACCTGTTGTTGAATATCTTTGGCTCAAAGTGCAAAGATGACCTATGGTTGAATATCTTTGGCATGTAGTGCAAACATGACCTGTTGTTGAATATCTTTGGCATGTAATGCAAAGATGACCTGTTGTTTAATATCTTTGGCTCGTAGTGCAAAGATGACCTGTTGTTGAATATCGTTGGCTTGTAGTGCAAAGATGACCTGTTGTTGAATATCTTTGGCTCGTAGTGCAAAGAAGACATGTTGTTGAATATCTTTGGCATGTAGTGCAAAGATGACCTGTTGTTGAATATCTTTGGCCTGTAGTGAAAAGATGAACTATTAATGAAAATATTTGTCCCGTAGTGCAAAAATAAATTTATTAGTATGATTATGAACAAGAACTGTGATTTTGTATAACCATGATCATTGATGTTTCAGGTAAAGACATTTGATAAAAATTATCTTCGTCCTGGATGAGAAAAGGAATTTAGAACTACAATTATGATTATGAGTTATTCACATGATTGTGGACAGGAACTGTTGATTGATGTTACAAGGATAAAACATTGTTGGTGGACTTTTAACATGGAGAAGATAATAGACTTTATGGTCTATTTGACTCTTCTAATGGATTACTCGTTCCGCTGTAACTATGATTGAAAAGTTTTATCATCTATCATATGTTCTAAATCACTGATTTATTACTGACGAAGGCTATTAATAATTTAATTATCTTTAGACATGATATTCTTTGTTGGGTTATTTGTGCTCACCTTTTTGCTTCACAATTTATTTCAGGTAATAAGAGTGTAGTTGTGTCGAACGGGGATAACATGGGAATAGAACAGTGGTCTATAGTTGTTGAGGTTCTTCCTAAATTGTATGAAAATAATTTTATTGAGAACTTTAGATACGTATGTTCTATTTTATACGTCATTTAATAGTTATATTTGGTTAATCAAATAGGGTGATACGAACCCAACTTTGGAAGGGTGTTTTGCCACTACCATACAAGATGTCTAATGACATACAACTTCGTGTTATCACAAGACAAGGTTGTGCACATTCACTTGCTGAGTATATCTACGAGCACTACCTATATAGCCTTGGAATTTGGTTGAAATATAATTCACAATTGGAGACAATGGAGATAATTATATGTCAAGAGAAGAATCGCCATTGGAAAGAACATGATAGTAATCTTCTCATTTTTCTTTGGGGTCTATTGGGTCAACCAAGGATAATTCTGTGGACATATGATATCAATCATAACCTAGACGCATGGCCTCGCATGTACGAAGGTTTCCTTGAGCACTTCTCAAAGATTTTTAAAACAGTTATTAATTGTACCTTTATATAAGGTGCCATTGTGACGTGCTATCCAAGGTTGGGATGAGAGTCACAGTTGATATATATTTGTATCAAAACTCATAACATATATGTTGTTGTATTTTGCACGACAATTGTGATAATGAAGTTGTAGTTGTTTTCTGTACCATGTATTTGGCGACTAGGAATGGGTTGGGTGGATTGGACCTATTTTGGGGGTGTCACATGTTGTCTTTCAATTATTCAACTCAGGTGTTCCTGATATTTTGACTTTTCAGGTTCTTCTTTGAACCCACACATATTATCTTACCATATTTCATAAGAATTATCTAAATATATCATCAATTATACTCTATTTGAGTTCATTCTTATTATCTTAATCATCTTTATCTTGTAGACATCATCTATTTAATAACACTTAACATCTTATTACTAGACTCAGGTAACTCCATAATCATATCTTTTAAATACCTCAAGATTCTTCTTTGAATCTTTCCGTATATATCTGAGTTTATTCTTTCATTATCTTCACCTTCCTTCTCTAAGACTATAACCTAAGGTACTCTTACCTAAGGTTTATAACCTACAACTTTGATACCAACTGTAACTACCCCAAAATTCATACAATTCATCTCTAGGCCATGGTCGTTAACAATACGTCTAACTTCTGATTTTACGTCATTATTCGATGTTAAACTTAATAAAATGCGGAATAATTTAAACTGTTATGTCTTCTTACTTTAATTCCCTGAATCAAAACATTTATCATCTACACATCTCTGAATTAAATTTATTTTATGATTCACTTCATCAAAGTTATTATATAAAATCTCACATCTCAGCTCGATATCCCTTATACATTGGGTAGCTCAAACTTTACAACTAAGTAT
This sequence comes from Panax japonicus, assembly GCA_020205505.1. Lineage (NCBI taxonomy): Eukaryota > Viridiplantae > Streptophyta > Magnoliopsida > Apiales > Araliaceae > Panax > Panax japonicus. Next base: position 36,256,704 of record CM035110.1, on the reverse strand, counting down.
GAAATTTCACATCATAGATTATCAAGTACATTTCTCATAACCTTTATCTTTACCTACCTTTGAACCATACATAGCTTATTACTCACTTTATCAGAGTTAATAAAATAAAACATACATCCATGTTCAATACCCTTTATACATCAGAAAAAATTTAAACTTTATAACTCAACATCTATTAAACATCATACATTATCAAATACATCATCCGGAACCTTAAACATGGTTTAAATAATAATAACTCGGTCAAAGTATATAAATCTTCATGCATTACATTTGATTTCTTTCAAGTAGCACATAACGTTACCTTGAATCCTTAACCTGCTAAAGTTGTTATTTGCAAGGTTGAGCTCAACATCCCAACAAATCTAATAGTTTTCCTGCATCACATAACACATAAAAATATGCTCAATATACATCTCATAATTATTGGACTAACAAAACATAGATGCTTCAGTTCTCATAACAAGTATAAAGATTGAGTTCGTTACTCAATCAACATTCTTTACTCAATCAACGTAGACATAAATTGACTTTAATATTACATACTTTCAACATATATATAACACGTCATGCACTTTGAAATAAAGATTCAAATCATTTAATCATCAAGTTCACATAACAAATAGGAACTGAAAGATTTTTCTTGATTGTTGTTTACCAATAACAGATTAACAGCTTACAGCTATCTACACTTCACATGCCCTACACAATTATATAATCATGCACATCAACTATTAGTCACATAGCAATGCATAGTAGTTGTAATGTAAACTTTACTCTACTTCTTATAACCCTTCCTATTAATCAATACACAATGTTTAATTTAATTGTGTTAACTTTCGACTTATATCTCACTATATTTCTTCTTAGGTCACACTCAAAGTTCAGTCAAGTGTTTAAGTCTTGCTAGGATTAGTTATTGGTTTTATATTAACGCCATTTCATATATTATAATATTCATTTCATTTGACTTAAAACACTTTTTACGTTTATTAACACTTGTCACGGCGTTTTGATGTTCATTCGTCACACGCCCGATTTGACTCTCTTCTGCATGCTTAGTATGCTTATAAAACTTATCTAATACATCATTTATTAATGTTATGCATTATTATATTTACTAATATTCATGTTTTATAACTTAGAACAACATCTTTTATCGTCAGAAGCACTACACTTGCATACTTGCATGCCCGACGCCCTTCTATTACCTCCAAATACACATCAGTCCCAAAGATGACCATTTTGACCCCTGCTAACGAATTCAAATTGAAACACTTAAAGAAAAAAGGTTGTAGGTCTACTCGTCCTCGTTCTGAATCATCTTGAATCGCCTCAATTGAAGTTCGTATGAAAAAAATTATGGCTATGAATTTATTATGAATTAAATCTCATAAATAATCTGAGTAATTCACTTACTTAAAATAGTGAATTAATATAAATATATTTGTTTTAATAAGATGAGAAAGTAATACATATTACGTATAAACATAATATGTTAATGCAATATGATTGTGAATCTAGTAAATAGTTAAAATATTTATCGACTAAAATAAATATTTTAGTTGGAATATTTATGAAATTTAAAATGAATATTTGATGGAAATCGTTATGGGATAATTTAATGAAAGTGTGATAATATTGATGGAATGAAATATTCTAATTTAATTAAGTAATTAAATTAGAGATTTAGTAATTTGTTATATTGGCAAAATGGAAGTTATAATTATATTGGGGGTTAATTTAATAATGGTTGTGATAAATAAACTATATGATAAGGAAGGAATTAAAATAAATTAAAAGGAGATTTGAAGGGGCTAGCCAAACATGGTCTTGTGGATTTTGGTTATTATAACTGATGGAACGTTTGGTTGTGTAACTGATGAGGCCATAATGTATACGCATTATGTTTATATCAGTTATATGAATTTTACGTATTTTGTTCCTAAAGCCTGAAAATAGAGAAAAATAAATACAGAGAAGAAAGGAAGAAAGAAATTGAGAAGAGGGAGCTTAGAGAAGAAATTCTCTATAATTGAAGAGGAGTTTCAGAATCAAAGAAGGGAGAAAAGAGAAATTGTTCAAGCTTTATAGCAAATCAAAGGTAAAATTTCTAGGTTTCTAGTTTATTGTTTTATTTTCTAAATTCTTTGTAATTGATTTTTTGGTGGTTGAATATGTATATTTTGGTCATTTTTGAGACTAAAATTAGTTATGAAATCTTGATGGAAACCTTAAATTGATGATGGATGTTGTAAGAACGCTGAAAAAAAAAGAACGCAAGTTGAATGAGTCAATTTGGTTAAGAAACGAATCCGTAGTGAATAAATTTGCTAAACAGGTTAAAACATGAAAGTCTAGTATGAACATGAGTTTGGGTTAAGATTTGGGTTAGTTAATTTTTCTTTAAATTGTTTATTCTTTGGTATGTTGTATTTATATGAATTAAGAATCCGTAGAGTCAAAAATGAAATGATTTGGATGTGTATAACTCGAGTTATGAAGGTTGCAAGGAGAAAGGATTAAAAAAATCACGAAAAACACAAATTATAGAATTGGAATCTGCGAATACTCGCCCGGCGGGGGTTTGTAGTTTAAAAAGTTCCACCCCAGAGGGTATCTCCCCCCCCCCCCCCCCCGGTGGGATTTTCTAGGTCAAAAACCACGCCCCATCGGGGGTGGGCAGGTTGACCAAGTGTTAGAGAAAAATATGACCAAACATATTTTACTAAAATGGCCATAACATTTTTATACGAACTCTGATTGAGGCGATTCAAGATGATCCGGAATGAGGAAAAGTATACCTACAACTTTTATTCTTTAAGTGTTTCAATTTGAAGTCGTTAGAAGGGGTCAAAAAGATCATCTTTGAGACTGATGTGTATTCAGAGGCAATCGGAGGGCGTCGGGAATGTATGTATGCAAATGTAGTGCTTCTGATGATAAAAGATGTTGTTCTAAGTAATAAAACATGAATATTAGTAAATATAATGATGCATAACATTAATAAATATTGTATTAGATAAGTTTTATAAGCATACTAAGCATACAAAAGAGAGACAAATCGGGCGTGTGACGAATGAACGACGAAATGCCGTGAAAAGTGTTAATGAACATAAAAAGTGTTTTAAGTCAAATAAAATGAATATTATAAGATATGAAAGTTAATAAAAAACTAATAAGTAGTCCTAGCAACACTTAAACACTTGAATAAACTTTGAGTGTACCCTAAGAAGAAATATAGTGAGATATAAGTCGAAAGTTAAAACAATCAAATTAAACATTGTGTATTGATTAATAGGAAGGGTTACATTACAACTACTATTATGAAGCCCCCAAAATAGGCATACATCACCCATTCTAAGTCGCCAAATACATGGTACATAATTTAAATACAAACTTCATTTATATAATACGACAAAAAGCGCGGCTGAGAGTTTTTACATGAATATTGTCTTATAGACAATATCCAAACTCAAATAGAGTACTCATTACATTTATTATTATACTATTTCATAGAATAGTGAGGACTGCTACAGCCACCATCTCGGACCGTTACTCCGTTCCCTGACTAGTCCCAGCTACGTTTTCATTTTTTAAAGAGAATAATAAAAGAAAAAGGATGAGCTCAACTAGCCCAGTAAGAAATATTATGACTAAGATAATGCATAATAATTTATCATTAGCCTTCAACATTATTAAACTGATAGAATATAATAAATAACAAGTTTAACTGCAGCGGAATAAACAATTTATTAAAAGAGTCAAGTAGAACATGATATCTATTATCTTATATAATTTAAAAAGTTTATCATCAATTTTATCGTTGAGACTCAGCTCAATAAATAATCCACATCACTGAATTAACCATGCACTACGGGCCAAGGATATTCATTAGTATCACATTCATGAATTATCCATGCACTAAGGGCCAAGGATATTCGTGTTATCACCAATGGTCATGATTATACCAAATTCTCTCTGGTCATAATCATACCAATCAACAGTCCATTTATGCACTACGGGCCAAAGATGACTTTCATCACAATCACTACTACAAAACAGTAAATAGACAACGCTTAAACCACAACGTTTTTTATATAAATGTTGTAGTATTTTTTTTTCCAACGTTTTTAAAAAAAAATGTTGTAGATATATATGCAAAAACGTTATCTATTTAAAAGGGCATTTTTTTGGTTTTAACTAGATAACGTTTTTTTAAATGTTGTCTATGAACAAAAACACGAAGCTAAAAAAAGCGATTAAATGAAAACTTTCTGCTCTCTCATTTGTCACCGAGTGTCTTCGTTTCTCATCTCTCTGTTTAGCCTATTTTCGTTCCATCTGGAAAATAAAAGCTAGGGTTTGCCTAGATTTCCTAAACCTCTCTAAGCTTACATCTGATTTGGGGTGCTTCTTTGAAGGAGATGAAGGAAAAAGGACAGACATCATTTTGCTCGGCAAGAAGATTTGGCATTATTGAGCTTTTCCCCTTCGTACTCTAAAGCCACAGGACATTTCTTCTTTCAAAGAAGGAATAAGGTTCAAAACTTAACGAGGTATGCAAAGTTCCAGTGAGTTTTGCCTACTTTTATACCTTCAACAATGATGAGGAACTGATGCACGTAGAGACGACAGTCTCCATCGTCCTCGGAAATTGCTCTCCTTAGGCCCCAGGCACTCTCTACATCTCCTCCAAGTACTGCTCCCTCCCTCTCTCTCTTTGTTTGTGCCTCTTTATAAATATACATGAATTTTCTGATATTTTATGTTTTTATGTTTGAACAATTAATTTAGTTAGGCAACTGGTGTGGTTGAGTGATTCTGTTTGTGCCTCTTTATAAATATACATGATTATTCTGATATTTTGTCTTTTTATGCTTTAACAATTAATTTGGTTAAGCAACTGGTGTGGTTGAGTGATTCGGACAGGCCGATATAGGAATTTGGATATAGGAATTTGGCTTAATTTGCAGTCAATTTCATAATAGATAAAAAACGGATCTTAATTTTGGTATATCTCGCCAGGCAGGGCAAAGGGGTTATTCTTTTTTGTTGGTTCAGGATTGCAATTTTTGTTTAGCACCTGCTGCCTGTTATTTCCCTTTGCTACTTGCTATATTGGTGAATGGAGTTTTGTGATTTTTGGTTTTTCATTGCAGATTGAGACTGGAGATGAGGATGATGAATCAGAGAGCTCAGATTCAGAATCTAATGACACTTTAGACTTGTCAGAGATCACGGAGATGAGACTTGTGCCGTCAGATCTAACTCAATGTATTCATCGTTTCTAGTACATTAGACTTCCATAAAATATATTATTTTTCTGCTATAGTAAATCTGAGTTGTTATGTGATTGTTCTTAATGTTTTTTATTTTATTTTTTCCTTTTGACTATTAGTGGACACTTATATATTAAAGATGCAGCCAGCTAGCTAGCATATAGTAATAGTTGTTAGTAGGAGCTGGTATTCCAGATTCCAACATAGGACAGCTATGTTTTGATGTCTTTTGGGGTGTAAAACATGTTTACATTATTCAAAATTTTGAAATACTTACAATTCAGAAACTGGAAACATCCAGTTTTTATTTATTTATTTGGGGAATCAACTTATATGATAATGCTTTCACGTTTCCAAATAGGAGTTATCCAGTAGGTTGACGCGGAGCCCTTTCTAATTAAGGAACCCTTGGTGCTTTGTAGACATTTAATTTTTTCTTTCTATTCTTTCTTTTTTATAAGTTTATTTGTAAAGTGGTGGGTAAAGTTACCTATCTACCAAAAGGGGCTGGGGCTTCTTAGTTACCTTTCTTCATTTTTGCAATAGTCATAATAACTCATATATATCTCTTCTTAGAGGAAGGAACTCGAGAATAAAAATAGTTTGTGTTGAATTCATTGGTTAAGTTTATCATTTCAGTCAAAATCTTGAGTCATTTCCTTTTATTTGTAATTATTTTCTAAACATTTTCACTGGTGCTCTGCTCCTATTAAACATAAAGAAAAAGGTTACAGGAGATAATGGAGTTGCTGTGGAGAAAAAAGAAACTGCTGCAGAGAAGAAGAAAGTGCCTGAAAAAGTAGCAGATGAGAAGGATAAAGAAGTTAGTGTTAGTTTACTGAAAATACAGGTTGGCCTTGTTCACAAAGCATGGAAGCATCCATCTGCTGATAGGTACAATTATTTTTTTCTTTCTTCTATTTTGCTAACTTATATCCCCCCTCCTTTTGTGCTTATTTTTTTCCATTGAACTATTTTCCAGTCACCACATTGGGGTAAACCACAGGTTTCCAATATGTGACACTTTCTCAATAATGTATGTTGATTGTGTATGTCTAATATAACCTTTTTCATGTTCCTCAACATATACTGTAGTTTACTAGTTTAGGAGATAGATGTTGGAGAGGCTAAATTGCGACAGGTGGTCAGTGGTCTTGCCAAACAATACAGTCCAGATCAGTTGATGGTATGAATATTTAGTTAGCTACTTATCATTTTCTTTAGTTTGGAGGCAAAATTTTACTCTTGTAAACAGCCTCGTATTGTACATTCAATTTATCACAATACCATGATCAGGATATATTACTTTATCAGTTGTTTTTGCTCTTATTTACCTTGCAGAACCGCCCTGTGGTACTTATCACTAATGTGAAACCAGGAAAACTAAGAGATGTGATGTCAGAAGGATTGGTATGCTCTCCTGTATCTAATTTTAAGTTGATTGTCTCATCTTACCTTTGATAGCAGTTAATATTACATTTCATGTTTGGTGCAGTTTAAGAGTTTTTTTCCATTCCAACTTTGCTTCAAAACTTTCTAATTCTTCCCTCAGATTAGTTTTTATTCCACACTTTATATATTACTTGAATTCAGTATTACTAGATTTTGGAGGAAACCAATATATTTCATCTCTGCTAACCAATATATATATATATATATATATATATATTGCATTTCATGTTTGGCTTTTTTGGTTCACGCAGAGTTTCTAAATGCTAGTAGGTATTTGAGGCAAAATGCCGCCTGTTCAAAGCCCCTTGATAAAATTTCCTTTATTCCCAAAGTGTCAAGTGCACTACTGTGTAATGAAGTGTCAAATTGAGAAGGAGAAAGCTCAGGGTGTTGATTTGTCAATTTATGGGTCATCAAAAGTCGTGGGAACATAAGCACCCATTTAACTAGGCTCTCTTCGTGTTGCTGATGGCAAAGAATGAAGTTGATGACGCGGATCTCTCTACTTTAGCAAATCTTATTAGTCCAATTCTCCAATGGCTTGGCTTGGCTGATTAAACCTTATGCAGTAACTATTTTTACTAATATCCTTGTGGTGTAAATTTGAAAAAAGTTTATTATTAAATTGATTATAATAAGTAATAAGAATAATATAGTATCTAATCAATCTAGTCTTGGTCTTCATTTCAATTATTTATAGCATTATACGTTATAAATATCTTAATTTAAATACATATAATGTGCCTACTCTTCTTCTGCAGAGATATGACCCTGACCCAGCGGCAAAAGTAGTTGCTGCAATAGTCCTTGCATCCAAGTTGGTTGCAGATTCTGGCCTAAAAATGTATATGGTAGATGACACAAAGTTCAATCCTCCTACAAGGATGAGCAGTGATGTTGAGCATCTGCAATCTAGTGGTCTCCGAAAACGCAAGTAGTCAGTCTCCAGATCAAGTAGTGCAGAGAGTGCTGTATTGCTTCTGCAATCTATGATGATCTTGATTTGGCTGAGTTTTCACAGTATGTTGATTATACCCTAGTTAGGCTCATCAAAGAGTAGATTTTACTTTAATCAGGCAGTCTAACTGATAAAATACAATGTAATATTTTGTGGATGTAGTAATGTGAAACTGTAAACGAATGGTATTAATTGGGATGTATTTTGAATGGTTGATACATTTTGGCTTTAAATTTAATTGAGAATTTAGACCTTTTAACTATATATCATGGCAGTAGCATATTGCAGGTGCATTGGTAATGTAGGTGAATCACAACAATTTTTTTTCTTTTTTTTTAATCTACAACATTTTAAAATCGTTGTGGAATCATACCTTCTACAACTTTTTTATCCAAAAAATGTTGTGGAATCATTCCTTCTACAACGTTTTTATCTATCTGCTAATTTTTGGAAAACAAATCTACAACGTTTTTTTCCTTAAAAAACGTTGTGTATTGTGCTTAATTACAACATTTTAAAAACGTTGTGTAAGGGTGTCAAATAGATAACACCCTTAATTATGACGTTTTTCTAACTGAAACCACAACGTTTTTTCCGCATTATCTATTTACGGTTCTGTAGTAGTTAATATAAGCATGACGATGATGACAATGAAATAAGAATTCAATTAAATGAGTGCAAAGATATATTTTAAAGATTTATAATTTAATTTATCCATAATTCAATAATATCTAAATTGTCAACATGATACTACCTCGTGGAGTAAAATTCACGAATAATATTTTATCAAAAAAAAATTTGGACGGAAAAGAAATAAATTTTTGTTATGAATAGTACCCCGGGTGAATAGTACTCGAGTGAATAGTACTTCATGAATAGTACTTCGAGAATAGTACCCCGTGAATAGTACCCCAACATGACAAGATTAAAAATTATCAAGAATGTTCAGAATAATATTTCTGTGAAAAGATACTAGATGAAGCACACATTTCAAGGACATTCCACTAATTTCACGGAGTATAGAAGGAAAACATATCAACATGAGTGTAGAATTATGAATACGAAATGAAATAATATTACTTACATATTATAGAGTATGGAAGAAAATATTATTTCCTATAAATATTGAACAAAAATAATATCCCTAACCTTAAAAGGAAAGTACTTCTGACTGGTAGGGCGGGGATATTCTTGAAGAAAACATATATTGTTTTCTATGCTCAAAGCTTCCTTAAACTATAAAAAAATATGCTCAATATTATAGAAGAATTCTCTAATTCTGGTGTGATTTTCAATTCTAAACTAAGCATCATATTTATAGGAGAATGGTAGGATACTATTTGGATGCATAATAAAGGAAAAATCACGGACTGCACAGTGACTGTCACGAGAATCGGCTAAAATTTTCTGATTTTAATATGTAAACACTATGCAGACACTATGAAAATACTATACATAATAAAATACAATATATTCTATTTTTCATAAAAAAAACAAAACTTATTACAATATATACATATATATATATATAAACAAAACTGAGATAACTTCTACTGACAGTTTTGAAAAATTGTTAAGTAGGGGTCCAAATATTAAGCCAAATTTACAACAAATACTTCATAAAAATTTCCTCAATATTTTTAACAACATTTAATCATCATTAATATTATAACTCGCAATAGTAATAGCCAGATCATTCTCAGGAAAGAGGGGGCTTTTTCGATACGAAATTCACCCTACTGGCGCGCAATTAGGTGACCAAACCCCTTTCCTCAACAGAACTTCTAGACATTGTCAATAATGCAAATAATAATATAAATAAATTTTTCGTCTCAATTATTGATTTAATAATATAAAATATTATACAAATGATATTGTTACAATAATAGAATCAATAATGTGATATACTATGCAGCAATTATTGTAGCAATAATTGAGTATAACTGAGTGACTTCTCACGTAATCATAAATAATTAAAACTATTGTATAATATCGTGTGCTACTATACAACCACGCGTATTACTATACTTTTATCTCTGGGTATTTCAACAGTTAACGGTAAAACTTTCATTGTTACTTTTTATAAAAAGATATTTCTGTTGTTTTCTAACTCTAACAATAATTTCGTTGTGGGATCCACCAATGATTGTGTCGTTGTACAAATATTCCCTGATAAAATGAATATTTCCCGACTAAACGAATATTTTAAAAAAACTTGCTTACTTTATAAAATTGGTAAATATTACACACAACTATAACATTATATAAAATCCGCATCATAATATTTAAATATATATTTTGAGAAAAATTAATCTTTATTCATGAAAGTTAGGGTCTTACAACCTCCCCTTCTTATTAAATTTCATTATCGAAATTGGTGTACGTACCTGGTATGTCGAAGAGGTGAGGATATACCTTAATTTCATTTACGATTCTAACTCCCAGGTCATTTTCTCAATATCATGGTTTCTCCATAAAACTTTGACTTGAGGAATAACCTTAGAGCGTAGAATATATTTCTTCTTATCCAAGATTTTAACAGGTACCTCTTCATACGTTAAATCTTTCGTTATCTCGTCTAGTTCTAATTCAATAATGTTTTTCGGTTCTTCCACATATTTACGTAACATAGATATGTGAAAAACATTATGAACACGAGACATACTTGGCGTTAAGGCGAGTCTATAGGCCACATATCCTACTAAATTGAGGATTTCAAATGGGCTAATGAATTGAGGATTGAGCTTTCCTCTCTATCAAAATCTTGTAACTCCTTTCCATGGAGCAACACGTAACAACACATAATCTCATACATTGAATTCTATGTCCTTTCGATGAAGATCAGCATAACTCTTTTGTCGATCTTGTGCGGTTTTTATACATTGCCGGATCATTTAAATCTTGTGCGTACCAATTCCAGTCCCAACAACGTTGCTTCACCCATCTCATCCCAGCATATTAGAGAACGACATTTGCGTCCATACAACGCCTCAAATGGAGCCATGCCAATACTTGCTTGATACCTGTTGTTGTAAGAGAATTTCACTAATAACAAGAACTTGTCCCAACTTCCTTTGAAGTCTAGGCTACAGAGTCTTAATAGATCTTCAATAGTTTGAATAGTCCTCTCCGACTGCCCGTCCGTTTGAGGATGATATGCCAAACTAAAATGTAAATTTGTGCCCACAACTTTTTGCAAACTAACCCAAAATCATGAAGTAAATCTTGGGCCACGATTAGAAGTTATGGATACTGGGATACCATACAGTCTTATAATCTCATTTATGTATATACTAGCAAGGTGGTCAAGTGAATAAGTTTCTCGTATAGGTAAGAAATGAGCAGACTTGGTTAATCTATCAACAATGACCCAAATTGCATCTATGCCTTGAGAAACCTTGGGAAGACCAGTAAAAAAATCCATGGTAATGTGCTCCCACTTCTATTCTAGAATTTCAACTGCTTGCAATGGACATTTCAGCACTTGATGCTCCGCCTTGACACTTTGACAAGTTAAACACCTTGAGATAAACTCCGCAATCTCTCTCTTCATATTTGCTCTACCAAAATGTATGTCAAAGATCACGATACATTTTGGTACTCCCAGGAGGGATTGCAAACGGTGTGTTATGTGCCTACATCATGATTTTATACTTCAAATAAGAGTCGTTAGGAACACAAAGTCTGGAGTTGACTCGAAGTCTTCCTTCTTTATCGATTCTTACTTCTGGAATAGCACCTTCTTGCACTTTCTTCTTCATACGCATTAGCTCCAGATCTGTAGCTTGAGCAGCTTTAACTTTATCGATTAAAGTCAGTTTTACTTGTATATTTAACATTATCATGTGGGTCCCTGGAGTCTTTAATTCTATCTCTATCGTTTTTAAGTCATACAAAATGGGCCTTTGCGTTGACAATAACGCACTCGTACCCGCATATGATCTTCTACTCAACGCGTCAGCTATCATGTTTGCTTTTCCAAGATGGTATTTAATGGTGTGATCATAATCTTTCAACAGCTCGATCAAACATCGTTGTCGCATGTTGAGTTCCTTTTGGGTGAAGAAATATTTGAGACTTTTATGATATGTATAGATCTCCACACTCTCCCCATACATGTAGTACCTCCAGATTTTAAGTGCAAAAATGACTGCTGCTAACTCTAGATCATGAGTAGGATAATTCCTCTCATATTCTTTGAGTTTTCATGAGGCATAGGCTATGACTTTCCAATGTTGCATGAAAACACATCCTAACCCTTTGCCTGAAGCATCGTTGTAAATGAAAAATCCCTCTGAACCAGATGGTATTGTCAGAACAGGTGCTGAAATGAGTCTCCTCTTGAGTTCTTGAAAACTCTTCTCACATTCCTCGCTCCAACCGAATTTTGTATCTTTTCGAGTCAGCTGAGTTAATAGAGTAGCGATTTGAGAAAATCCTTCCATGAATCTCTGATAATAACCAGCTAAGCCAAGAAAGCTACGTAATTCAGTCACTGACTTAGGTTGCTCCCAGTTTTGTATTGCTTCAATCTTCGCGGGGTCAACAGATATTTTTTGATTTGATATCACGTGCCCAAGGAATGCTACTTACTCAAGCCAGAACTCGCATTTCTTCAACTTGGCGTTCAGCTTGTTTTCACTAAGCTTTTAAAGTATCAGCCTCAAGTGTTTCTCATGATCTTCATGATTTTTGGAGTATATTAGGATGTCATCAATAACGACAACTACAAAATAATCAAAATATTAATTGAATACTCGGTTCATCATATCCATGAAGGCAGCAGGAACAGTAGTCAATCCAAAAGATATGACTTGGAAATCGTAATGCCCATACCGAGTTCTGAAAGCAGTCTTTGAAATGTCATCAATTTTAATCTTTAACTGATGATATCTGAAACAAAGATCGATCTTTGAAAAGAATTTGGCACCTTACAACTGGTCAAACAGGTCATCAATGCGAGGTAACGAGTACCTATTTTTTACGGTGACATGATTCAACTCCCGATAATCAATACAAAGTCGCATACTTCCATCTTTCTTCTTTACGAACAAAATAGGAGCACCCCAAGGAGACATACTAGGACGAATGAAACCGATGTCTAATAATTCCTGCAGTTGGGGTTTTAACTCCTGAAGTTCAATATGGGGCTTTGGAAATAGGTTTTGTACCAGGTTCAATGTCGATACAAAATTTTATTTCACACTCTAGGGGTAGGCCAGAAAGTTCTTTAGGGAATACGTCAGTAAATTTATTAACAATAGAAATATCATTCAAATCTGACGTATTTTTGTTTAAATCTGTGACATGGCTAAGAAAGCATGACATCCATTTTTCAATAAACGAGTAGCTTTATGGCTTGATATGATGGTGATTGATTTTAGTGGTTTGGTTGCTTGAATTCACATAATTGGTTGGTTAGGAATATTAAAGCTAACAACCTTACGAAAACAATCAATTTTAGCATGATGAGTAGTTAATCAATCAATCCCTAAAATCACATCAAATGCAAGTATTTTTTAAAGAGACAAGATCGACAGGTAACGTGAGGTTGCCGTTTTGAATCAAACAAGATTTATAAACAGTGGATGTAATGAATGTTTCTCCCAACAAAGTTTCAACAGATAAGTCAAAGTCTAATTTTTTTGGAGTAAAATTTAAATGTTGAGCGCAAGTAGGAGAAATAAAAGAATAAGTAGAACCGATATCAAATAAGGTATATGTTTCACAAGCATTTATGATTAGCTTACCCATGATAACCTCGTTTGGTTTTCTCTCTTTTTGGGAGGTCACGACAAATGCTCTCCCTTGAACTACCGATTTTGACTTCTCTGGGATGGCCTTTGGTGCCTCCATCCCAGCTGGACTTGACTTCACTACACAACAAAATCGGGCTAGGTGACCTTCTATTTCATAATTATAACATGCTTTGAACTATATCGTGTAGTTTGGTCGATATAACTTTCAGACATCAATTATTATCGAAATAAATGTCGATTTCCACTAATACTAATAATCCGAACATAATGGAACTATCAATTTCATCTTTAATCAACACGAACTTATTCATCATTAATATTATAACTCATAATATTTAACAAACAGGTCGTTCCCAGGAAAGAGGGGGCTTTTCGATAAGGATTATTCCCTATTAGCGCGCAATTAGGTGACCAAGCCTCTCCTTGACAGAACTTTCTAGACATTGTCAGTATTGCAAATAATAATATGAATAACTTTGCCATCTCAATTATTGATTTAATAATATAAAATATTATGCAGATGATACTGTGACAATAATTAAATCAATAATATGAGAGATATGATGAAGCAATTGTGACGCCCCCAAATCCAGGTTCTCTAACCTCAGATTCGGTGCTCACGATCTATCATCATCATAAGCATTGTATAACTATTAAGGAATAATAAACATGCATTGTTCATTATAATAAAGTTTCATAACATAGTCTCAAGGTCTTCTTAACCTTAACTTAAACACACCATTCATATTACAAAAGGATTACATAAGAAATTCCATCAGATAATAATAACTAACATTCATTCTAAACTATTCTTGGATTTTGCCCTTGCCTTTGTCTTTCGCATTGGATCCTTCAGGCTTAACTGAAATAAATGTCATGATATAGCAAGGGTAAGCAACTAATTTTCTAAGAAAGTTTATATACAAGGGCGATATATCATGACTAAAAAGAAGTTTTGCTTTCAATGCTCAACAATAGTATAAGATTGTGTAGGAACATGAATTAATAATCAACAATTGAATATTCGAATATTTGAATAATATGTACTGAGTGGTTTTGAAATAACCATGAACATTTGCCAAGGTTCTCACTCATTTAAACTGGACCTCTTAATAAGTTTTGGTATTCAAGGGGATCATCCTTGCATACCCCATGATTTATGTATAAACACTTAATAATCCAGCATCGATACCATGCCTTAATCAAATTCGTCCTTTTCTCAGTCAAGAGTTCTTATCATATCAATTTAATAAGAACAATTTTTTAAAACACATTTGATTTAAAAAATTTAAACATGCTTGATGTATCTGATACAATTAGCATAGATCTATCTCATAAATAGTTCATGAATGAAAAAACTTTAATTTAATTTATAGTTCAATAATAATAGAACAAGAATTCAATTGCACAAAGTGCGAATTTCAATAATCATTATAAATGTGAATAATCACCAATAATTATTCACTAACATACTTTAAAAATAATAACTCGAGTTTGAGTTAGGAAACTTGCCTCGTTTGTAGGTTACGGCTACGCAATTAAATTCTATCCGCTAGGCAATTTAATTATCTTCCTTTGAGAGACCTATAGTTAATCTTTCAATTAGCCATGGCATAACATTATATTATGTAATCACATAGTTATTATATATTACATTTAGTTCTTAGAAATATTATCATGCCTCGATTATATTACTATTAAATAACAAATACCTTTAATTCACTTAATATTATTAATCTTGATAATATTTAATTCATCTCTTAGTATTATTAGTTCACTAATAATACTTTTATTCGCTTACTAATATTATTAACATCTTAATAATATTTTAATTAATACTTTACTAATATTATTAATCCTCTTAATAATATTTTAATCATGCAGTAATATTATTACTTTAATAATATCTTACTTATGCTTTAGTATCATTAATCAATTAATAATACTTTTATTCATTTACCAATAGTATTAATATTTTATTTATTTACTAATATTAGTAATCATTTAATAGTATTTTATTCATTTACTAATGTTATTACATTTTTAATAATATTTTATTTAATCTCGAATATTATTATTTACTTAAGAACATTTTAATCATCCAATAATACTTTAATTTAATATTATTAATCTTTTAATAATATTTTAATCTAAGATTAATATTTTAATCTAATATTATTAATTATTTAATAATACTTTAATAATTTATTAATGCTTAAATCAAATATTATTAACCATTCAATAATATTTTAATGAAGTTTTTAATCTTAATATTTTTATTTACTTAACAATATGATAATCTAATATTATTAATATCATAATAACATTTTAATAATTTATTAGATCAATAAACAATTTATTCTAATTGTTCACCCTTTATAAAATCACTTATTTAATATCCATAAAAGGTCATAAATAATATTTCTTATAATAAATTACCAAAATACCCTAAAATAGTAATAATATTATATATTAGGAGTATTCAAGCATTAATATCATATTTTTCTTATTTAAGACATCATTTAACTATTTATTTCATTTTATTTATAACTTTATCATTTTTAGGAAAAATACCAAACTGATTCAAAAAATTCTTCTTTTATGGGTTTGGACAGTATATGACCCAACAATGATCCCCAAATTTTTTTGGAATTTTACAAAGTGATTTACTAATTTTAAAGTGCCCAAAACACTCGGATATTGCTTCATTTTTCATAAATCGAGTTTTGCTCAGAAAATTCTGAAACTTTAAGGGTATACTCTCATAACATATATGAACATACGGTAAAAGTTTCTAATTTTTCCCATGTATACACTATGAGAAATTCTGGTGTTAATATTTAGGAGTCCTTTACGGAAATAGCCATTACGCACAAACTATAAATTGAAACGTGTCCGTTCTTTTTCCAACACGTAGATAACTTCTTAAGGTTCCTTTGTGATTTTTTCCAGATATTTAAAAGACTTGAAACTATCCAAAACAACCTTAAGAAAAACAGGGACAGTGGCTTTTTTAGGGTTTTAAAACCTTAATTCTCTAAGTGGACTGTTTTGGGGAAAACAGCCCCCATGGCATCAATACTTGCTAGATTTGTGTTCTACCACTTGGGTTTACTAGATAACTCATGTATCTAGCACCCCCCCCCCCTTCGACGGATCACAAATCCAAGTTGTAAAACTTGAGTTACACAAGATTTAGTGGAAGAAAAATAAGGGTTTAACCCGTAGGAGAACATATGCTCATTTTCTTCCTCTAAACCTTTGATCTAATACTCAAGATACTTAGTTCCATACATGATGATGTGTAGAACTAGGGTATCTTGAGTATTAGTTCATAACCCCATCAAAACTTGCTATAATACCAAATAGAAGAAGAAGATGATGACGATTTAGGTTATACCTTGTTCTAGTAGCAACCTTCCTTGATTTACCAAAGTAATATATAATCTTAGGGTGCATTAATCAAGCTAGAACACTCCTCTCTTTCTCTTCAAAAACTGAACCCCTCTCTCTCTCTTTTCTCTCTTTGTATTTTGCTAGCTTGGGAGAAAAAAAATAGAAGAAGAAGAATAGAAGAAATGAAATGAATAGCAAATGAAATGTGGTGATCTAACTAATATCCCCCATACCTTTGTTGTCCCTTGGATAAAAGGCTTTGCCTTATCTCTTTCAATTAAGCCTAATCATGTGATTAAGGGTGCTAAGTAGATTTTCTACCAATGTGAGATGGACACACTTGTACTTGATGTAAGAGTTACTAATTTAAGGAACTTGATTAGTATAATTTTGTTGCCTTAAAAGGCCTAATAGGGCCGGTCACTTTGCCCCCCATTATCTCCTCCATTTTGCTTTTATTTTAATGCACAAATTTGATAAATTATAAGTCTAAAATACTCTTAATCAAGTGGGCTAAGTATTGGTTTGCATTTTATTTCTTTTGGGCTTCTCCTTTAATAGTTTTGGGTCATGTAATAAACATAGTCTAACAATTTTAATATATTTTACCCAAATTGTTTATTTAGGGTTTCCATTCTCAATCTTATGAAATTTAATTACTTATACATTTGACTTTAGCTCATAACCTAATTAGGTTTACTAGAAATAGGTTTAAAATTATTAGTCACTTGAAATAACAAGATTATCCACATAAGTTAGTATACATATTAAATACTAACCTTTCCTTATTACCATAACCCTTAGGTTATTTAATTGTCTCACCTAATGTATAATTAGGTTACGAAGATTTTATTTTTAATGAAATCTATAAATGTATATATCCATAACTATAGTATATATGTTTATTGATCCATGCACCACTTCACATATGTTGTCACATATTAAATCACTATATAACACAAAGTTTTAAGTATCACTAATGTACGTACATATATAGTGACTTAAAATTCATGGTTATTACACTAATTACTATAGCAATAATTGAGTATAACTGAGTGACTTCTTATGTAAGCATCAATAATCAATACAGTGTGCTACTATGAAACAACGCGTTTTACTGTACTTTTATCACCGATTATTTTTTGAAAACTTTCTTACTTTGAAAAATTTTCAAATATCAACCTTAACTTTTACCTTTTATCAATTAAACCATTTACTAAATAGAATAATAATTATAACAAAATTGAATACTTTCATTTCATAAAATTCAAGATCTCACAATTTACTTGTCTCTCCCCTCGTACTTCTAGTCTCACATCTCAGCCAGGGATCATATTCCTAAGCTTTGATACCAAATTTAAATACAAACTTTATTTATGCAATACGACAAAAAGCGTAGCTGAGAGTTTTTACACGAATAATGTCTTATAGATAATATCCAAACTCAAATGGAGTCCTCATTACATTTATTATCACACTATTTCATATAATAGTGAGGACTAATACAACCACCATCTCAGACCATCACTCCATTCCCCGACTAGTCCCGGCTACGTTCTCATTTCCTGAAGATAACAATAAAAGCAAAAGGGTGAGCTCAACTAGCCCAGTAAGAAATATTATGACTAAGATAATGCAGAATAAGTTATTGTTAGCCTTCAACAGTGTTAAACTGATAGAATATAATAAATAACAAGTTTAACTGCAGCGGAACAAACAATCCATTAGAAGAGTCAAGTAGAGCATGATAACTATTATCTTCTATGACTCAAAAAGATGTGGATAATTTTCCCTAATCTTTTCTTCGAATTCCCACGTAGCTTCTTCAGCATTGTGGTTCCTCCAAAGAACTTTTGCAAAATGTATATCCTTATTTCGTAATTTCTGTTCTTTTCTATCTAAAATTTCAACCAGAATTTCCTCGTACAACAAATCCTTTTCGACCGAAATTGGCTCCTACGATATCACATGCTTGTAATCAGGCTTATATGGTCATAGCACTGACACATGAAACACATTATGAATATGTTCCAGTTCAGGAGGTAGAGCTACCTCGTACACCACTTTGCCTATCTTGCTCAAGATCTCAAAGGGTCCAATAAATCTCAGACTCAGTTTACCTTTTTTTCCAAACCTTATCTTCTCTTTCCAGGGAGATACTTTCAAAAATGCATATCTTCCAACTTCAAAATCTCTCTTCTGGCGATGTAAGTCTGCATACTTCTTCTGGCGATCTTGAGCTGCTACCAGCCGGGCTCTTATCACCTTGATGATCTCTACGGTCTGCTGCACCAGTTCTAGTCCCAACAGTCGACATTCACCCAATTCATCCCAACATAAGGGCGTTCTACATTTCCTCCCATATAGTGCTTCGTACGGCGGCATTCTGATGTTGGCGTGATAGCTATTATTGTATACGAACTCTACTAATGGAAGATGTTCCTCCCAGCTACCCTTAAAGTTCATCACACAAGCTCTGAGCATGTCTTCAAGCATTTGAATCGTTCTCTCGCTTTGTCCATTAGTCTGTGGATGATACGCGGTGCTCATCCGTAGCTGCATCCCCATTCTTTCTTGAAGACTCTTCCAGAAGTTTGACGTGAATCACGGATCTCTATCTGATACAATAGATACTGGTACGCCATGTCTCGAGATAATTTCTTTGATATAAAATTTGGCTAGTTGGTCCAAACTATACCTGATCTTGATTGGCAAAAATGAGCCGACTTCGTAAGACGATCTACAATCACCCATACGGCGTCGTGCCCTTTTTGCATTACTGGAAGTCCCACCACAAAATCCATCGTGATGTGCTCCCATTTCCACTCTAGAATCTCTAAAGGCTGTAGTAATCCACTCGGTCGTTGATGCTCTGTCTTAACTCTCTGACAAGTTAAACATCTGCTGACGCATTCTGTAACATCTCTCTTCATGTTTGGCCACCAAAAGTGTTGACGTAAATCTTGATACATCTTTGTGCTTCCTGGGTGTATCGAGTACCTCGTACTGTGCGCTTCTTACAAAATCTCTTCTCTTAGTTTTGGTACTAACGGTACCCAAATTCGTCCTTCGAATCTCAACAGTCCGGTGCCATCATCCTTGTATTTCAATTCATCCCCTTCAACTAAACACTTCTTGATGTTGTCACAATCTTCGTCCTTCTCTTGAGCCTCTTTAACCTTATCTAATAAAGTTGGTATCGCTGCCACTGTAAATAATTTCTCATTGGTCTCCATCGGATACTTAACCTCTAAGTCAAGTCGTTCAAAATATTTCACCAATTCCTCCTGAATTGTCAACTTCAGTAACTTCTCTCTGCCTTTTCTGCTTAGGGCATCTGCCACTACATTTGCTTTGCCTGGATGGTACAGAATCTCACAATCATAATCCTTGATCAATTCTAGCCATCGGCGCTGCCTCATATTTAGCTCCTTCTGCGTAAAGATATACTTTTGACTCTTGTGATCTGTATATATCTCACACTTCTCGCCATATAAATAGTGCCTCTAAATCTTCAAGGCAAAAACTACTACTACTAACTCCAGGTCATGAGTAGGATAACCCTTCTCATAGTCCTTCAGCTGACGTGAAGCGTACGCAATGACCTTGCCATGCTGCATCAGTACACAGCCAAGACCCTTGTGTGACACATCACTATACACTAAAAATCCTCCCGTGTTGTTTGGTAAAGCCAACACAGGTGCTTGACTGAGCCTCTTCTTCAGTTCTATGAAACTCTCTTTACATTTCTCCGTCCAAACGAACTTCAACGTCTTTCTAGTAAGGTTGGTCAACGGCGATGCTATCTTTGAAAAAATTTGGATGAATCTTCGATAGTATCCTACTAATCCCAATAAACTCCTAATTTATGTTGGCGTCTTTAGTTGTTCCCAGTTGATAACCACTTCTACTTTTGCTGGATCCACCAAAATACCATCCTTGTCGATAACGTGACCCAAAAACTGCACTCTTTACAACCAAAACTCACACTTGGAAAACTTTGCATACAACTTCTCCCTCCTTAACATCTCTAACACTATCCTTAGATGTTCAGTGTGCTCTTCCTCCGTCTCTGAATATACCAGAATGTCATCGATGAACACGACAACAAACTTATCCAAATTCTGTTTAAACACTCTGTTCATCAAGTCCATGAATGCTGCTAGCGCATTCGTCAATCCAAAAGACATTACCAGAAACTCAAAGTGTGACGCCCCCAAAATTAGGTATACATCACCCATCTTGGGTCGTCAGATACATGGTACATAAATCAAATACAACTTACTAATACAACTGTCGTGTACAATAGGACAAAACATAACTGTGAGTTTGAATACAATTATTGTCTACTAGAGATTATACAAACTCAAAAAGAGTCCTCATTACAATTATTAATACACTATTTCACAGAATAGTGAGGACTACTAATGCTATCTTCTGGACCGTCACTCCGTTCCCCGACTAGTCCCTGCTATGTTCTCATTTCCTGAAGAGAACAGTGAAAGAAAGGGTGAGCTCAACTAGCCCAGTAAGAAATATTATGACTAAGATAATGCAGAATAAATTATCGTTAGCCTTCAACAGTATTAAACTGATAAAATATAACAACATCAAGTTTAACAGCAGCGGATCAAGCAATCCATTAAAAGAGTCAAGTAGAGAATAGAATCTACTATCTTTTATGATTTGAAAAGTTTTTAATCACTTTTATCGCTGACCACGAATTATGACCACGAATTATCCATGCACTACGGGCCAAAGATAATCGTGTTTTCATCAACGGTCCTGATCATGCCATAAAACAATTCATCTTTGCACTACGGCCAAAGAGAATCCATAGCCATAATCATACCAAAAACTGTCCATCAATGCACTACGGGTCAATGAGGACTTTTTCCACATCATTTGTAATATTACGGTCATGATTATACCGAATAATCCCTGGTCATAATCATACCAAGTCCATCTATGCACTACAGGCCACAGATGACTTTCAACATAACATAAACATGAGGATGATGACAATGATATAAGAATTCAATAAAAACAAGTTCAAGAATTAATTTGTCCAAGAACTACTAACGTTCAAATTGTCAACATGATACTGTTTTGTAGAGTAAAATTCAAGAATGATCAGAAGAATATTTCCATGAAAGGATACTGGATGAAGCGCAAATATCAAGGATATTCCACTAATTTCATGGAGTATAGAAGTCCAAGTTTTATCCAACTGAGTATAATAAAGAATGGAATAACAAAAGAAATCACCATGCATGCGATAGACCGCACAGACAGGTTATTCCAACAGAATAATAATAATGGAACCAGGTCAGGTGAAATTCACACCGACAGGATGTTCCAACAGAATAATAAAGACGGAACCAGGTCCGGTGTAAAACACACAGACAGGATGTTCCAACGGAATAATAATAAAGACGGAACCAGGTCCGGTGTAAAACACACAGACAGGATGTTCCAACAGAATGATAGAAGAATGTCACCAAGTATAGGGTAGACCGCGTATACAGGTTATTCCAACAAAATAATAAGAAATAGAATAACAACAGTTCTCTTCATGAATAAGAAAGAATAACACCCCTTACCGTAACAGAAACTGGATATAGGAAAAGAAAAGTTACGTAGCAAAAAGCTTTTCTTCTATCTCTCTATAGTTTCTCTCTCTAGAGTTCAGTGAATTCGTAAGAAAATAATGAAGGAATGAGCTTCTATTTATAGGAAAATGGAATGCATAGTAACTAATCCATGAACGGTCCAGATTGATTTACTTTAATCTGACTGTCCATATTTAAAGAAAAATCTTTTAAATAAAATATAATATATTCTATTTATATAAAAAGATTTTTACTATGCAAACACTATGCAACACTATGCAAAACACTATGCAACACTATGCATAATAAAATATAATATATTCTATTTATAAAATAACTTTAATAAAGTATTCTGTTTTATATAAAAAGATGTTTCTGTTTTATTACGTTAATAATATGAATAAAACAAAACGTCATCATCGCTATAATAATTCATATTATTAATCGACAATAATTGAATCAAACTGAGCGACTTCTCACATAAATATCAATAATCAATACCGTGTGCTACTATGCAACAACGCGTATTACTGTACTTTTACTACCCAGTAGTTCAACAGTATCAACGATAAAACTTCCGCCGTTATTTTCAATAAAATATTTTTGTCGTTTTCTCAATCCGATAATAATTCCGTTGTGGGGTCCACCAATAATTGTACCGTCGTACGAATATTTTCTGTTTAAAACGAATATTCCCCGACCAATCGAATATTATATGACAACTTGCATACTTTGCAAAATTTATAAATATTACCCACAACTATAACATTATATTAAATTCATACCATAATATAAAAAAATTATTTCGAGAAAATTAATTCTTTATTCATAAAATCTGGGGTTTCACAATCTCCCCTCCTTATGGAATTTCGCCCTCGAAATTTACGTACGTACCTGGTATACCGAACAGGTGAGGATACCTTGACTTCACTTCAAATTCTAACTCTTGAGATATAACATTTGAGTGTTGAATACGATTCTTCTTATCCAAGATTATAACACGTATCTCTTCAAACGTTAAACCATCCGCTATCTCGTCCGGTTCTAAATTAATAATGTGGTTCGGGTCGTCCACATATTTACGTAACATCGATACGAAAAAAAAAAATGTTATGAACACGTAATATATTTGGCGGTAAAACGAGTCTATAAGCCACAGTTCCTACTCAATCAAGGATTTCAAATGGGCCAATTAAATCGAGGGTTGAGATTTCCTCTCTTCAGCAACTCTTGCTTCTAAAATAACACACTCTTGAACCTTCTTCTTCACATTCATAAGATTCGGGTATGTAGCTTGAGCGTCTTTAAATTTATCGATTAAAGTCAATTTTACTCGTATATTCGTTATCTTCACGTGGGTCCCTAGAGTCTTTAACTCTATCTTCATCATTTGCAAGTTATACGAAATGAGTCTTTGTGTTAACAACATCGCACTTGTAAACGCATACGATCTTCTACTCAACACGTCAGCTACCACGTTCGCTCTTCCACGATGATATTGAATAGTACGATCGTAATCTTCAACAGCTCGAGTCAACGTCTTTGGTGCATATTACTTTCGTTTTAGTTGAAAAAAATATTTTGAGGGTTTAAGAAATGGGTTTTGTACTGGTGTCAATACAAAATTCGTTTTCACGCTCTGGGGTAGGCTAAGAAGTCTTCAAGAATACGTCAAGAGATTTATTAATGATAAAAATATCATTCAAAACTGTTACTCACATCCAAGACTTGGATAGTACGTCACATTGATACCAACTATGACTTCTATCCCTTAACCTAGATAGCACCTCACAATGATACCTATCAACTTGTTATCGTCATTCACGACGTCGCCTACAGAAAGTCTGGTTTCGGTACATTCCACACAAGAAAGTCATCAACAAAAGGATCGGGGCTCTTTACTTATGGCTTGATATGACAATGATTGAATTTAGTGGTTTGGTTGCTTGAATTCGCACAATAGGTTGGTTAGGAATATGAAAACTAACAACCTTACGAAAAATATGATGAGTAGTTAACCAATCGTTTCCTAAAATTGCATCAAAGTTAAGTATTTACAAAGAGACAAGATCAACACGTAACGTGAAAGTGTCGATTTGAATCAAATAAGATTTATAAACAGTGGAGATAACGAAGGTTTCTCCCAATGGAGTTTCAATAGATAAATCAAAGTTTAACTTCTCCGGAGTTAAGTACAAACATTGAACACAACTAGGTGGAATAAAAGAGTGAGTAGAACTTGTATCTAACACGGTATAAACTTCGTAAGAGCTTATGATTAACTTACCCGTGATAATTTTATTCAAGTTCCTCATCACGAGAAAAAAAATGCTCTCTCTTAACCTACCGACTTTGGCTTTTCTGGGACAGCCTTTGGTGCCTCCATCCTAGTTGAATTTGTCTTCGGTGAACGACAAAATCGGGCTAAGTGGCCTTCTCTTCCACAATTATAACATGCTTTAGACGACATCGCGCAATTTGGACTGATGTGTCCCTCCCCTCCACATTTGAAGCATATGATAGGTTGTCTTTCTCCTTCCTTAACAACGGTTGCTGGTGCTGACGTCTTTCCATCATTGTTGAATCTCCTCTTCTTGAAATGTCCATTTCTATTATCTTGGCCATGATTACCACCGAAGTGGTTACCATTCTTGGCATGATAATTTCCCCCGCGATAGTTATCATTGTTCCGATGGCCATTGCCACCGGTATGATTATTATCGTGTTGCTGGTCATTACCTTTTGGTTGTGATGACTCATTATCGCGCTCCACTAACTGAGCCCTATTCACAATATCTGAATATAAATAAAGTTTGTGAGAAATGAGGTATTGACGTATATCGGGTTTCAAACCTCGCAGAAACATTCGCGCCATTCGCTCCTCATTATCGACCAAATGGGATGCAAACCGGGACAACTCCGCAAACTTAGCCTCATACTGCGATACGGTCATATTGTTTTGCTCCAGCTTGATGAATTCTACCTCCTTCATGTGACGAATACTTTCAGGAAAGTACTTGTCATTGAATAATTCTTGGAACTTCTCCCAAGACATCTTGAGTGCGTCAGGCTGAGTATGTTTTACAGATTCCCACCAATGATCTCCTTCTTCACGCAACATAAAGGTGGCGAATGGAACCTTTTGCTCCTCTGAGCATCCCAAGACATCAAATATCTTTGTGATCTGCTTTAACCACGTCTCCGCCTTAAGTGGTTCTGGCTTTCCCAAAAACTCTGGTGGTCCCAGCTCCTTGAATTGCTTAGCGGTGACCAACCATGGGTTACCATTGTTTCCTCCTGCATTATGAACAGGAGCCGCCTTCTCCCGTTGTTGCATGAATTGCTCCTTAAACTACTTAGCGGTGACCGTCCGAGAGTTATCAGTATTTCTACCTGCATTTTGGACAGGAGCTGCCTTAGCCTGTTGTTGCATGAATTGCATAAAGCCTCTAACCATCCCATCATTCACCATTTCATCGGTGTTATTATTTTCATGAGGAGTATTGTCCTCTAGTTGCACATTATCCTGATTATTGATCTGTGGAGACTCAACGGTCTCCTGTGCTCCATTGATAATCTCAACATTCTCGGATGCCATTTTCAAACACTGCCACAAAACAAGGGTTAATTAACATATCACATATTATCCCTATACTTTGACCGACCAATTAAATACAAAATAAATTTAAGTAGGCCATATTAGCTAAGGAATTCCCCGTCTCTCCCCTCCTAGTTCTAGTCTCACATCTTAGCCAGGGATCATATCCCTAAGCTCTGATACCAACTGTGATGCCCCCAAAATTAGGTATACATCACCCATCTTGGGTCGTCAGGTACATGGTACATAAATCAAATACAACTTACTAATACAACTGTCGTGTACAATACGACAAAACATAACTGTGAGTTTGAATACAATTATTGTCTACTAGAGATTATACAAACTCAAAAAGAGTCCTCATTACAATTATTAATACACTATTTCACAGAATAGTGAGGACTACTAATGCTATCTTCTGGACCGTCACTTCGTTCCCCGACTAGTCCCTGTTATGTTCTCATTTCCTGAAGAGAACAGTGAAAAAAAGGGTGAGCTCAACTATCCCAGTAAGAAATATTATGACTAAGATAATGCAGAATAAATTATCGTTAGCCTTCAACAGTATTAAACTGATAAAATATAACAACATCAAGTTTAACAGCAGCGGATCAAGCAATCCATTAAAAGAGTCAAGTAGAGAATAGAATCTACTATCTTTTATGATTTGAAAAGTTTTTAATCACTTTTATCGCTGAGACTCAGCTCAATAAATAATCCACATCATTAAATCATCCCTGCACTACATGCCAAGGATATTCTTTAGTATCACGACCACGAATTATCCATGCACTACGGGCCAAAGATAATCGTGTTTTCATCAACGGTCCTGATCATGCCATAAAACAATTCATCTTTGCACTACGGCCAAAGAGAATCCATAGCCATAATCATACCAAAAACTGTCCATCAATGCACTACGGGCCAATGAGGACTTTTTCCACATCATTTGTAATATTACGGTCATGATTATACCGAATAATCCCTGGTCATAATCATACCAAGTCCATCTATGCACTACAGGCCACATATGACTTTCAACATAACATAAACATGAGGATGATGACAATGATATAAGAATTCAATAAAAACAAGTTCAAGAATTAATTTGTCCAAGAACTACTAACGTTCAAATTGTCAACATGATACTGTTTTGTAGAGTAAAATTCAAGAATGATCAGAAGAATATTTCCATGAAAGGATACTGGATGAAGCGCAAATATCAAGGATATTCCACTAATTTCATGGAGTATAGAAGTCCAAGTTTTATCCAACTGAGTATAATAAAGAATGGAATAACAAAAGAAATCACCATGCATGCGATAGACCGCACAGACAGGTTATTCCAACAGAATAATAATAATGGAACCAGGTCAGGTGAAATTCACACCGACAGGATGTTCCAACAGAATAATAAAGACGGAACCAGGTCCGGTGTAAAACACACAGACAGGATGTTCCAACGGAATAATAATAAAGACGGAACCAGGTCCGGTGTAAAACACACAGACAGGATGTTCCAACAGAATGATAGAAGAATGTCACCAAGTATAGGGTAGACCGCGTATACAGGTTATTCCAACAAAATAATAAGAAATGGAATAACAACAGTTCTCTTCATGAATAAGAAAGAATAACACCCCTTACCGTAACAGAAACTGGATATAGGAAAAGAAAAGTTACGTAGCAAAAAGCTTTTCTTTTATCTCTGTATAGTTTCTCTCTCTAGAGTTCAGTGAATTCGTAAGAAAATAATGAAGGAATGAGCTTCTATTTATAGGAAAATGGAATGCATAGTAACTAATCCATGAACGGTCCAGATTGATTTACTTTAATCTGACGGTCCATATTTAAAGAAAAATCTTTTAAATAAAATATAATATATTTTATTTATATAAAAAGATTTTTACTATGCAAACACTATGCAACCCTATGCAAAACACTATGTAACACTATGCATAATAAAATATAATATATTCTATTTATAAAATAACTTTAATAAAGTATTCTGTGCTATATAAAAAGATGTTTCTGTTTTATTACGTTAATAATACGAATAAAACAAAACGTCATCATCACTATAATAATTCATATTATTAATCGACAATAATTGAATCAAACTGAGCGACTTCTCACATAAATATCAATAATCAATACCGTGTGCTACTATGCAACAACGCGTATTACTGTACTTTTACTACCCAGTAGTTCAACAGTATCAACGATAAAACTTCCGCCGTTATTTTCAATAAAATATTTTTGTCGTTTTCTCAATCCGAAAAAAATTCCGTTGTGGGGTCCACCAATAATTGTACCGTCGTACGAATATTTTCTGTTTAAAACGAATATTCCCCGACCAATCGAATATTATATGACAACTTGCATACTTTGCAAAATTTATAAATATTACCCACAACTATAACATTATATTAAATTCATACCATAATATAAAAAAATTATTTCGAGAAAATTAATTCTTTATTCATAAAATCTGGGGTTTCACACAAAGTGTCCATACTGAGTTCTAAATGCCGTCTTTGGAACATCCTCATGCCACACCTTCAGTTGGTGATAACCGGTCCTCAAGTCAATTTTTAAAAAGTATTTTTCCCCCTTCAACTGATAAAACAAATCGTCGATCCTGGGCAACGGGTACTTGTTCTTAATGGTTACCTTGTTTAACTCTCGGTAGTCGATATAAAGCCTTAATGACCCATCCTTCTTCTTTACGAATAAGACTGGTGCTCCCACGGTGATACGCTCGGTCGAATGTATCCCTTATATAACAACTCTTATAGTTGAACCATCAGTTCCTTCATTTCTACCGGAGCCATACGATACGCTGCTTTGGATACCGGTGATGTCCCTGGTGCCAAATTGATAACAAACTCTACCTCTCTATCTGGTGGCAATCCCAAAATATCATCTGGGAAGAAATCAATGAATTCCCTTACAATAGGTATCTGACCCAGTTCACCTTTGACTCTGCAGGTATCCACAACATGAGCCAAATAACCTATACAACCCTTCCTAAAAAACTTCATTTGTTATACCATCGTCAAAAAAGAAGATTGTCTCGGCGATTTACTGCTATGAAATACCACCTTTGACTTATTATGAGTCTTTAGGTGTACGCACGTTTTCTTACAGTTAATGACCGCTCCGTGACTCGATAACCAATCCATCCTGAAGATTACATCAAACTCTCCAAGACAAATCGGTATCAAATCCACGTTAAACTTAAACCCTCTTACATCAGCACAACAGTTTCTGTAGATGTAGTCTATAGGGATAATTTCTTTGTTTGCTACTTCTACATTCATTGGGTGTTCTAATAGTTTACGAGGTAAACTTAATCTTTGAGCAAATTCATCATATACGAAAGAACATAAAGCTCCCAAATCGAATAACACATAGGCATTTATATCTTTGATCGAAATTATACCTGACACCACCTCCCTGGATGCCACGGCATCTCGCACTGTCATATTGAATGTCCTCACTATCGACTTGTTTGGCTAGGCTGGTCCTCCACTGGTTGTCCTAGTGTTATTACCCATGTTGTCGTTTCTGTCATCCGTACTTTTCTTCCTCAGGCAATCCTTGATCCGATGTCACGCTTCACCACAGTTAAAACAACCTCCCTTCTTCACCTTAGGATAATTGGCTTAGGTATGCCCTTCTTGTCCACATGTATAACATACCATTTTTCCCTTCATGCACTCTCCCGAGTGACCCTTTCCACAGTTCCTACACAACGACTTCTTTTGTTGCACACTTCCTTGCTGACTCTCCAAATTACTACCCCCACTGCTCCATTTCTGCTTCTTGTTGTTGCTACCACCATTGCTGACATTCTGATTCCCACCTTCTGCTTTCTTCTTGTTCTACTCCCGATTGTACTTTGAGACCGCTTCGCTTCCACCTTCCGCTATGAGAGCTTTCTCCAATAGAGTTGAGAATGACGTGATTTGAAAAACTTCTACCTTACTGTAAATCCATGGCTTTAGTCCATTTTCGAACCTTCTTGTTTTCCTCACCTTTGTGTCCACCTGATGTGGAGCGAATCTGGCCAGTTCATTGAACTTCGCAGTGTACTCTCACACTGACATATTCTCCTGTTTCAATTCAAAATACTTGATCTCCACTCTCGCTTGTGTACTCTCACAGAAGTAATTCCTAAAGAACAACGTCTTGAACGCTTCCCAAGTCACGATTCCAGTCCCGGCTTTGTTCTGGTTGGCCTCCCACCAATAGTTAGCCTCACCCTTTATTAAGTCGGTAGCAAAAATTATTTGTTTCTCTTCTGCTACTCTAGCAATAATGAAGGCCTTCTTAATCTCCTTTATCCACATCTGGGCCTCTATCGGGTCTGCTGTTCCTCTAAACTCCGGCGGTCCTACTGCCTTGAAGTCCTTAAAGTTGGCTAGTTTGTTTCCCGCCTGATTTCCTACAGGTTGAGCTTAATTCCTCATAGCTTCAGCCATCATGTTGATAAAGTCTTGCATTGGGTTTGGTTGAGCTCCCACTGCATTATTAACTGACTCTTCGATCTCTAGGTTCCTTAGTACACGTCTAGGCGGCATTATCTAGTGAAACAAAATTCTAACACGTTACTCGGGTTTTATTATCAAAGAAGTACATGTAATACGCTACTGTATTCAAACAATCAGATGATCATTATGTGAGAGTTTTAAATTACCAAGATTTAGAAGTCTTTCTCCCTGATTAGTAGGTTAATTTTGTTTAAAAAAAATTTCAATTCAGTCTATTGGATTCACATAACATTAAATAGACAATTTACTATTTAAATTTTCCAACACATCATAATAATGCATTTATATTTATATACCAATCTTCGGTGTCTCACATGTTCAATACAGGTATATTTTTATAAATGCTACTATCCCATTTTAAACACAAAAGATGGGATTAACTCAAAATGATACTCCCCTACATACATAAATAGGGATACTGCCTAACTACCTACTACCTCACACCTACTGAGGGTCTACATCAACATAAACCCTATTACACAAAAAGGGGTACTAATGCATCTATCTACAACTGGTCCATAGCATAATCATCATTGGTGGCCCTACTGGGTCACCTGAACAAGCTCCTGGGGAAACAACCCCTCCATAACTCTACGCCGAATGGATCGACTCGACTCCCCTATCTCGATATGTGCCCTCTTAGTCCCACTACGCTGGCCCTCATATTCTGCGTCTAGTGCCAGTCCTAAAGTCTCAACCCTGACCTTCATGGCCTGCAGTGTTATCTCTAACTGGTCCACCCACTTGACTGACTCATAAAATGTCTCCTCCACTCGTATCTTATCTGTAATCTCCAAGTCAAACTCACCCCGCATCGCCAGATGCTCTACGCTCAGTGCTCCAAACTTTGCCTTCTCCTGCTCTAGCTGTACTCGCGTCTCTGCTAGCTCAATCAGTTCCTGATTAGCAGCAACTTTATATTGTTGCTCCGTGTACTGATGAGTCATATTTTGTGCCTCCAACTGTAAAATCCTCTGCTCCTGAGCATAGTTTTTCTCTAGCAGGTCACTGATCATCACATCCTGCAAGGTGTCCATCACCTCCTCTGGTACAGCCTCCTCCTGGTCTACAGAATGGCTCCCCTGACTATCACTCGACATCCTATAATAAAACAAGGATACAACATCAATACTACAATAAAATATATTCATTGATAAAATGAAATAATATTTTGTTAAGTACAACACATACTCGATGAATTTCCACAATCCATCTCCTAACATACTCTATAAGAGTTTTCTACTAAGGTTATAACCTAGGTTTTGCATTCCTAATATTTATAACCTATGGCTTTGATACCAACCTGTGACGCCCCCAAATCCAGGTTCTCTAACCTCAGATTCAGTGCTCACGATCTATCATCATCATAAGCATTCTATAACTATTACGGAATAATAAACATACATTGTTCAGTATAATAAAGTTTCATAACATAGTCCCAAGGTCTTCTTAAACTTAACTTAAACACACCATTCATATTACAAAAGGTTTACATAAAAAATTCCATCAGATAATAATAACTAACATTCATTCTAAACTATTTTTGGATCTTGCTCTTGCCTTTGTCTTTCGCATTGGATCCTTCAGGCTTAACTGAAATAAATGTCATGATATAGCAAGGGTAAGCAACTAGTTTTCTTAAAAAGTTTATATACAAGGAAGATATATCATGACTAGAAAGAAGTTTTGCTTTCAATGTTCAACAATAGTATAAGATTGTGTAGGAACATGAATTAATAATCAACAATTGAATATTCGAATAATTGAATAATGTGTATTGAGTGGTTTTGAAATAACCATGAACATTTGCCAAGGGTCTCAGTCATTTAAACTGAACCTCTTAATAAGTTTTGGTATTCAAGGGAATCAGCCTTGCATACCCCATGATTTATGCATAAACACTTAATAATCCAGCATCGATATCATGCCTTAATCAAATTCGTCCTTTTCTCAGTCAAGAGTTATTATCATATCAATTTAATAAGAACAACTTTTTAAAACACATTTGATTTAACAAATTTAAACATGCTTGATCTAGCTAATACAATTAGCATAGATCTATCTCATAAACAGTTCATGAATGAAAGAACTTTAATTTAATTCACAATTCAATAATAATATAACAGGAATTCAATTGCACAAAGTGTGAATTTCAATAATCATTATAGATGTGAATAATCATCAATAATTATTCACTAAAATGCTTTAAAAATAATAACTCGTGTTTGAGTTAGGAAACTTGCCTCGTTTGTAGGTTACGGCTACGCAATTAAATTCTATCCGCTAGGCAATTTAATTATCTTCCTTTGAAAGACCTATAGTTAATCTTTCAATTAGCCATATCATAACATTAGATTATGTAATCACATAGTTATTATATATTACATTTAGTTCTTAGAAATATTATCCTGCCTCAATAATGTTACTATTAAATAACAAATACCTTTAATTCACTTAATATTATTAATCTTGATAATATTTAATTCACCTCTTAGTAATATTAGTTCACTAATAATACTTTTATTCGATTACTAACATTATTAACATCTTAATCATATTTTAATACTTTACTAATATTATTAATCCTCTTAATAATATTTTAATCATGCATTAATATTATTACTTTAATAATATCTTACTTATGCTTTAGTATCATTAATTAATTAATACTACTTTTATTCATTTACCAATAGTATTAATATTTTATTTATTTATTAATATTATTAATCATTTAATAATAATTTATTCCTTTACTAATGTTATTATATTTTTAATAATATTTTATTTAATCTCAAATATTATTATTTACTTAATAACATTTTAATCATCCAATAATACTTTAATTTAATATTATTAATCTTTTAATAATATTTTAATCTAAGATTAATATTTTAATCTAAGAGTAATAATCATTTATTAATGCTTAAATCAAATATTATTAACCATTTAATAATATTTTAATGAAGTTTTTAATCTTAATATTTTTATTTACTTAACAATATCATATTCTAATATTATTAATATCATAATAACATTTTAATAATTTATTAGATCAATAAAAAATTTATTCTAATTGTTCACCCTTTATAAAACCATTTATTTAATATTCATAAAAGGTCATAAATAATATTTCTTATAATACATTACCAAAATGACCTAAAATAGTTATAATATAATATATTAGGAGCATTCAAGCAATAATATCATATTTTTCTTATTTAAGACATCATTTAACTATTTATTTTCTTTTGTTCATAACTTCATCATTTTTAGGAAAAATACCAAACTGATTCCAAAAAATTTTCTTTTCTGGGTTTGGATAGTATATGACCCTACAATGATCCCCAAATTTTTCTGGAATTTTAGAAATTGATTTACTAATTTTAAAGTGCCTAAAACACTCGGATCTTGCTTCATTTTTCATAAATCGAGTTTTGCTCAGAAAATTCTGAAACTGTAAGGGTATACTCTCATAACATATATGAACATACGGTAAAAGTTTCTAATTTTTCCCATGTATACACTGTGAGAAATTTGGGTGTTAATATTTAGGAGTCTTTTACAGAAATAGCCATTACGCACAACCTATAAATCGAAATGTTTCCATTCTTTTTCCTACACTTAGATAACTTCTTAAGGTTCCTCAATAATTTTTTCCAGATTCTTAAAAGACTTGAAACTATCCAAAACAGCCTTAAGAAAAATGGGGACATTAGCTTTTTTAGAGTTTTAAAACCTATATTCTCTATGTGGACTGTTTTGGGGAAAACAGCCCCCATAGCTTCAATACTTGCTAGATTTGTGTTCTACCACTTGGGTTTACTAGATAACTCATGTATCTAGCACCCCCCCCCCCTCCCCCATTGACGGATCACAAAT
This sequence comes from Panax japonicus, assembly GCA_020205505.1. Taxonomy (NCBI): domain Eukaryota; kingdom Viridiplantae; phylum Streptophyta; class Magnoliopsida; order Apiales; family Araliaceae; genus Panax; species Panax japonicus. Next base: position 36,222,212 of record CM035110.1, on the reverse strand, counting down.
CCAAGTTGTAAAACTTGAGTTACACAAGATTTAGTGGAAGAAAAACAAGTGTTTGACCCCTAGGAGAACATATGCTCATTTTCTTCCTCTAAACATTTGATCTAACACTCAAGATACTTAGGTCCATACATGATGATATGTAGAACTAGGATATCTTGAGTATTAGTTCATAACCCCATCAAAACTTGTCATAACACCAAATAAAAAAAAGAAGATAAAGATTTAGGTTATACCTTGTTCTAGTAGCAACCTTCCTTGATTTACCAAAGTAATATATAATCTTAGGGTGCATTAATCAAGCTAGCACACTCCTCTCTTTCTCTTCAAACACCGAACCCCTCTCTCTCTCTTTTCTCTCTTTGTATTTTGCTAGCTTGGGAGAAAAAATAAAAGAAGAAGAATAGGAGAAATGAAATGAATAGAAAATAAAATGTGGTGATTTAACTAATATCCCACATACCTTTGTTGTCCCTTGGATAAAAGGCTTTGCCTTATCTCTTTCAATTAAGCCTAATCATGTGATTAAGGGTGCTAAGTAGATTTTCTACCAATGGGAGATGGACACACTTGTACTTGATGTAAGAGTTACTAATTTAAGGAACTTGATTAGTATAATTTTGTTGCCTTAAAAGGCCTAATAGGGCCGGTCACTTTGTACCCATTATCTCCTCCATTTTGCTTTTATTTTAATGCACAAATTTGATTAATCAAAAGTCTAAAATACCCTTAAGCAAGTGGGCTAAGTATTGGTTTGCATTTTAATTCTTTTGGGCTTCTCCATTAATTGTTTTGGGCCATGTAATAAACATAGTCTAACAATTTTAATATATGTTACCCAAATTGTTTATTTAGGGTTTCCATACCCTATCTTATGAAATTTAATTACTTATACATGTGACTTTAGCTCATAACCTAATTAGGTTTACTAAAAATAGGTTTAAAATTATTTGTCACTTAAAATAACAAGATTATCCACATAAGTTAGTATACATATTGAATACTAACATTTCCTTATTATCATAACCCTTAGGTTATTTAATTATCTCACCTAATGTATAATTAGGTTACGAAGCTTTCATTTTTAATGAAATCTATAAATGTATATATCCATAACTATAGTATATATGTTTATTGATCCATGCACCACTTCACATATGTTGTCACATATTAAATCATTATATAACACAAAGTTTTAAATATCACTAATGTATATGCATATATAGTGACTTAAAATTTACGGTTATTACAGCAATTACTGTAGTAATAATTGAGTATAATTGAGTGACTTCTTACGTAAGCATCAATAATCAATACCGTGTGCTACTATGCAACAACGCGTTTTACTGTACTTTTATCACCGATTATTTTGTGAAAACTTTCTTACTTTGAAAAATTTTCAAATATCACCCTTAACTTTAACCTTTTATCAATTTAACCATTTACTATATAGAATAATAATTAAAAGAAAATTGAATACTTTCATTTCATAAAATTCAGGATCTCACAATTTACCCGTCTCTCTCCTCGTAGTTCTAGTCTCACATCTCAGTCAAGAATCATTTCCCTAAGCTTTGATACCAAATTTAAATACAAACTTTATTTATACAATAAGACAAAAAGTGTAGCTGAGAGTTTTTACACGAATATTGTCTTATAGACAATATCTAAACTCAAATGGAGTTCTCATTACATTTATTATCACACTATTCCATATAATAGTGAGGACTACTACAGCCACCATCTCAGACCGTCACTCCATTCCCCGACTAGTCCCGGCTAATTTCTCATTTCCTGAAGATAACAATAAAAGTAAAAAGGTGAGCTCAACTAGCCCAGTAAGAAATATTATGACTAAGATAATGCAGAATAAGTTATCGTTAACCTTCAACAGTGTTAAACTGATAGAATATAGTAAATAACAAGTTTAACTGCAGCGGAACAAATAATCCATTAGAAGTCAAGCAGAGTATGATATCTATTATCTTCTATGATTTAAAAAGTTTATCATCAATTATATCGCTAAGACTCATCTCAATAAATAATCCACATCACTGAATTATCCATGTACTACAGGCCAAGGATATTTATTAGTATCACATCCACAAATTATCCATTCAATACGGGCCAAGGATATTCATGTTATCACCAATGGTCATGATTATACCGAATAATCCATGGTCATTATCATACCAATCAACAGTCTATCTATGCACTACGGGCCAAAGATGACTTTCATCACAATATAGGCATGAGGATTATGACAATGATATAAGAATTCAATTAAATGAGAGCAATGATAAATTTTAAAGATTTATAATTTAATTTATTCAAAATTCAATAATATCCAAATTGTCAACATGATACTGATTTGTTAAGTAAAATTCAAGAATAATATTGTATCAAAAATAATTTGGACGGAAAATAAATTAATTTTTGTCATGAATAGTACCTCAGGTGAATAGTATCCATGTGAATAGTACACTATGAATAGTACTTCAAGAATAGTACCTCGGCATGAAAAGATTAAAAATTATCAAGATTGTTCATAATAACATTTTTCGTAAAAAGATACTAGATGAAGCGCAAATTTCAAGGATATTCTACTAATTTCATGGAGTATAAAAGCAAAACTAATCAACACGAGTGTAGAATTATGAATACGAAACAAAATAATATTACTTACATACTACAGAGTATAGAAGAAAATATTAGTTCATATGAATATTGAACAAAAATAATATCTCTTACCTTAAAAGGAAAGTACTTCTGACTACTAGGGCGAGGATATTTTTTAAGAAAACTTATACTGTTTTCTACGTTCAAAGCTTCCTTAAACTCTAAAAAAATGCGCTCAATAGTTATGAAGTAATATAGATAATTCAAAATAGCACTTCTCTTTTCTTTGAAATGTTTAACAATGAACAACATCTGTTACCTTTATTTTTGGTCCAAGACCTTGAGCATTTCATTCTTTCTTTAAAAAGGACAACCCGACACTATGTCCGTAAGTCCAAAATTTCTTATGAGCACGTCTAGGTGATCATCCTATAGTACTCTATGTTGTACAACACTACTCCATTAAACGTATCTACGTTTAAGTTTTGGCAACCTCACGCTCTTGTATATTAATGACAAAACATTTATTTATTCATACTCAGTATTTCTTTGAATCCATACCAAATAGTTGGCATAAGATAGCAACATCAATAATATTTTAATAGATTAACATGAAATCCACAAAATACATTAAGTCTAGCCAAAGAAATTGGCTTCTACTTCTTTGTACATCAATTCATGCATAGGATAAATGAATCATAAAGCTTGTACAAAATGAACATAGACAAGTGTTTAGAACACTTGCCTTTAGCGTGTTCTATTGTTAATTCACTTCTCTTTTGAGTCTTTAATAATTCTACAACACATAATTGCATAGCATACCACAATAGGTCATAAACAATCAATAAGCATTGTCATTAACCTATCTTCTCCTTCTTCTCGGTCTAACTATCCATTTGCTTACATTATTATCATTTGTTTGTTTAGTTAAATTCATTACAGCTTTATAACATCTTGTTGTTATAAGTAATCTTATTTATTCAATCCTTAAGTAATTATATTTCAAGTAAACTCAAACATTCATTCAACGTGCGTACAGTTTTCGTATTATCAAACTTACTTTGTGTTTACATTTTCATAACCTTTTGTTGACTTTTAATAGTTAAACTTAAGGTTTTAATCATCCTTTATGATGTTACTTTAAGTTTAATTAAGGTCATAATTCACCTTCAATGAACTTCCTTTTTCATTGTATTCATTATCATTCTTCTCTGCCTCTTGTCTAGTATTGGTGCTGCGGCGCCAGTTTCCTTAGTATATGTCAGGCTGCAGTGTGACTCATCAGTGTCTGGGATCTGGGTATGGCCCTGCAGCACTATGTTCATAGGCTTGGGCAGCGCTGCAGCGCCGGCCCTGAGCCTTTGAATTTTTTTTTTCATTTTTCATTTTAAATCCTTTTCGGGCTCGTAACTTAATCGTTATAAGTAGGAATTGGCTCGTTAAAAAGTTATTATCTCATATATCTTGTATACTATGATTTCATTAGGATGACTTATATTTCTAAATCCGTTAACATTAAATTCACTGTTTAAATTTCTTATTAAACATTCGTTAAGCGTTCGTGAACGTTCTTAGCTTGTTTCTTCATTTTAAGTCAGAATTTAACCCTTCTTGAGCCCATAACTCTTGAATGCAAAGTTCTACAACACACCATTGAAAGCTAAGGTTTTTGAATTAAACGGCGACTTTTGACTATCATTTCGAGAATTTCACGATTTCGACGATTATCGTCTAATCTCGTAAATTTTGCCATAACTTCGTTACTTGAGATTTTTACTCTGTTCAAAATGAATTCCTTCCATTTTTCAAACATCCATCATACTAAACAAACATATATCATCTAATCCTATACACGATAGTTTTAAACTTATCCATCAACAATATATGCTAAATATTCATGTTTTTCTTCATTAGTTAATATTTCTATGATTATGATTCCTCTTGTAACATTGTTTATTAATGTTTTAAGTTCACTAATAGCCATCCTTGTTACTCCTTATGATATATGCTCCACCAATATCCACTACTCTATCAAAATGATAGTTGAAGAGATAAAGATTAAAAGTTAAAGATTCATTACCTTTGATGTTCTAGTTTTTTTTTCTTCTTCTTGGATTAATTAAGCTATACACTACAAGAAAAATGCCTAACAGCGACCAACCTTATCAGCGACCGAATTTTCGGTCGCTGTTATTACTATTAGCGACCGATATCTGCGACCCAATATTAACTTAGTCGCTAATTAATTTCAGCGACCGCATGCGGTCGCTGAGAGGTCGCTAACACACATTTCCCTCGTAAAATTTGGCACGAAATGTTGGCGCCAAGAGTATCTACGACCAATTAATATCAGCGACCGCATCCGGTCGCTGATAAATCCATGTCATTAAAAATTAGCGACCGCATGCGGTCGCGGATAACGGTCGCTGATCAAAATAAATTTACACGGTTTCAGTCATTCGCAGAAACAGAAACGAAAGAAAAAAAAAGAGGGAGATCGAATAGAGAGAAGAGGGAGAGAAGAAAAAGGAGAAGAAGGGGAAGACGCACGCACGCACGCCACCCACCGCCGCCGCCACTGCCACTGCCATCGTTGCTGCCGCCGCCCATAGGTAAATTGCTACTGAATTTCTTGTACAATAGTTTGGGGAAAAGCTAGTTCATACAATAAATTATCTTATATTGCTACTGAATTTTTGTTTTAAGAGTTAATTTAGTGCTATGAATTTGGGTATGAATTCTAGTAGTTCGTTGTGGTATGAATTTGGGATTATTGCATTTGGGATTACTGAAATTTATAGCTTCTTATTGAAATTGGGAATATATACTGAAATTGTTGCAAAGAGTTTTATGAGATTACTGAAATTTTTAGGTTAAATTATTTTTAGGGTTAATATGTGTTTAATATACTGAATATGTGTTTTAATATGTGTTGAAATTGGGAATATACTGAATATGTGTTTTAATATGTGTTATTCAACCTTGTGTGTTATTCAAAATTGGGTTATTTCTTGAGATTCACCTTGATTTTAGCAAAGATTTCTTATGCGTCTGTGTATCACCTAATAAGGAGCTATATTTATGGGTTACTTAATTGTAGTCGATTAGAAATTCAGTATGTTTGGGAGAGTTCATTGGATAACCTCTTTTATCCAAGACAAGAGATGTGAGGATTAGCATATTTTCCTCCCTCTCCAAATATAGTAATAGGTCTTGAAACAGTCCTTGAGATGACGCATAACTAATTATGTTGATTCTCACGTTCTGCGAGGTTTGTGATTAATAGTAATATTATCAATGTTAGCGTGAAGTTTAATACTAAAATACTATCATCCCGACAGAGGCTCAAATGTGAGGTATTATATTACCCCATAATTGGTGGAGTTTATAGCATAAACAAGATTCCAACCTATAAACCACCATAAAATAGGAGTGTGTGTTAAAACATATATTATTTTTTTAGCTTAGCTTGGAATCAGCATACAGGAACCAACAATCTCAAAGTCCAGCAGCTGGTCTGGTATAATAAATGTTTGAATTTGACACTAACCTCAAGAACATTCTATATATATATATATATATATATATATATATATATATATATATATATATATAAGGAAGGAAGAAAGAGGATGAAGACTATGGGTAAATAAGCCCAAGTGATGGTACAATGAAGATGACTAGTGGATTGTTTAGACATAAAATGTACAATTATGAACTCTCGGGCTGTGCCAATGCAAATGGGGCCAATATAAAGTTGCTAGTTTTATAACTCCACTCCGTAGACTTCCAAAAAGAAATAAATTGTTGATGAAGACAGCTAAACTATCCTTGTTCATTTGACTTCCTAGCTAGGACTAGTCTCATTAACCCACATATTATACGACACTGTACTATCACTCCAAGCTTGATTGTTAGCATGGTAAGCTATTAGGGGGTTGTTAAGCCAAAATAGGCAGTCCTAAGGAACTGTTAGTGCAACAGAGAAGGTAACTAGACACACTTGGTCAATAAAGAGACTGTTAATCATTCGTTCGTTAATCATTTGTTAACATATTCAGATGTTAATCAGATGCTTACAAGTATACTCAAGTCATATAATTACAAGTATGCTCAACTCATATGCTTACAAGTATGCTTAAATGTTAATCATATGCATGCTTACAAGTATGCTCAAGTCATATGTTAACATTTATAATGTTGTTTGTAGTAGGTACCGTGGAATCATGGACCTCTATTCAGACCGTAGTTGGATGGCACGACGAAAGTCAAGTGCCCAGATAGGTGCTACAGCTGAATTTAGAGCTGGTTGCCAGGTGTTTTTGGAGTATGCGTATAGTCACCCGGAATGTATGAATGGTAAGTCGCAGATACGATGTCCATGTTTGAAGTGTAAGAATGTAAATTATATGGACAGAGACATGGTAAACTATCATTTACTTGTTTCTGGGTTCATGAGAAATTACGAAGAATGCTGGTGGGCACATGGGCAGAGAAGAGATGGTGGCATCACAGAAGTACACAATTCGGGCACTAGTACTCATCGAATGAATGAAATGGTTCATGATATTGCAGGGCCAGATTTTGATTGGGAGCAAGGCAGAGAGCAACCTATGAATTCTGATGCCAAAGACTTCTTTAAGTTGTTAAACGAGGGTAGCGAGCCATTGTGGCATGGTTGCACCAAACACACTATATTGTCTGCAATGGCGACATTACTTAACATCAAGGCTGATCACAACATGAGCCATGAGTGTTTTGAGTCGCTCTTGAATGCCATTAAGAGTATGTTGCCTGACGGTGAGAAATTACCTGGTAACTATTACTTTTGTAAGAAAATGGTGAAGAAGTTGGGTCTTGGATACCAAAAGATCGATGCATGTCCCAACGATTGCATGTTGTTTTATAAGGAAAATGAACAGTTGACAAGGTGCACGTTTTGTAGTCATGATCGGTTTAGGCCTAATAAAGAGGGTGTGACTACAAAAATATCAAGTATACCGTTTAAGATTCTAAGGTATTTTCCAATAACACATCGACTAAAAAGATGGTACATGTCTTCAAGAACAGCTGAACATATGAGTTGGCATGCGAAATCTCCAGCTAAAGATGGAGAACTAAATCATCCCGCAGATGGGAAGGCTTGGAAAGATTTCAACTTAACACATCCTGGATTTGCATTGGAACCTAGAAATGTGAGGCTTGGATTGTCCACCGATGGTTTCAATCCGTTTGGCCACTCAGCTGTTCCGTACTCATGTTGGCCTGTGATTGTTACTCCGTACAACTTGCCTCCTTGGATGTGTATGAAACAGCCATACTTGTTTCTTTCACTCGTGGTTCCTGGTCCTAAGAGCCCTGGAAAGAACTTAGATGTTTACTTGAGACCTCTAATAGACGAGTTGAAGGTATTGTGGGAGGATGGAGTACAGACTTGGGATGTTGCAACGAAAACAAATTTCAACCTTAGGGCAGCGGTTATGTGGACTATAAGTAACTTCCCAGCTTATGGTATGTTAGCTGGATGGAGTACACACGGGAAATTGGCTTGTCCGTATTGTATGGAGCATACAAAGTCGTTTAATCTATCAAAAGGTCGAAAGCCTTGTTGGTTTGACTGTCATCGTCGGTTCCTACTGGTAGATCACCCGTTTCGAAGAAATAGAGAACACTTCAGGAAAGGGAAAGTAGATAATGATATGCCTGCACCGCGATTGTCGGGAACAGAGATGCGAGATCGTGTGATGAGATTGCCGGTTATCCCATTTGGTAAGGTTGATGTCACAAACATAATCAATGGGTTTGGTGAATCTCATAACTGGGTTCGGAGAAGCATCTTTTGGGAACTGCCATATTGGTCTACAAATTTGATTCGTCATAATCTAGATGTGATGCATATTGAGAAGAATGTGTTTGACAATGTGTTTAACATTGTGATGAATGTTACGGGGAAGACAAAAGATAACGATAAGGCACGTTTGGACATGAAAGATATTTGTAAGCGTCCTAGATTAGAACTTTATGACTCTCCTAATGGTAAGATTGTCAAACCGCATGCAAGGTACACATTGTCCAAAAAGCAAGTTGAAGACGTGTGCACATGGGTTAAGACTCTGAAACTACCATATGGATATGCGTCAAACATTGCAAGGTGTGTTACGGGTGGGAAATTGCAAGGAATGAAGAGTCATGACTGTCATGTGTTCATGGAGAGACTCATGCCTATAGCATTTCGGGATCTGCTTGATAAACCAATATGGGATGCTTTGACGGATCTTAGTCGTTTCTTCAAAGACTTGTGTTCAAAATCATTGAATGAGAAGGACATGTTTGTACTTGAGAATAACATCATAGAGATCACGTGTAAACTGGAAAAAATATTCCCACCTGGATTTTTTGACTCCATGGAGCATTTGCAAATTCATCTTCCCTATGAAGCTCGTGTTGGGGGTCCAGTTCAATATAGATGGATGTACCCTTTCGAGAGGGTGATGGGAAACCTTAAGAGGAAGGTGAAGAATAGAGCTTATGTTGAGGGGTCGATATGTGAGGCATACAGTTTCGATGAGATATCTACGTTTGTCTCAGACTATTTTTCGGACGAAGTCTTGACAAAGGCCAATCGAGTATCGAGACATGATGATGGGGGAAATATTGAACTAAATGGTTGGCTCTCTGTATTTGGTCTATCGGGTCGCGCTTATGGAAAAGGGAAGCGCATATTCCTCTCTGAGCAAGAATTACATGCTGCACATACTTACATTCTTTTCAATTGCGAGGAAATTGACGAATTTGTGAGGTACACATGTAAACTTGATAATTTATCTTTTAAGTTAAAAATTTATTCCAATATGTTAATGTTTATAACATGGTATAGATTGTACGATGACGAGTTAAAAGTGAAGCATCCCGGCATAACTGATAAAGATATTCAAATCAATCGGGATAAAAACTTTGCATTTTGGCTAAAGGACAAAGTAAGTTCAATTTTTAAGCACGTAGTAAGTTCAATTTTCAACTATGACTTCATTTAATAAGATGGAGTTTTTGTAGGCTTTGACTGAGGGATCAACGATTCCAGCTAATGTACAAGTCCTAGCTATGGGACCAGACAGGGACCAAGTCACCCGCAATGGTTACAAAATAAATGGTTGTGAATTTCACACAAAGGCATATGGGCGCGGTAAAAGAACAACGAACTCTGGAGTGTGTGTCCAAGGAGATTGTTACAATGAGCTTGGTCGTGCCTTTTATGGGGTGTTGGAGGAAATCGTAGAGTTGTCGTACAAGGGCACGTATGGGGGTTATATTCACTTGTTCAAGTGTCGTTGGTTTGATTCAGAAAAAGGGATACGTGTTGACAGACATGGAATCGTCGATATTGACCTCCATAGGTCTGCGTACTCCAACGAATTATTTGTTTTACCAACTCAAGCAGTACAAGTTTACTATACTCCTAGTCCTGTTAGGAAAAGGGATAGACCACCTACAGATTGGCAAGTTGTAATTCATACTCCCGCGCGTAGTCATGTCCAAGTAATAGACGAGGATTTCTACCAAGAGGAAATGCTTCAGAGACCTCCTATAATAAATATAGAGGACAATAATGATGTAATCCAGTTAGAGGGTGGAGATGAACCTGATGAATTGGATCCCGAGACAGTTATTGTGCCAGATGACAGTGATATTGAGGAAGAGTTATTGACTGACACTGACACAGAATCTGAAGAAGATGGTTATGAATCTCCGATACTTGTACAAAATGATTCTGACTCATCAGACAACGAATGAAATGGTTCATGTATGTGTAGTTATAATTGTACAAAATGTATGTTTATGTTCATGTTCATGTTCATGTTTAGTTCATAATTATGTACCTTTCATTTATGTTCTCTATATAGGAATGTTCTCTATATCCTTAACTATATCATTTGTAGTTGTTGTAGTTAACTATTTTGCAGTCATGTTTATGTATCTTTCACTTATGATAATCTTAGTTAACTATTTCATACAATTAATTGTCATTCATAATTTCATACTAACATCCTAATTTTTTTATTTATAGATGTCTTCTGAACCTGCAGCACGAAAGCGCGGGTTGGGTCGGGGCCCTAATCATGTTCCGAAGGCCCCGGCTAATCCGGATGATCGCATTCTTATACATATCCGTCCTCCTCCAGAAAGCACGTAAGTTAAACATCGTGTATATATAAGAGTTTAATATTTTCATTGTTATAAATATATTTTAATGTAAATTACTGTATATTGTAGTGATTTTCAAGGTAGTAAAATTGTGAAGTGCATTTCACAATTATGCTTACAGAACTGGCCTACGCCAGTGATTACATGGGCGAGCACACCTCTCGCCCATAAGGATGCAGTTTGGACTGAATTTCAGGTATGTTTTTATTAATTATGACAGATTATATTAATATAATATTCAAAGGATAATTTTTAGTAATGTTATTATTGTTGTTTTATTTGCAGAAAAGGTATAGATGGGAGGACGCGCAGGCTTCGGTGATTCAGACATTATTCTGGCAGAAGTGCGCGGTCCGTACCAAGGATAACTTAAATAAAGAAAGACAAAAAGCCATTCACAATGCCGAGATCGACCATCCAGGCCAGGGAGAAGATTATATGCACGAGCATAGCCCCTGGTGGTGCACCCAGTCCATATAGGCTGAGATGTGTACCCAATGGAGAGCTGAGAGCTGGGTGAAAAGACGAAAGACTGCCGCCACCAACAGAGCCTCGGGTGTATCCGAAGGCGAAAAGGCTAAAGGAACATACAAGGGCGGCAGTATTTCACAGTTGCAGCATATCACTGCCAGGGTACGTATTTACAAGTTTTAATATGTTTTCAATCATGAATTGTGGAAAATATATCCCATTTTTACTTAGTAATATTGTGTTATTTTTGTATAGGAGTCTCAGTCTCAAGGTCAGCCTATCCATTGGCTGGATGTGTACGTGGCCACCCGTGATGGTCTGCCTGAGGCTATCCAGATAGCGGTAATAAATTTTAACAACTTGATCTTTAATTAATGCTTACAAAATTAATTTATTTTTAACTATTTAATTGTTAACATGATGACATGCAGGACACTTATAAGCGTTTATTGAATGAGCGCTATCCTGAAGGCACTCCACGTCCGTCTATCGATCAAGAGTTGTGGGAGAGGGCGTCTGTTGTGAAGAAGAACTACGTTAAAGGTCAAGGACAACGACGACGCCCTTCCTTCAGTGGCTCATGCTGCTCTTCTACCCAGTCTACACAGTCATCTAGCCATCCAGCTGTTCATACTCCGGCTGACTGTGTGAGAGCTATATGTCAAGATCGGGATCTTCTGAAGATACTGGGCGGACATCTGGGGGCTCTGAGTGCTGAGGAGTTAGCTGAAGCAGTAGCGGCAGTAGCAGCATCACAACACGGGGATGGCGACGAGGTATAAAATCAATTTGTTGTATATTATCGTAATATACCAATATTAACATAATTAGTAAATATTTATAACTTGTTTTATTATTTTGTTAATATTACAGGGTGATCAAGGAGGCGGTGATGCTTAATTAGTACATGCTTTAGATTAGTTTTATAGTTATAATATAAGTTTGTACTTGTTTCATTCTTAGGATGTTTGTATATTGTTACTTAAACAATTTTTAAAATGTTATTATTTTTATTCAAAATCATATTGGTTTTGAATGGTTTATATTCTAGTTTAGTGTATGTGTTATATGATGGACGATGGATGTTTATATTGTTGTGTATGCTGTTATTGTGTATGTGTGTTGGGATAAAACAGGTACAAAACAGGTACAGGTTTTTGGGATTTATGCAAAAATAGCAAGATTCTGTTATTTTTTTTTAATATCAGCGACCGCAAGCGGTCGCTGATATCGGTCGCTGACACGTCACGTGAAACACGTCAGCTTTGGACATGGCCCATGCTGACTCAGCTTAGCGACCGGATTTGATATTTCGGTCGCTGATATCGGTCGCAAATAAGCGGTCGCTAAAAGTGGTCGCTGATGTGCATTTTAGCGACCAGATTTTGTGCGACGCCTTTTAGCGACCGCATTCGGTCGCAGATATGTAACAGCGACCACATGCGGTCGCTGATAGGTGGTCGCTGATAGGATTTTTTGTTGTAGTGCTAGCTCTCACTTCTCTCTCAATATTATTACTCTAAGTGTTGGTGATTTTGAACAAGCAACAAATGACCAACATAATCTTCCTATTTATAAATTTATAAGGTGAGAGCACAATGGTCAAAAGGCCACCTACTTCCTTATTATTCAACCTCCTTACTATTCCAAACTTCCAACCAAAGCCACCTCCTTTGCTTGGCCACCAAGTGGCTGACCATGACTCACCATGGGGAGCCCATATGGGTTTCCCCATGGGTTTTTCTCACTGGATGACCCACCGGTTCGATCCACGGGTTGGGTTCTTGGTTCGGGCTTAAGTTTAATTAAATTTGGGCCTAACCTTGGGCTTGAATTTAATTATCTTTGGGCCTTAACATAATTCACTTGGGCTTTCCAAATTTATATTAAAATCTTACTAGTCCATTTAAAATCTTACTAGTCCATTACTAGTTAGTATAATATTCATCATATACTTTATATTATCTTTCTTATATACTTGTACAATACTTTGTATTATACTCATATTCATTACCTCACATAATAACTTTCTTATTATACGATCGTCATTTATTCAAATCTTCACCTTCCTTAACATTCTCGAACTTAGTATGCGGCCGAAAAACTGCGTTTGTCATAATTAAATTATTATTAGATAATCCATCCTTTCTTATCATTCTATCGTTATGTATTTCCCGGAAGTTCAAAAATAATTCCCGAGTATAAATGGATGAATAGTATTTTTTGGAAAATTTCTCGAAAAGCTTTTATTTTCGTCTTGGAAATTCAAACACCTTAATTCTAGCACTTAGATAGAATACTACTGTATTATTCCTCTTTTAGGTTATAAAATAACCTGCATCATGCTTACTCATTATAAATAACATATAATATAATTTTATTCATTATATATTCAAATAAATGTATTTTACATTATAACCTGATTTTCTCATTTGTTACATTCTTCCCCCCTTATAAGGATTATGTCCCCAGAATCTTGCCATAACTTAGTCAAACAACTGAGGGAAATTCTTCTTTATCCTTTCTTCAAGTTCCCACGTTTCTTCAAGTTCCCACGTTGCTTCTTCGGCATCGTGGTTTCTCCATACTACCTTCACCGAAGGTATAACTTTATTCCTTAGAACTTGCTATTTTCTATCAATGATTTGCATAGGCATTTCTTTATACGTCAAGTCTTTCTTAACATAAATAGGTTCATACTCTATTACGTGTTTATAATCTGGCTTATAAGGACGTAACACCGATACATGAAACAAATTGTGTATGCGTTCTAAGTTTAGAGGTAATGCTACCATGTAAGCTACCTCTCCTACCTTTTTTAATATCTCGAAAGGTCCTATAAACCTTGGACTTAACTTTACCTTCTTCCCAAAGTGTATCTTTCCTTTCCAGGGAGATACCTTTAGAAATACATACGATCCAACTTCAAACTCTCTTCTCATTCGATGAGGATCTGCATACTTTTTCTGTCTATCTTGAGCTACTACCATTCGCATTCATATCAACATAACTATATATGCTGTTTGTTGTACCAATTCAGGTCCTAGCATTCGGCGTTCTCCTACTTCATCCCAACACAATGGTGTTCTGCACTTCCTTTCATATAAAGCTTCGTAAGGCGGCATGTCTATGCTTCTATGATAACTATTGTTATACATAAACTCTACTAACGGTAGATGATCATCCCAACTACCTTTGAAATCCATAACATAAGAATGTAGCATATCTTCTAACATTTAAATTTTTCTTTTGCTCTGCCCATCTGTCTGTGGATGATAAGCAGTGCTTAACTTCAATTGTGTTCCCATATGTTCTTGCAGACTTCTCCAGAAGTTTGATGTGAATCGTGGATCAAGATCTGACACTATCAAAACTAGTACCCCATGTCTTGAAATAATTTCCTTAACATAGAGTTTAGCAAAATGTGAGCCGACTTCGTCAACCGGTCCACTATTAACCAAATAGCGTCGTACCCTCTCTGCATAGTTGGAAGTCTCACCACAAAATCCATCGTGATGTGTTCCCACATCCATTCCAAAATTTCCAATGATTGTAACAAGTCGCTTGGTCGTTGATGTTTGGCCTTAACTTTTTGACAAGTTAAGCACCTACTTACATATTCTACTATCTCTCTCTTCATGTTTAGCCACCAAAAAACTCTGTCGAAGATCTTGATACATCTTAGTACTACCAGGATGAATCGACTACCTTGAACTATGAGCCTCTTGTAATATTTCCTCCTTCAATTTTATATCGCTCGAAACCCAAATTCTTCCTTCAAATCTTAATAACCCCTCATTATCGAGACTATACTTTATCTTTTTTTTTATCTGCTAGCCGTATCTTCATTTGGTAACACTCACCATTTCTGAGTTGCACCTCCTTGACTCTCTCTAAAATGGTAGGTCTAGTCACTGTTGTAAATAGTTTCTGACCCGATTCACTCGGTAACTTCACCTTTAACTCCATTCTAGTCATCTCTGTTATTAACTCAGTTAGAACCGTTAACATAGACAACTTTTCCCGACCCTTTCTACTTAAGGCGTCGGTCACTACATTTTCTTTTATGACACCCCCAAGTTTGGGTACTTCATTCACATAAGACTTGGTGTTCACTTTCCATTCATTCATATCTAACTACCCAAATGTAATAAAATTTAAACAATAAATCCTCCCATTAAAAGGGTTACATAATTAAATCAATAAGTCTCCCAGGTTATCTAAACTTTAACATACATCAAGAGCAAAAAAATTAAGATAGTTACATCACATAATTTAAAATAAATCTGTCATCATGAAAGTCAATAAATTACAAGTCTTCAACACTTGTTAATTTTTCATTTCCCTTTGCTAATGGTAGGTTCATCGACATTCTCAACCTTAGATAATTATATATATGCAAGAGTGAGCAAAACAAACGCTCACTTGAAATAACAATGAATAACAACAGCATAATAAATGTGACACCCCCAAATCCAGGTACTCCATTCTCACAGGATTTGGTGTTCACTATTCAAAACCATTACATCTAACTACCCATAACCAAATGATAAAGACATAATTTAAATAACTTAACAATAATCTTTCCCATTAAAGGGTTAAATCATCTCAAAAACAATCCAAGGTAATCTAACCTTAAATTATTACATCAGTTTGCGGAATACATCATAAAATAAAACAAGTCTTATAATATAATTCATTTAAATAAATTCTCGTAAATCTTCAACACTTGGACATCTTGCCCTTTCCTTTGCTAGTAGATGACTCATCAACTCTTTCAACTTTAGTTGCAGTGTTAATTGCAAGAGTGAGCAAAGAATTGCTCACTAATATAGAGAGTAGTAATGATAACAACATGAGAATGAACAACGAATGCTGAACAACAATGAACTTGTTTTACGAATCAAAAATAGAAAAAAAGTTCAAATTTAATATCTGAGGGTCTTAAGACCGCTAACTATATCTCCGGTATTTAGGTATTATTACCTCAACCTTAATAGTCATTTAGACTATACAGGCCCTTCTTAACGTACTTAAGGGGATCAACCCTTTGTACCATGTATTGTGCACAAACATCTAAATGTTACACGTACAAAATCCCCTATGTTAGGGTTGTTCGTCTCAGTTTGGATTTAAAATTTCCACACTAAAGAAAGTTTAGCTCGGAACTAACTTATCAGTGGTTCTAGAATTTTAGAACAGTATTCCATAATAGACTAGTTTAATCAATAAGAGTTTGCTTATTGCTTGAAGGCTTAATACAACAATATAGAATTGAATAAGGTTATCACAATCAAAGACCGAATAATAACAATGTATAATTGAATAGGCATAGTATGTGTGTAAAGTACCATATTCAAAAGAGCTAGAACAGTCTTGTTTGAATCAATGCATTAGAACAATATATACTTTGAATAATAATATCAAGATTTAGAAAAGTAAAACTCGCTCGATGTAACAAACTAGATTACAAGAGCTTGTAAAATCATACACGAGATAGAATCAATAGGCTTGCTCAACTTTACTGTAAAATTTAGAAATTGAAAGCTTGTTTGACATAATGATAGCATAGCTATGAAACTTGCTCAATAAAAGTTTAGGATAAGAAACTTGCATTCATTATAAAAGAATGGAGTTAGAAAACTTGCTAAAGTATAATATAACAATGGAAAGTAAACCGTCCTGAATAATAAAATAGCATAGGTTAGGGATCTTGCCTTGTATTTAAGCTACACAAGTGTAATAATGTTCTCCAAATACCCTACACATATCATTGGAATCGCAATAACAATTAGTTGTATTAATATTAGCTTAATGGGCCTAACCCATCATTTAGGTCATAACCTTAACTTAACATCTAACCATATTGGTTAACATCCTTAACGAATTTGAAATCTTATAATAAACTAACATAAACCCTATCATTTATCTTTAGCTTTCATAAACATCACTTTTGATTCATTACATAACTTAATTAACAATCACTTAAAAATCTTCACATTTTGTATTACAACACATTACAATATGTTGTTGTAGTCTACGTTATTCTTAACATCATTAACATGCATGCCAATCTAGATTAAGTCCATTACCCATGACCAACAAATAAACAAAAGTCACTGCCTAGGCTCAGGGCACGACGTCGTTACGTTGTCTCAAGCCTTGGCACCGGCGCAGCTATGCTGCTGCAAATTCGCAGGAGGCCTATGGCGCAGCTATGCCATTTCTGCCTGTGATGATGGCGTAGCTGCGCCACACCCAGACAGAAACTGCAGCAACTCTATTTAGGACAACAGTCACCAAAATCAATTCTATACCACAGAAATTCATGAAACCTAGCAACTAAAACTTTGTGATAACATAGTTAAGCACACTATACACCATTCCAATTACATAAACATTACATATACACAAATTTGAAGGATCAAAACCATAATTTCCCAAATTTCTTCAATTTTAACACTTTTAGCGAATTCGATTGCCACGACTTCGTTTCTTAACCAATTGACATGACTCAAACTATGCCGCTTTCGTTTCTTAATATACTAATACAATCTAACATCAAATTGAAGATTATAGCAAGTATTGATCATGAAATTTTATACTTTCTAAACCATATCCTATAAACATAAACACTGTTATTTTACTTTTCTTCCTACAAACCAATTCTCAAGAATTTAACAAACAAGAATCAATCATATACGATGATTAGCAGATTTTGCAAAACTATATGCACATATATATACCACAATTCACGTGATTTCTAAATCATATAATATATATATATATATATATATATACCACCAAAACTAAAAGTTTAAAATAGGAATATTTTATACCTTGATTAGCAAAACAATTAGCAACCCTTCTCTTTCTCTTGACAAACTCAGAACAACTTCTTTCTTCTCTATATTCTCTGTGATTCTCTCTTCTCTCCCAACTTTCTACTCTTAAGCCTTAGGAGAATACACGAAATAAAATATAAACTGGCCACTCTCCCACGTACGTCAAACCTAAAAGACGTCAGTTCAAATAAGCCAAAGGCCACAGGGCCTTGTTTGGCTACCACAAATCCCCCCATTCCAATTTATTTTAATAATATTATATTATATAGTTTTTATTTGCCACACTTATTTTAGTTAACTTAAATGACTTACATTGGTAATTATAATAATTATAATTTCATTATAATTATACTTTATATTTGATAAATCGTTATATATCTAATTTAATTAATAAATTAGACTAGGACATCACTTTATTTAATTTATTTATTTTCTTTAATGCTAAACAATTCATTTAATTTAATTACTTCATTAAATTAAATCCTTCAAATAAAAATTACCATTATTCAATTTAATTAACATTAATCAATTTCATTCCTAAATTAATGCACCACAATTCATCAATTATTTATTTTCCTCAATAAATAAATTATTTAAAATATTTATTTTATTCAATAAATATTTAAATTAATTACAAAAATTTCTCGATCGTTACATCCTTCCCTCCTTAAAAGGATTCTGTCCCCAGAATCACAACTCAAAAAATTTATTCATTACATTCTTCCCTCCTTAACAGGATTCTGTTCCCAGAATCGCTATACAAAATTAAGCAAATAACTGAGTATAATTCTTTATCATAACCTCTTCAAGTTCCCACGTAGCTTCTTCAGCATTGTGGTTTCTTTAGATTACCTTTACAGAAGGTATCACCTTATTCCTCAGTACTTGCTCTTTTCTATCAATAATTTGAACAGGGACTTCTTCATATGACAAATCTTTCTCAAACTGTAAGGGCTCATATTCTATAGCATGCTTATAATCAGGTTTATATGGCCTCAATATCGATATATGGAAAATATTATGAATATGTTCCAACTCTGGAGGTAAAGCTACCTCGTATGCCACTTCACCAACTCGTCGTAGGACATCAAAAGGTCCTATAAACCTAGGGCTTAATTTCCTCTTTTTGTGAAATCAAATTTTCCCCTTCCAGGGAGATACTTTCAAGAAAACAAAACCACCGACATCGAATTCCTTATTTTGTCGATGTTGATCGGCATACTTCTTATGTCTATCCTGTGCAGCTATCAATCTCTCTCAAATAACCTTGATGATCTCGACAGTCTGTTGTACCAATTCTGGACCTAATAGCTGATGTTCACCTACCTCATCCCAGCATAACAGAGTTCTACATTTCATGTCGTATAACGCTTCGTAAGAAGGCATGCCAATACTTGCGTGATAACTATTATTATAGGAAAATTCAACCAACGGTAAATGATCATCCCAATTTCCCTTAAAATCCAAGATATATGCTCTGAGTATATCTTCTAGTGTTTGGATGGTTCTCTCACTCTGTCCATTGGTTTGAGGATGGTACATTGTGCTCATTCTCAGCTGTGTTCCCAAGCATTCTTGTAATCGTTTCCAGAAATTAGATGTGAAACGTGGATCTCTGTCTGATACAATGGACACAGGTACACTGTGTCTTAAAACTATTTCTTTCACGTACAGTTTTGCTAACCGATCTAGGGTAAATCTAATCTTGATTGTTAAAAAGTGTGCCGACTTCGTTAGTCAATCGATAATCACCCAAATGGCATCGTAAACTTGTTGGGTCGTTAGAAGACCTACCACAAAATCCATTGTGATATGCTCCCATTTCAATTCTGGAATCTCCAATAGTAGTAATAATTCGCTTGGCCTTTGATGCTCAGCTTTAACTTTCTGACACGTTAAGCACTTCACTACGCACTCAGCCACATCCTTCTTGCTATTTGGCCACCAAAAATGATGTCTAAGATCCTGGTACATTTTTGTACTCCCAGGGTGAATCAAATATCTTGAGTTATTACCTTCACTCAGAATTTCCTCTTTAACTTCTAGTACTGGCGGAACCCAAATTCTCCCTTCGAATCGAAGTAATCCTTCCGAATCGATTTTAAATTTGTTTTCCTCACCTTCAGATACTATTTATTTTTATCTTTTCGCATTCTTCATCCTGAAGTTGTGCATTCTTCACCTTATCTACCAATGTTGATCCATTTCCCACCTGGAACAATTTTTCATCGGATTTTGTTGGATATTTAATTTCCAACTCCATCTTAGCCATTTCTAACACTAGCTTCTCATGAGCAGTTAACAACATTAACTTCTCTCGTCCCTTCCTACTTAAAGCATCAACAACAATATTTGCCTTTCTAGGATGATAGAAAATCTCAAAGTCATAGTCTTTGATCAGCTCCAACCATCTTCTTTGTCTCATATTTAAATCTTTTTGTGTAAAGATATACTTCAGACATTTATGATCAGTATATATCTCACACCTCTCTATATAAAGATAATGTCTCCAAATTTTCAGGGCAAACACCATTGCCGCCAACTCTAAGTCATAAGTCGGATACCTTTTCTCGTAATCTTTCAACTGACCTAATGCATACACAATAACTCTTTCGTTCTGCATAAGCACACATCCTAGTCCTTTATGCGATGCGTCACTATACACCACAAAATTTCCTGTATCATCAGGCAATGACAACACAGGTGCTGAACTCACCTCTTCTCTAATTCTCAAAAACTTTCCTCACACTTCTCTGTCCAAACAAACTTAATTCCTAGTTAAATTTATCAATGGAGTCGCGATCTTGGAAAAGTCTTGAATAAAATGCCTATAGTAACCTACCAATCCTAAGAAACTTCTTACTTCCAATGGTGTCTTCGGCTGATCCCAGTTTATTACATCTTCAACTTTTAATGGATCTATCGAAATTCTGTCCTTAATAATAACGTGTTCGAGAAACTGTACACGTTTCAACCAAAATTCACATTTTGAGAACTTAGCGTACAATTTCTCTTTTTTCAATGTCTCCAGCGTCACTCTTAAATGTTCCAGATGTTCCTCCTTGGTTTTGAATTATACCAATATATCATCAATAAACACCACCACAAATTTGTCTAAGAATGGTTTAAACACCCTGTTCATCAAATCCATGAACTCTGCAGGTACATTAGTTAAACCAAAAGACATAACCAAAAACTCATAATGACCATACCGAGTTATGAACGTTGTTTTTGGTACATCCTCTAGCCTCACCTTTAGATGATGATAACCACTTCTCAAGTCTATCTTTGAGAAATACTTCGCTCCCTTCAATTGATCGAACAGGTCGTCAATTCAAGGTAATGGATACTTATTTTTAATCGTGACTTTATTCAATTCTCTATAGTCAATGCAGAGTCGCATCGATCCATCTTTCTTCTTAACAAACAACACCGGTGCTCCCCATGGCGAAACACTCGGCTGAATATACTTCTTATCAAGTAACTCCTGCAATTACACCATCAACTCTTTCATCTCTGCCGGGGCCATTATGTATGGTGCCTTAGATATCGAGGTCGTTCCTGTTAATAAGTCAATTACGAACTTGATTTATCGATCCGGCGGAAGACCCAGTAAACCGTCTGGAAATACGTCAGTAAAATCTCTTATGAGCGGTATCTCTGCTAAATTCTCACTCTTCCTCTGTGTATCAACTATGTAGGCTAAGTATCCTACACATCCTTGTCTCAACAACTTCTTAGCTTTCATCACCGTCAGACAACTTGTTTGCCGAGGTGACTTGCTTCCATAGAACACAACCTTTGATGGAGTCATAAGATTAACACATTTCCTTTGGCAATCAATTACTGCTCCGTAATTAAATAACCAATCCATTCTCATTATAACTGTGACGCCCCCAAATCCAAGCAACATCGACTACAGGACTTGGTGCTCACGATACAACATACATCATCATCTAACTAACTAGACCTTAACAATAAGGAATAATAATATTAACTATTACATAATTATTCAAAATAAAATCCCAAGTCTTTACAACCTTAAAACATTCTGGAACTCAGTCTTAGCGTTTATCGCTACAATACACATATGCGGAAATAATTATTTTATTACATACGTATTAGCATCACTTCATCTTAGACTTTCTCTTGTCCTTGCCCGAACCCTCAGCCTTCTCATTCTTAACTGAAAGGTTTAAACAAGAATGAGCACAAATTGCCCAGCAAGTATACGGAATAAAGGGGAAATATACGTCAGGACAAAGGCATATGAATTACTAGATCTCAACAGTTGAAAGATTATCAAGTGTTAAAGAAGAACATCAAGAATAAGAATTTAAGAATTTTCAATATCATACTAAGGGGTGTAAAAATACCCTGAACATATTTATTTCATCAAAAACCATCAGACGGTTTAACAATCAAATAGACTGTAAACGGTCTCTGTAAGTACGCCAGGTGATCAGCCCATTGTACCCTACATTGTGCACATGTATTAAGTTTAAAATGCATAAGCATAAATGGGACTATTTGCCCGACATCTGTTTTTCCCGTTCATTCGGGTTGTTCATCTTAGTAATCATGCGAGACCCGCCAAGGCAACTTGGATTGGTAAACATTCAATAGCTTCGAAAGATGTGTTTTTAAATCATTTTTCATCAATAATAACTAGCCGGAACCAAAGGCTAGGAACAATAATAGAAACAGTTCTATGATGACATGAAAACTTAAAAGCATAGCCATTAGAATAATAACTGAATAATCATTGAAAAACTTGAAAGATAATTGGAGTTTACAGGACTTTTCAACAAAGGAACTTGCATGAATAAATAACTAGCACAAGTCCAATACTTACCCTTACTGTGATAATATTAGTAAGGATTTAATAAATACCCAAAAGAAATTAGGATTAGGAAACTTGCCTGATAAGCCTGCTACAATTAACGCTAGCAATTAATCTTCACGTAACCTATCCATGTAAGTCACGTTTAAACAATAAGTTATCCGAACTCTAATCTTGAAAGCACAAGTCCTCTTTCATAAAACTAAGTGTTGGACTACAACATATTCAATTGATACACCACTCAAAAACACAAGCATGCTACGTAATATAACCCAATTAACATCTAACATGTATGGTAAACAATTACACATCACTTCCCATAGGTTCCTAGTTAAGCTGAACAAGACCAACTTTCTGCTTCTCGTGCGAACAAGCTACTTTGAGAAACGTGCTGAACAGATTTCATACATAGAAAAATTCTGGAATTCCAAATTTCTCAGCTTTACCATATCTCGCTAAAACAGTCATAACTAATTCGTTTTAAAATATTTTTGAGCGATTCTTGCGCCCACGCGAAGCTAACTTCTGGGGCTACAACTTTCGTTCATGGGCCATCTTCAAATTCGAAGCACAAAGTTCCAGAAAATCCGTGCAAGTGGACTGCACCGAATTTGTTGGACAGATTTGACACAACTACTTTAAAAAGTCACAACTCCTTGCTCCGAAGTCGGAATTAGTCCGTTCCGGAGTCTATGGAAAGCTTATTCAGTGTACTATAATAATCCAAAAGCCCATAATTTTCTAGAAATTGTAGCTAGTACCGAATTTTGTCTTTAGGGTCAGCAGTTCACAGTTTTTTTTTTCTTTTCGGTTTCTAACATGATTGCTTACGATTTTCATATCTCACTCCAAAATAGCTTCGATCCGAACAAAATGTGGACATGTTATACCTCATGCTACATACTATTTTACAAAATTATTACATGCACCAAATGGATTATCTAAGACATGATTTCGAGTGACCAAAAATCCTAAAAAAATCATGCAAACTAGTTTAACCCAACTTTTGAGAAAATCATGATTTTGATTCTAGCATGCATGGGTTTTGATTCCTATTATCTAGACCACTTCTAATAACATATATATACATGTTACAACCATTCAATTCTCTAACTTTTTATGTTTTCATCAAATTAGCAACTAAGAGGCATTTTATCAAATAGTTAGCATACATGACATGATTTCTTGATTCTATACGAATTAGTAACATGTTTACACCAGAATTTTCCTTCCTTAACCGCCACATAGCAGAATCATACCCAAACATGGCATTACAAAACAAGACAAACCAATAACCATACTAAATCATGTATTTTCTCCACTATTTTACTTAGGAACATAGAAAATAGCTTGAATGCTTACCTTATGGATGAATTCTTCTTGTTTTGATTGCTTCTAATGCTTCTTCTTGACTGCTAGACTCTCCCAAAATCTCCAGAACTCGTTGCTCCCAAGCTCTCACTCACAATTCTCTCTTTTCTTTCTCTTTTGCTCTCTTGGTTGGAATATTGTTGTGAAAGAGGAGAATGAGTTTAGATGTAATGTATATACATTATATATGTTGTAATGAACTTAATTCTCCAGCCCATTACACTCCCCCATGATCAGTTACCATTACACTCCCCATTCATTAGTCTAATTATGGGTATGAGTTACAAAAATGAAAGGTTGTGGTGTTATAAAGAAAATAAACTCACTCCCTCCTTACTACCATAATATATACGAATATGCTCCTTTTATTATCCCAATTTGATGGTCACGTGGAACCCCCCCAGCTGCTGCACTTGAGTATAAAACATTATAATAATCATTTAATCAATTAACAAGTCATTTTGACCATTTTGCCCTCCGTAGTCGAACGTATCGATACTCATATCGATTCCTACTAAAGTTGACGTCCCGGACGTCATGGAACTATCCGTTTTGTCAAACTCAACTTTAAAATTCGTATTTGACTTTTCCCCCGAAAAAGTCAACCAGTTGACTTTGACCAAAAAGTCAACCGTGACGCATTTTCGTGGTTACAGTCTATCTTGACTAATTTCGACGTTTCGGACTCAAATACGCTATCCGTGTCACTAAATTCCGCTCCAAACTCAAAGTTATGTTTTAAAGTCATCCCATGAAATTAATAGCATTAATTCCATTCTTACCCATTTTAAATAGTTGAATTATACGGAACCAACCATTCAAACACATCTCATCACATAACATATAAGTAAACATAGATACAAGTAGTAAATAATTATCACATAAGAATTTCACATAAGTTTGTTTATTGAAATTGTTAAATTACATAGAAAATCTCGGTTATTACATTCACTCTCCCTTATAAGGATTCCATCCCCGGAATCATTACACATCAAACAAACAGATTAGGGTAGTTTTTCATCATTTTCTCCTCGAGTTCCCACGTAGCCTCCTCGGCGTTGTGGTTCCTCCATATTACCTTAACAGAAGGTATTATTTTATTTCTTAACACTTGCTCTTTTCTATCAATTATCTGCACTGGAACCTCTTCGTACGTCAAGTCTTTTTCGAACTGAATGGGTTCATACTCTATGACATGCTTGTAGTCCTGCTTATATGGTCTTAAGACTGAAATGTGGAATACGTTGTGTATATGTTCTAGCTCCGGAGGTAAAGCTATTTCATAAGCTACCTCACCGACTCGTCTCAGAACTTCAAAGGGTCCTATGAATCTGGGACTAAGTTTTCCCTTCTTCCCAAATCTCATTTTCCCTTTCCAAGGTGATACTTTTAAAAACACATAAGTGCCGACGTTGAAGTCTCGTTGTTGCCGGTGTTGATCAGCATATTTCTTCTGTCGATCCTGAGCCGTCACTAGCCTCGCTCGAATAGTTTTGATCACATCCGCAGTCTGCTGTACCAATTCTGGCCCTAGCATTTGACGTTCTCCTACTTCATCCCAACACAATGGCGTTCTGCATTTCCTTCCATATAAAGCTTCATAAGGTGGCATCCCGATGCTCGCATGGTAGCTATTGTTGTATGCAAATTCCACCAACGGTAGGTGGTCATCCCAACTCCCTTTGAAATCCATCACACATGCTCTCAGCATGTCCTCTAACGTTTGAATAGTTCTCTCGCTCTGCCCATCTGTTTGAGGATGATACGCGGTGCTCATCCTCAGATGCGTTCCCATGCGTTCTTGAAAACTTCTCCAGAAGTTCGCTGTGAACCGCAGATCGCGATTTGACACAATTGAAACTGGTACACCGTGCCTAGAAACGATCTCTTTGATATAAAGTTTAACCAACTGATCCAAGGTATATCTGATCTTGATTGGCGAAAAATGCGCTGACTTGGTCAATCGGTCGACGATCACCCACACTGCATCGTAACCCTTCTGCGTAGTTGGAAGTCCTACCACAAAATCCATCGTGATATGCTCCCACTTCCATTCCGGAATTTCTAACGGTTGAAGTAACCCGCTCAGTTTCTGATGTTCTGCCTTGACCCGCTGGCACATTAAACACTTGCTGACGCACTCTGCGACTTCTCTTTTCATATTGGGCCACCAATAATGTTGACGAAGATCCTGATACATTTTTGTGCTTCCTGGATGGATTAAGTAACTTGAACTATGAGCTTCCTGCAAGATTTCTTCCTTTAACTCAGATAACGCTGGCACCCAAATTCTCTCCTCAAATTTTAACAGACCATCACTACCCATGTTGAATTTAAGCTCCTCTCCGTCGAAAATTATTTTCTTCATTTTCTCACATTCTTCATTACCGCCTTGTGCTTCCTTGATCTTGTCCAATAGAGTCGGACGAACCTCCACTGCGAACAATTTCCCATCTGGCTCTCTCGGCCTCTTTATCTCTAGCTCCAAACCGGCCATCTCCTTGATTAACTCCTCCTGAGTTGTTAGCATTGCCAATCTACCACTGCCTTTTCTGCTTAACGCGTCCGCTACCACGTTCGCTTTCCCCGGATGATACAAAATATCGCAATCGTAATCCTTTATTCGCTCCAACCATCTCCTCTGCCTCATATTTAACTCCTTCTGTGTGAAGATATACTTCAGACTTTTATAGTCCGTGTATATTTCACACTTCACACCATATAAATAGTGCCTCCAGATCTTGAGGGCAAATACTACCGCTGCCAACTCCAGGTCATGGGTAGGATATCCCTTCTCATAAAATTTCAACTGGCGCGATGCGTACGCAATGACTTTACCGTGTTGCATAAGCACACCGCCAAGCCCCTTGTGTGATGCATCACTGAAAATCACGAAATCACCTGTATCGTCTGGTAACGACAACACCGGTGCCTCACTCAATCTCTTCTTGAGTTCTAGAAAACTCTCTTCATACTTCTCAGTCCAGACAAACTTCACCGACTTCTTCGTTAAATTAGTCAATGTTCCTGCTATCTTCGAAAAATCTTGAATGAACCGCCTGTAGTAGCCCGCTAATCCTAAGAAACTTCTTACCTCCGTCGGTGTCTTTGGTTGTTCCCAATTCTGAACCGCTTCCACCTTTGTTGGATCCACAGAGATTCCGTTCTTGTCGATCACGTGACCCAGAAATTGAACTTTTTCTAACCAGAACTCGCACTTCGAAAATTTTGCGTATAATTTATCCCTTCTCAACGCCTCCACTACCAACCTTAAATGTTCAGCATGATCTTCCTGAGTCCTGGAATAGATTAGGATATCATCTATGAACACAACTACGAATTTATCTAAGTACTGTTTGAATACCCGATTCATCATGTCCATAAATGCTGCTGGCGCGTTTGTTAACCCGAACGACATTACCAGAAACTCGTAGTGACCGTAACGAGTTCTGAACGCTGTCTTAGGTACATCCTCCTTTCTCACCTTCAACTGGTGATACCCCGTCCTCAAATCGATTTTGGAAAAATATTTCGCTCCCTTCAACTGATCAAACAGGTCATATATCCTAGTTAACGGGTATTTGTTCTTGATCGTCACCTTGTTTAGCTCTTGATAATCGATGCATAGTCTCATCGACCCGTCCTTCTTCTTTACAAATAACACTGGTGCTCCCCAAGGAGACACACTCCGTTGAATATACTTCCTATCTAACAATTCCTGCAACTGTACCATCAGCTCCTTCAACTCTGCCGGTGCCATTCTATACGGGGCTTTCGAGATCGGCGCCGTTCCCGGTACTAAATCTATAACGAATTTGACCTCTCTATCCGGCGGAAGACCTGGCAATTCTTCCGGGAATACATCTGGAAATTCATTCACTACTGGTATTAGTCCCATTTCTAACCCTACTTTCTGAGTATCGACGATATGGGCCAAATAACCTACACATCCCTTTTTTAGTAACTTCCTCGCTTGCATCATCGTCAGACAACTTGAGAGTCTTGGCGACCTACTCCCATAGAACACTACCTTCGACTGCTCGGGAGTCTTAAGGTTTATACACTTTTTCTGGCAATCTATCATCGCTCCATGGTTAAATAACCAATCCATCCCTAGAATTACATCAAATTCCCCTAATTGAATTGGGATTAAGTCCACAGGTAACTTATATCCCCTGATATCTACAACGCAATTCCTATAGACATGGTTAACGGGAATGACTTCCTTATTAGCAACTTCTATGTTCATAGGATATTCTAATTCTTCCTGAGATAAGTTTAGTCGTTGGGAGAATTCATGTGAAACGAAGGAACAAGTAGCACCCGAATCAAATAATATGTAAGCAGATATATCATTGATCGGAATGATACCTGAAACCACGTCCCTGGATGCAACCGCATCCTGAACCGTCATGTTGAAAGTCCTTGCTATTGGTCGATTCTGAGTTGGTGGTCCACCAATTGTGAGAGTTCCACCGCTTGGTCCCCTCCCTCCATTTCCTCCTGCTGAGTTTTTCTTTGGGCAGCTCCTCGCCTGATGATCTAATGCTCCACAGTTGAAACATCCATTTCTCTTCGGTGCAGAGCAGTTGGGAGAGATGTGCCCCTCCTGCCCGCAATTGAAACAGACATTCTTCCCTTTTAGACATGCCCCCGAGTGATTCCTTCCACACTCCTTGCACGCCTCAGTCCTCTTTTTTGCTTCCCCTGATTTGCCCCCAGAGTTTTCCCAGTTGACATTATTGTTGTTGTTGTTCCACTTCCTCTTAATTGCACCGTTGCTGCTGCTGCCTTCTCCATGGTTTCCTCCTTCAGTCTTCTTCTTCTTCTCCTTGTTGAACTTCATTAGGGCTTCACTTCCGCCCTCAGCGATTATAGCTTTCTCCAGGAGAGTCGCGAAATTATTCGTCTGCAGCACCGAAAGTCTGCTGTATAGCCATGGTTTGAGGCCTTGCTCAAACCTCCTCGTCTTTCACTCCTTAGTGTTGACCTGATGAGGTGCGAACCTCGCCAGCTCGTTAAACTTTGCAGCGTACTGCGGTACCGTCATATCTTCTTGTTTCAGCTCCAGGAATCGCATCTCCATGCGACTCTGCATACTAACAGGAAAATAGTTCTCGAAAAAGATTTTCTTGAACCCTTCCCAAGGTATCACACCTTCTCCAGCTCGGGTCTAATTTTCCTCCCACCAGTAGTTGGCTTCACCTTTCAGCATATACGTGGCGAAGATAGTTTTCTGGTCATCTCCTACTCGGGCGATAGCGAATGCCTTTTTGATTTCCTTAACCCAAGTTTGGGCTTCGATGGGTTCAGTAGTTCCTTTGAACTCAGGTGGTCCCGCGCTTTTGAAGTCTTTAAACTGTGCCACAGGGGCCACTGGAGGGTTATTGACATTCGGGGTTCGATTTTGAAGTGCCCCCACTAACATGTCTACAAACTGCTGCATAGGGTTCGGTGGATCCACAACATTACCGTCTGACCCCTCGGGTGCTTGGTGACGTCTTCCTCTAGCCATCTATCTGTTCAAAATGAACTTAATATAAATGTCTCATAATTTACTCTACAGTATATAAAATTTGTAAAAATTGAACCATCACATCACATACTTAAATAAAAACATATTTATTTATAAACATAATACTCAAAGTATTTCATCGTTTTATGGCATTACGCCATTTACATCACGTGGCATCAATCACTTGGTAAAAACAGAAACCAAGCTTTTTATTACATAGATAAGCATTTTATTTACTACTAGGAAAAAGTTTATCATAATAACTAAAGACCCCGCCTAATGGCGTCCTTATGCTCCTCATCCGCTATCTCGTTCACCATCTCTCGGCTTATAACCCGGCCAGACCGGCGCTCCTCACGTGGAAAGTGACGCACCCTATGCTGGAACCTTCAATGTGCCGACTTAAACACGTATTTCATCTTGTCTATCTTAACCATCTTGTCTCTAACTTCTCCCTCCAACTCTCCGGTTAGCTTCTCTGCCCTAACACGATCTCTTCTCTCATCTCCCCAGAAAGTGGTAATAATCTGCTTGTCAAGTTGGAGACTCTGAATCCTCGACTCCAACCTATTAATGGTATGTCCCAAGTGGATTCTGATAGCATCCCTCTCATCCTTCAGCCTAACCGACTTCTGGCCTTCAACCCGCAGCTTATCAGCCAGATCCCCATTCCTAATTACCAAGTGCTCCACCAATGCTCCCAGCAAAGCTGCAGCTTGTTGTTCCCCCTGATACAGCTCCTCTAACTCATGGACCTTGTCGTCCAGTTCAACGATCCTGTCCATCAACTCATCTAGCATAGTGTCTTCAGGTTCCTCCTCGGGGTCCTCCTCGGGCTCCTCTTCCTCTTCCGGATACTCCTCCAGGTCTGACTCAGCTGCTGCCTCAGCTATAGGCTCAGGTACAGCTGTCACTAAGTGCTCACTTACTACATGAATATCTCTAACTTCCTCTTCTCCTGACATCCTATAATCAAAACACAAAGCAACTCAATTAGAAAAATAGATATTGATTTTGTTTTTTAGAAAATAGATTTGACACTACACGTATAACTCTATGTGAGTTCATCTCCCTATCATCTCCACTAACTCTCTCTAAGGTTATAGCCCAAGGTTCCCAACCAAAGGTTTATAACCTAAAGCTCTGATACCAACCTGTGACGCCCCCAAATCCAAGCAACATCACTACAGGACTTGGTGCTCACGATACAACATACATCATCATCTAACTAAGTAGACCTTAACAATAAGGAATAATAATATTAACTATTACATAATTATTCAAAATAAAATCCCAAGTCTTTACAACCTTAAAACATTCTGGAACTCAGTCTTAGCGTTTATCGCTACAATACACATATGCGGAAATAATTATTTTATTACATACGTATTAGCATCACTTCATCTTAGACTTTCCCTTGTCCTTGCCCGAACCCTCAGCCTTCTCATTCTTAACTGAAAGGTTTAAACAAGAATGAGCACAAATTGCCCAGCAAGTATACGGAATAAAGGGGAAATATACGTCAGGACAAAGGCATATGAATTACTAGATCTCAACAGTTGAAAGATTATCAAGTGTTAAAGAAGAACATCAAGAATAAGAATTTAAGAATTTTCAATATCATACTAAGGGGTGTAAAAATACCCTGAACATATTTATTTCATCAAAAACCATCAGACGGTTTAACAATCAAATAGACTGTAAACGGTCTCTGTAAGTACGCCAGGTGATCAGCCCATTGTACCCTACATTGTGCACATGTATTAAGTTTAAAATGCATAAGCATAAATGGGACTATTTGCCCGACATCTGTTTTTCCCGTTCATTCGGGTTGTTCATCTTAGTAATCATGCGAGACCCACCAAGGCAACTTGGATTGGTAAACATTCAATAGCTTCGAAAGATGTGTTTTTAAATCATTTTTCATCAATAATAACTAGCCGGAACCAAAGGCTAGGAACATACATAGAAACAGTTCTATGATGACATGAAAACTTAAAAGCATAGCCATTAGAATAATAACTGAATAATCATTGAAAAACTTGCAAGATAATTGGAGTTTGCAGGACTTTTCAACAAAGGAACTTGCACGAATAAATAACTAGCACAAGTCCAATACTTACCCTTACTGTGATAATATTAGTAAGGATTTAATAAATACCCAAAAGAAATTAGGATTAGGAAACTTGCCTGATAAGCCTGCTACAATTAACGCTAGCAATTAATCTTCACGTAACCTATCCATGTAAGTCACGTTTAAACAATAAGTTATCCGAACTCTAATCTTGAAAGCACAAGTCCTCTTTCATAAAACTAAGTGTTGGACTACAACATATTCAATTGATACACCACTCAAAAACACAAGCATGCTACGTAATATAACCCAATTAACATCTAACATGTATGGTAAACAATTACACATCACTTCCCATAGGTTCCTAGTTAAGCTGAACAAGACCAACTTTCTGCTTCTCGTGCGAACAAGCTACTTTGAGAAACGTGCTGAACAGATTTCATACATAGAAAAATTCTGGAATTCCAGATTTCTCAGCTTTACCATATCTCGCTAAAACAGTCATAACTAATTCGTTTTAAAATATTTTTGAGCGATTCTTGCGCCCACGCGAAGCTAACTTCTGGGGCTACAACTTTCGTTCATGGGCCATCTTCAAATTCCAAGCACAAAGTTCCAGAAAATCCGTGCAAGTGGACTGCACCGAATTTGTTGGACAGATTTGACGCAACTACTTTAAAAAGTCATAACTCCTTGCTCCGAAGTCGGAATTAGTCCGTTCCGGAGTCTATGGAAAGCTTATTCAGTGTACTATAATAATCCAAAAGCCCATAATTTTCTAGAAACTGTAGCTAGTACCGAATTTTGTCTTTAGGGTCAGCAGTTCACAGTTTTTTTTTTCTTTTCGGTTTCTAACATGATTGCTTACGATTTTCATATCTCGCTCCAAAATAGCTTCGATCCGAACAAAATGTGGACATGTTATACCTCATGCTACATACTATTTTACAAAATTATTACATGCACCAAATGGATTATCTAAGACATGATTTCGAGTGACCAAAATTCCTAAAAAATCAAGCAAACTAGTTTAACCCAACTTTTGAGAAAATCATGATTTTGATTCTAGCATGCATGGGTTTTGATTCCTATTATCTAGACCACTTCTAATAACATATATATACATGTTACAACCATTCAATTCTCTAACTTTTTATGTTTTCATCAAATTAGCAACTAAGAGGCATTTTATCAAATAGTTAGCATACATGACATGATTTCTTGATTCTATACGAATTAGTAACATGTTTACACCAGAATTTTCCTTCCTTAACCGCCACATAGTAGAATCATACCCAAACATGGCATTACAAAACAAGACAAACCAATAACCATACTAAATCATGCATTTTCTCCACTATTTTACTTAGGAACATAGAAAATAGCTTGAATGCTTACCTTATGGATGAATTCTTCTTGTTTTGATTGCTTCTAATGCTTCTTCTTGACTGCTAGACTCTCCCAAAATCTCCAGAACTCGTTGCTCCCAAGCTCTCACTCACAATTCTCTCTTTTCTTTCTCTTTTGCTCTCTTGGTTAGAATATTGTTGTGAAAGAGGAGAATGAGTTTAGATGTAATGTATATACATTATATATGTTGTAATGAACTTAATTCTCCAGCCCATTACACTCCCCCATGATCAGTTACCATTACACTCCCCATTCATTAGTCTAATTATGGGTATGAGTTACAAAAATGAAAGGTTGTGGTGTTATAAAGAAAATAAACTCACTCCCTCCTTACTACCATAATATATACGAATATGCTCCTTTTATTATCCCAATTTGATGGTCACGTGGACCCCCCCCCCCCCCAGCTGCTGCACTTGAGTATAAAACATTATAATAATCATTTAATCAATTAACAAGTCATTTTGACCATTTTGCCCTCCGTAGTCGAACGTATCGATACTCATATCGATTCCTACTAAAGTTGACGTCCCGGACGTCATGGAACTATCCGTTTTGTCAAACTCAACTTTAAAATTCGTATTTGACTTTTATCCCGAAAAAGTCAACTAGTTGACTTTGACCAAAAAGTCAACCGTGACGCATTTTCTTGGTTACAGTCTATCTTGACTAATTTCGACGTTTCGGACTCAAATACACTGTCCGTGTCACTAAATTCCGCTCCAAACTCAAAGTTATGTTTTAAAGTCATCCCATGAAATTAATAGCATTAATTCCATTCTTACCCATTTTAAATAGTTGAATTATACGGAACCAACCATTCAAACACATCTCATCACATAACATATAAGTAAACATAGATACAAGTAGTAAATAATTATCACATAAGAATTTCACATAAGTTTGTTTATTGAAATTGTTAAATTACATAGAAAATCTCGGTTATTACAATAACATCAAACTCACCAAGTCTAATTGGTATCAAATATACCATCATCTCGTGATCCTTTATAATCACTCTACAATTCCTATATATGAATCTAACAGGAATCACTTCCCTATTCGCAATCTTTATGCTTAATGGAAATTCTAATTCTTCCTGAGGCAAATCTAATTTTTGAGCAAATTCATCGGATATAAATGAACAAGTAGCACCTGAATCAAATAGTGCATAAGCATTAATTGTGATGCCACAAAAATAGGTATACATCACCCATTCTGAGTCGCCAAATACACGGTACAGAATACATATATATAACTTAAATATACAACATGAGCTGTGAGTTTTAATACAAATAATATCTTCTAGACAGTATTCAAACTCAAAATAAGTCCTTAATACATTTATTATCATACGATTTCACAGAATAGTGAGTACTACTAATGCAAACATCTGAATCGTCACTCCGTTCCCCTACTAGTCCCAGTTATATTCTCATTTCCTGAAGAGAACGATGAAAGAAAAGGGTGAGCTCAACTAGCCCAGTAAGAAATATTATGACTAAGATAATGCATAATAAATTATCGTTAGCCTTCTGCAATGTTAAACTGAAAAAATACAATAGACATCAAGTTTAACTGCAGCAGAATAAGCAATCCATTAGAAGAGTCAAGTAGAGCATGATATCTACTATCTTCTGTGATTTAAAAGAATTTATCATCAGTTTTATCGCTGAGACTCAGCTTAATAAATAACCCACATCATCGAATCACCCCTGCACTACGGCTAAGGATATTAATTAGTATCACGACCTCAAATTATCCATGCACTACAGGCCAACTATATTCATGTTTTCACCGATGGTCATGATCATGCCAACAACTATCCATCAATGCACTATGGGCCAATGAGGACTTTTACCACATCATTTGTAACATTATGGTCATAATTATACCGAATAATCCCTTATTATAATCATACGAAGTCCATTTATGCACTACAGGCCAAAGAAGACTTTCATAACAATATAAACATGAGGATGATGACAAGGATATATGAATTCAATTAAAAGAAAACAAAGGATAAATTTAAAAGACTTTAATATTTAATTTATCCAGAAATAAAAAATGTCCAAATTGTCAACATGATATTTCTTTGTGGAGTAAAATTCAAGAAAAATATTGTATCAAAAATAATTTAGACCGAAAAGAAATCAATTATTACCATAATAGTACCCCGATTGAATAGTAACTGAGTGAATAGTACCCCGTAAATAGTACTTCGGGAATAGTATCCCGTGAATAGTACTCTAGTATGAAAAAGTTAAAACTTATCAAGAATGCTCAGAATAATATTTCCATGAAAAGATATTGGATGAAGCGCAAATATCAAAGATATTCTACTAATTTCATGGAGTATAGAATCCAAAACTTTAACAAAATGAGTGTAGAATTTGAAATCTGAAACGAAATAATATTACTTACATACTACAGAGTATAGAATAAAATATTATTTCATATGAATACTGAACAAAAATAACATCACTTACCTTGAAAAAAAGAGTATTCCAACTGGTAGGGCGAGGATATTCTTGAAAAAAACTTTCACTATTTTTTACGGTCAAAACTTTCTAAAACTCGAAAGAAATACGCAAAATATTATAGAAGAAAAATTCTCTAATTCTGGTGTGATATTAAATTGTAACTAAGCATCCTATTTATAGGAGAATGGAAATGATACTATTTGAATTTTAGAATCATGGACTACACAGTAGTTGAAATTAAACGAATTCACGGGCGCCGAACTGATTCACAAGATTTACTGTGCACTCTATAGTAAAATACTATGCAATTAAAATATAATATATTCTATTTTTCATAAAAAACAAAACTTATTATAATATATAATAATAATAATAATAATAATAACAATAATAATAATAATAATGTTACTCCCTCCTGACTAAGGCATTAGCCTCCCCCCCACCCCCCGTGAACTTCACAAAATTCCTCCCCCTTATTTCATTTCAGGCACATGTATATATATATATATATATATATATATATATAGGCTTCCGTGGCCTTCAGTTTTTCTTCCATCAAAAATCCTCCACACGTGGGACCCACCATGTGTCATCATCACATGTGGGCCCTGCGAGATCCCAAATTTTACGAATAAAGATTTATTTTTCTCGAAATATATTTTTGAATATTATTGTATGGATTTGAAATAATGTTATAGTTGTGGGTAGTATTTATAAATTTTGCAAAGTATGCAAGTTGTTATAAAATAATCGTTTGCTCGGAGAATATTCTTTTTGGCGGGAATATCCGTACGACGGCACAATCATTGGTGAACCCACAACGGAAATATTGTCGTAGTAATAAAACGACAGAATTATTTTTATGAAAATAACAGAGGAAAGTTTTACCATTAAAACTGTTGAACTACTCGGTAGTAAAAGTACAGTAATACGCGTGGTTGCATAGTAGCACATTGTATTGGTTATTGATGCTTAAGTGATAAGTCACTAAGTTATACTCAATTATTGCTATGGTAATTGTTGAATCATATCTCTCATATTATTGATTCGATTATTGTCACAGTATCATCTGCGTTATATGATATATTATTAAATCAATAATTGAGACGACAAAGTTATTCATATAATTAAATTGCAATATTTACAATGTCTAGAAGTTCTGCCAAGGAGAGGCTTGGTCACCTAAGTGCGCGCCAATATGGAGAAATCCTTATTGGAAAGCCCCCTCTTTCCTGGGAATTACCTGGTTGTTAAATATTGTGAGTTATAATATTAATGATGAATAAGTTCGTGTTGATTAAAGATGAATTTGATAGTTCCATTGTGTTGGGATTATTTGTGTTAGTAGAAATCGACATTTATTTCGATAATAATTGATGTCTAGAGATTATATTATTCAATCGGGTATTCAGGGCACTTTTTGTGTCGGAGTACTATTCACAAGTTACTATTTATGAGTTGCTATCCACGAGTTACTATTGAGTCACATTCACTTACTATTAGGGGAGTTGGTGCAAGATTGATGATACTTGCATGACTAAGTTAAAAATGGAGGTATAGATAGAGGTACTATACTGTAATTAATTTTTTCACATGTTTAGAACTATTGAGTCACATGATTTACTATTTATTTACATGATTTACTATTAGGGGAGGTGGTGCAAGTTTGATAATACATGGATGACTGAATTAAAAATGAGAGAAAAGTTGGAGGTATTGTACTGTAATATTTCGAGCCCCAAAACGTGCAATTATCGAAACTATATTTTCCTATAAATAGAAGCTCATTCTTCCTTCATTTCTCACCAATTCACAAAAGCTTTAGAGCCATTATTATAGAGAGAAATTATAGAGAGAAAGAAGAAGAAAAGTCTGTCACCTCACTATTCTAATATCTAGTCTTCTTTTGATGTAAGGGATATTATTTGTTGTACTCGTAAGGGGTATTATTCTTTTGTATTTATGAAGAGAGATATTGTTATTCCATTCCTTATTATTCTGTTGGAATAACCTGTTTATGCAAAGTACTGCATACATGGTGAAATTCTTCTGTTATTCCATTCTTTATTGTTATGTTGGAATAACCTGGTTATGCGAAGTACCGCATAAATGGTGAACTTCTTCTGTTATTCCATTCTTTATTATTATGTTGGAATAACCTGTATATGTAAAGTACTGCATACATGGTAAAATTCTTCTATTATTCCGTTCTTTATTATTCTGTTAGAATATCATATCTGTTCATTTTCACTGGACCTGGATCCATTATTTATTATTCTGTTAGAATATCATATATGTGCGTTTACGCCGAACCTGGTTCCATTATTTATTATTCTGTTAGAATATCCTATCGGTGCGAATTTCGTCTGACCTGGTTCCGTTCTTTATTATTCTGTTGGAATATCCTATCGATGCGAATTACGCCTGACCTGGTTCCATTCTTTATTATTCTGTTAGGAATAACCTGTCTGTGCGGTCTCTATCGCATGCATGGTGAATCCTTCTGTTATTCCATTCTTTATTATTCTATTTGAATAACTTATCTATGTGGATTACCACATGCATGGTGATTGATCATTTGTATTCATTCCTTATTAAATTGTGGAAATGATCTGTTTACGTGGATTATGAAGAAAGTCATAATAAAAGCAATGGATTGATGAAAAACCATGGGTATATGTAGTATTAGTAAGTGTTATGATAATTTATGTTGGTTATTATGTGAAAACATAAAAGTTTCTTAGAAATCACAAAAAGTTAAAAAATTAGATTTTGGTGAAAATGGAACATGAAATTCAATTAACCATATCTCCTATTATAATTCGAATTTTTGAGTGTGGTCAAGTTCTAGAGTTAGATCTATGAGTCTTATAACTTCTCCAAGTGGAATCACTGTAAAAGGTGTTGTAGATTTTCGTGTGGACTGATTTTAGCAAAGGAGTCAAAAGTTGTAAATTTTGAAAAAGCTACTATCCAGAATTTTAAAAGGGAATTTTCGGCCACTTAATTTGTGAGAAACATTCCGACCTTTTGGAACATGAAAGTATATGGTATAAGATACCTGCTGTCCAAAAATGAGCTCATTCTGACTTAAAATGAGCAAGTTATGACCATTTCAATATTTAGGTTTTTCCGACAAAAAATGCTATAACTGGAGTTCTATAACTCTGATGACCATGAAATTTAAACTGGAATCTCACGTTAACATGTGTAAGATCCTGCCAAGATTTGGGAATTTTTGGAGTTGAACTTGAGGTAGCTAATTTCTTAAGAAATTAATTAGAAATTGATTTTTGAAAAATAGTAAATTAATTTTAAAAATTCTGAGAAAAATATATGTTCATTATGGGACTATATTATACTAAATCCCGAAAAAAATTATTTTTGGGACTGATTTGATATTTTTCATGAAAATAGTTTAGTTATGAACATATGAGTTAAATATGTTGTGTGAAGTAACAAAGTTGGAAAATAGGATTTATGGCTTGGAAATCTTATATAAGGTATATGCAGATTTTTGATAAGGGATTTGATCATTGGTGATGAAATCTTATGAGTATGGTATTCTTTAAATGATTAAATGCATTATTTGGTAAAGTGTAAACAATTGAAATAAATTATTTATAAGCTTAAAGGTGATTAAAATATTGTTATAATATTAATGATATTAGATTATGAGTTTATTAAGTGATTGATAATATTTGGATAAATTTAAAGTCTTTAATATTTACCCTTGTTTTAGTTTGATTAATGTTTATATCATTGTCATCATCCTCATGCTTATATGGTGATGAAAGTTATCTTTGGCTTACGTGCGAAGATGGACTGTTGTTTATTGAATTATATATCTTTGGCCTACGTGCAAATATGGATTGTTGATTATTAGTTTTATTATTGTATATCTTTGACTTACGTGCAGAGATGGACTTAGTATGATTATGACCAGGGATTATTCGGTATAATCATGACCATTGATGATTTAAAGAATATCATTGGCCCGTAGTGCAGGGATGATTCGATGATGTGGTTTATTTATTAAGCTGAGTCTCAGCGATAAAAATTGATGAAAATATTTTAAA
Organism: Panax japonicus; assembly: GCA_020205505.1. NCBI lineage: Eukaryota > Viridiplantae > Streptophyta > Magnoliopsida > Apiales > Araliaceae > Panax > Panax japonicus. Next base: position 36,182,303 of record CM035110.1, on the reverse strand, counting down.
TAATAGAAGATAGTAGATTTTATTCTCTACTTGACTTTTCTAATGGATTGCTTGTTCCGCTGCATTAAACTTGATGTCTATTATATTTTATCAATTTAACATTGTTGAAGACTAATGATAATTTATTCTCCATTATCTTAGTCATAATATTTCTTACTGGGCTAGTTGAGATCACCCTTTCCTTCACTGTTCTCTTCAAGAAATGAGAATATAGCTGGGACGAGTCGGGGAACAGAGTGACGGTCCAGATGATAGCATTAGTAGTCCTCACTATTCTGTTAAATACTGTGATAATAAATGTAATGAGGACTTCATTGAGTTTGTATACTGTCTAGATGACAATATACATATTAAAACTCGTAGCATATGTTTTGTCGTATTTTACACGACTGTTGTATAATCATGTTTTTATTTGTATTTTGTACCATGTATTTGGCGACTCAAGATGGGTGATGTATACCTATTTTGGGGGCGTCACAGTTGGTATCAAAGCTTAGGGATATGATCCCTGGCTGAGATGTGAGACGAGAACTAGGAGGGAAGAGACGGGAAATTCCTTCGCTAGTATGACCTACCTAAGTTTATTTGGTATTTAATTGGTCGGTCAGAGTATAGGGATAATATGTGATATGTCAATTAACCCTTGTTTTGTGACAGTGTTTGAAAATGGCATCTAAAAATATTGAGATAAGCAATGGAGCAAAATAATATGACCGTATCGCAGTACGAGGCTAAGTTTGCGGAGTTATCTCGGTTTGCATCCCATTTGGTCGATAATGAGGAGTGAATGACGCAAATGTTTCTAAGAGGTTTGAAACCCGATATACGTCAATACCTCATTTCTCATAAACTTTGTTTATATTCAGATGTTGTAAATAGGGCTCAGTTATTGGAGCGCGATAATGAGTCCACACAACCAAAAGGTAATCACTAGCAACACGATAATAATCATACCGGTGGCAACGGCCATCGGAACAATGATAACCATTGTGGGGGAAATTATCATTCCAAGAATGGTAACCACTTTGGTGGTAATCATAGCCAAAACAATAGAAGTGGAAATTTCAAGAAGAGAAGGTCAGTTAGCTCGATTTTGTCATATAGTGAAGTCAAGTCCAGCTGGGACGATGGCACCAAGGACGGATACGGACAAAACAAAGTCGGTAGTTTCAGGAAAAGCATTTTTCGTGACTTCTCAAAAAGCGAGTAACCCGAACAAAGTTAGCACGGGTTAGTTAATTATAATTTTTGCGAAGTCTATACCTTATTAGATACCGGTTCTACCCATTCTTTTATCTCTCTTGCTTGCGTTCAACGTTTAAATTTGACTCCGGAGAAGTTAGACTTTGACTTATCTGTTGAAGCTCCGTTAGGAGAAACCTTCATTACATGTGTTATCCAAGTCTTGGATGAGAGTCACAGTTTTGAATGATATTTCTATTGTTAATAAATTTCCTGACGTATTATTGAAGAATAGCCTACTTAGAGCGTGAAATCAAATTTTGTATTAACCCCAGTACAAAACCCATTTCTAAAATCCTCAAATATTTTTCTTCACCCAAAATGAACATAACGTGCGCCAAAGACGTTGGCTCGAGCTGTTGAAGATTATGATTGTACCATTCAATACCATCGTGGAAGAGCGAACGTGGTAGCTGACATGTTGAGTAGAAGATCGTATACGTTTATGAGTGTGATGTTGTTAACATAAAGACCCATTTCATATAACTTTCAAATGATGAAGATAAAGTTAAAGACTCTAGGGACCCACGTGAAGATAACGAATATACGAGTAGAATCGACTTTAATCGATAAAGTTAAAGCCGCTCCAACTACACACCCAAAGATGATGAATGTGAAGAAGAAGGTTCAAGAGGGCGTTATTCTAGAAGCAAGAATCGATGAAGAAAGGAAATCTCAACCCTCGATTTAATTTGCCCATTTGAAATCCTCGATTGAGTAGGAACTGTGGCTTATAGACTCGTTTTACAGCCAAGTATGTCGCGTGTTCATAACATTTTTAACTTATCGATGATACGTAAATATGTGGATGACCCGAACCACATTCTTAATTTAGAACCAGACGATAGCAGAAGATTTAACGTATAAAGATGTACCTGTTAAAATCCTGGAATGTATTCAACACTAAAAGGTTATACCTCAAGAGTTAGAATCGGACGAAGTGTCCTCATCTGTTTGGCATACAAGGTACGTACGTAAATTTCGAGGGCAAAATTTCCTAAGGAGGGGAGATTGTGAAATCTCAAATTTTACGAATAAAGATTTTTTTTTCTCGAAATATTTTTTTGAATATTATGGTATGGATTTGATATAATGTAATAGTTGTGGGTAGTATTTATAAATTTTGCAAAGTATGAAAGTTGTTATAAAATATTTGTTTGGTCAGAGAATATTCTTTTTGTCTGAAATATCCATACGACGGCACAATCATTGGTGAACCCACAACGGAAGTATTGTCGTAGTAATAAAATGGCAGAATTATTTTTATGAAAATAACGATGGAAGTTTTACCATTAAAACTATTGAACTACTCGGTAGTAAAAGTACAGTGATACGCGTAGTTGCATAGTAGCACACGGTATTGGTTATTGATGCTTACATGATAAGTCACTCAGTTATACTCAATTATTGCTACGATAATTGTTGAATCATATCTCTCATATTATTGATTCGATTATTGTCACAGTATCATCTGCGTTATATGATATATTATTAAATCAATAATTGAGACGAGAAAGTTATTCATATTATTAAATTGCAATATTTACAATGTCTAGAAGTTATGCCAAGGAGAGGTTTGGTCACCTAATTGTGCGCCAATAGGGAGAAATCCTTATTGGAAAGCCCCCTCTTTCTTGGGAATGACCTGGTTGTTAAATATTGTAAGTTATAATATTAATAATGAATAAGTTCGTGTTGATTAAACATGAATTTGAAAGTTCTATTGTGTTGGGATTATTTGTATTAGTAGAAATCGACATTTATTTCGATAATAATTGATGTCTAGAGATTATATTGTCCAATCGGGTATTCAGGGCACTTTTCGTGTCGGAGTACTATTTATGAGTTACTATTCACGAGTTACTATTCATGAGTTACTATTCACGAGTTACTATTGAGTCACATTCACTTACTATTAGGGGAGTTGGTGCAAGATTGATGATACTTGCATGACTAAGTTAAAAATGGAGGTATAGATGGAGGTACTATACTGTAATTAATTTTTTCACATGTTTAGAACTATTGAATCACATGATTTACTATTGATTCACCTGATTTACTATTAGGGGAGGTGGTGCAAGTTTGATAATACTTGGATGACTGAATTAAAAATGAAAGAAAAGTTGGAGGTATTGTACTGTAATATTTCGAGCCCCAAAACGTGCAATTATCGAAACTATATTTTCCTATAAAAAGAAGCTCATTCTTCGTTCATTTCTCACCAATTCACAAAAGCTTTAGAGCCATTATTATAGAGAGAAATTATAGAGAGAAAGAAGAAGGGAAGTCTGCTATCTCACTATTCCAGTATCCAGTCTTTCTTTTGAGGTAAGGGATATTATTTGTTGTACTCGTAAGGGGTATTATTCTTTTGTATTCATGAAGAGAGATATTTTTTTTCCATTCCTCATTATTCTGTTGGAATAACCTGTTTATGCGAAGTACCGCATACATGGTAAAATTCTTATGTTATTCCATTCTTTATTATTATGTTGGAATAACCTGGTTATGCGAAGTACCGCATACATGGTGAACTTCTTCTGTTATTCCATTCTTTATTATTATGTTGGAATAACTTGTATATGCAAAGAACTGCATACATAGTAAAATTCTTCTATTATTCCATTTTTTATTATTCTGTCAGAATATCCTGTCTGTGCATTTTCGCCGGACCTGGTTCCATTATTTATTATTCTGTCAGAATATCATGTATGTGAGTTTACACCGGACCTGGTTCCATTATTTATTATTATATTGGAATATCCTGTCGGTGCAAATTTCGCCTGACCTGGTTCCGTTCTTTATTATTCTGTTGGAATATCTTGTCGGTACACCTGACCTGGTTCCGTTCTTTATTATTCTGCTAGGAATAACCTGTCTGTGCGGTCTCTATCGCATGCATGGTGAATCCTTCTATTATTCCATTTTTTATTATTCTGTTGGAATAACATGTCTATGTGAATTATCACATGCATGGTGATTGATCCTTTGTTTTCATTCCTTATTAAATTATAGAAATGATCTGTTTACGTGGATTATGAAGAAAGTCATAATAAAAGCAATGGATTGATGAAAACCATGGGTATATGTAGTATTAGTAAGTGTTATGATAATTTATGTTGCTTATTATGTGAAAACATGAAAGTTTCTTTGAAATCACAAAGAGTTAAAAAATTAGATTTTGGTGAAAATGGAACATGAAATTCAATTAACCATATCTCCTATTATATTTCGATTTTTTAAGTGTGGTTAAGTTCTAGAGTTAGATCTATGAGTCTTATAACTTATCCAAGTGGAATCACTGGAAATATTGTAGATTTTTCGTGTGGACTGATTTTAGCAAAGGAGTCAAAAGTTGTAAATTTTGAAAAAGCTACTATCCAGAATTTTAAAAGGGAATTTTCGGCCACTTAATTTGTGAGAAACATTCCGGCCTTTTGGAACATGAAAGTATATGGTATAAGGTACTTGCTGTCCAAAAATGAGCTCATTCTGACTTAAAATGAGCAAGTTATGACCATTTTAATATTTAGGTTTTTCTGACAAAAAATACTATAACTAGAGTTCTGTAACTCTGATGACCATGAAATTTAAACTGGAAGCTCACGTTAACATGTGTAAGATCCTGCCAAGATTTCGGAATTTTTGGAGTTGAACTTGAGGTAGCTAATTTCTTAAGAAATTAATTAGAAATTGATTTTTGAAAAATAGTAAATTAATTTTAAAAATTCTGAGAAAAATATATGTTCATTGTGGGACTATATTATGCTAAATCCCAGAAAAAAAAATATTTTTGGGACTGATTTGTTATTTTTCATGAAAATAGTTCAGTTACGAACATATGAGTTAAATATGTTGTGTGAAGTAACAAAGTTGGAAAATAGGATTTATGGCTTGGAAATCTTATATAAGGTATATGCAGATTTTTGATAAGGGATTTGATCATTGGTGATGAAATCTTGTGAGTATGGCATTCTTTAAATGATTAAATGCATTATTTGGTAAAGTGTAAACAATTGAAATAAATTGTTTATAAGCTTAAAGGTGATTAAAATATTGTTATAATATTAATAATATTAGATTATGAGTTTATTAAGTGATTGATAATATTTGAATAAATTTAAAGTATTTAATATTTATCCTTGTTTTAGTTTGATTAATGTTTATATCATTGTCATCATCCTCATGCTTATATGGTGATGAAAGTTATCTTTGGCTTACGTGCGAAGATGGACTGTTGTTTATTGAATTATATATCTTTGGCTTACGTGCAAATATGGATTGTTGATTATTATTTTTATTATTGTATATCTTTGACTTACGTGCAGAGATGGACTTGGTATGATTATGACCAGGGATTATTCGATATAATCATGACCATTGATGATTTAAAGAATATCATTGGCTCTTAGTGCAGGGATGATTCAATAATGTGATTTATTTATTAAGCTGAGTCTCAGCGATAAAAATTTATGAAAATATTTTAAATCATAGAAGATAGTAGATTTTATTCTCTACTTGACTTTTCTAATGGATTGCTTGTTCCGCTGCAGTTAAACTTGATGTCTATTATATTTTATCAGTTTAACATTGTTGAAGACTAATGATAATTTATTCTTCATTATCTTAGTTATAATATTTCTTACTGGGCTAGTTGAGCTCACCCTTTCCTTCACTGTTCTCTTCAGGGAATGAGAATATAGCTGAAACGAGTCGGGGAACGGAGTGACGGTCCAGATGATAGCATTAGTAGTCCTCACTATTCTGTTAAATATTGTGATAATAAATGTAATGAGGACTTCATTGAGTTTGTATACTGTCTAAATGACAATATACGTATTAAAACTCGTAGCATATGTTTTGTCGAAATTTACACGACTACTGTATAATTAAATTTTTATTTGTATTTTGTACCATGTATTTGGCGACTCAAGATGGGTGATGTATACCTATTTTGGAGGCGTCACAGGCCCCACCTTTTATAATATTATATAATTTCTACCGATTATTTTGAAAAACAGATAAATGGGGGTCCATAAAATAAGCAAAATTTACATCAAATACTTCATAAAAATCCCCTCAATATTTTTAATAATATTTATTTGTTATTATTATAACTCGCAATATTTAACAAACAGGTCATTCCCAGGAAAATGGGGACTTTCCAATAAGGATTTCTCCCTATTGGCGCGCAATTAGATGACCTAACCTCTCATTGACAGAACTTCTAGACATTGTCAATATTCCTAATAATAATATGAATAACTTTGTCGTCTCAATTATTGATTGAATAATATAAAATATTATGCAGTTGATACTATGACAGTAATTGAATCAATAATATAAGAGATATGATGCAACAATTACTGTAGCAATAATTGAGTATAACTAAGTGACTTCTCACGTAATCATCAATAATCAATATAATGTGCTACTATGCAACCACGCGTATTACTGTACTTTTACTACCAGGTATTTCAACAATTAACAGTAAAACTTCTGCCGTTATTTTCATATAAAGATATTTCTATCGTTTTCTAACTTCGACAATACTTTCGTTGTGGGGTCTACCAATGATTGTGATGTCATACGAACATTCCCTATTAAACGAATATTTCCCGACCAATCAAATATTTTATAACAACTTGCTTACTTTGAAAAATTTATAAATATTACCTACAACTTTAATATTATAACAAATGAACACCATAATTATTCAAAATGATATTTATAGAAAAATTCATCTTTATTCATAAAAGTTAAGGTCTTACATTAATACAATTAATCAGAATGATACTTGACACCACATCCTTAGACTGTACAGCATCCTGCACGGTCATATTGAAAGTCATCGCAGTAGGTCGACTTGACTGTACTGGTCCAGTGATAGTCAACGCACCACCACCGTTGGTTTTTTCTTTTCCACCACTTGTACTTTCTGCTAGCTTCTTATGGCAATCACGAGCCATTTGATCCTTTGAACCGCAGGTAAAACATGCTCCTTTCTATGGACTAAAATAGGTCGGTACAATGTGTCCCTGCTGACCATAATTGAAACACACTCGCTTTCCCTTCAAACATACTCCAGTATGAATCTTACCGCACGTCGCACAAGCTTCAAATTTCTTCTTCGGTTGACTTCTTTGTTGTCCTCCCGCAGTTGAATTCTCGCTCCACTTCATCTTCTGACTGTTACTCCCAACGTTACTTCCACCAGCCTTATTTTCATTCTCATTCTTCCTCTTCTTTTGTTCTTGATTGTACTTGGTCAAGGCATCGCTTCCACCTTCTGCAATAATTACCTTTTCCAGTACAGTCGCAAATGTATTTAACTAGAATATTGAAACATTGCTATACAACCAGGGCTTCAATCCTTGTTCGAACCTTCTCGCTTTATGCTCGTTGGTATTGACTTGATATGTGGCAAACCTTCCCAATTCGTTAAACTTCGCAGCATATCCTAGCACAGTCATAGTTCCTTGTTTCAATTCCAGAAATTGCACCTCCAACTGATTCCGAGAACTCGCTGGAAAGTACATTTCAAAAAACATCTCCTTAAATCTATCCCATGCTATCACTCCTTGTCCCCAACAAACCTTATTTGCCTGCCACCAGTAGTTAGATTCAGACTTCAGCATGAACGTTGCGAACGCAGTCTTTTGATCCTCGTTAACTCTAGCAATGTCGAACACCTTCTCCATTTCCATGATCCAGGTTTGGGCTTCAACTGGATTCATAGACCCTTGAAACTCTGGATGTCCAACCGCTTTAAATTGCTTGAAGGTCGTAACTTGAGCTTGCGGTTGATTCGCAAGTGCACCCGTCAACAGGGTCACCAACTGTTGAATCGGGTTAGCATTGACCTCGCTATTATTATTAGTAGACCCCTCAGGAGGTGGTTGTTGATGTGATTTTCTTCTTCTACGAGGCATTTTCTGTTAAGATATATGCTTATTAGTTCATTTCTCAACTTCTTGATTATTTGAAGTTTAACTTAAATATTCTAAGATCAATGCTATAACACATAACATTTTAAATAAACTTTGATATTTTATTCATTCATAACATTTTAAAACATATTAAAGATAGCATATCCTCTATTAACATTCACTTTCCTGAACTAGACATGTTTCAGGATTACATACTCATACTATCCCTTAATTCATCTCAAAATAAGGGATTCGCGGTTTATCTACTCACTTACTTAACCACACATTATTATTAATGTTATTCTCTCTATCTAGACATATTATGACGTCGTAAGGCTTCTCGACGCTCTTCCTCCATGATATGATACGTCGTTCTATGATCCATCACGAACCACGATGAATTCTCAAATTGAGGTGGGTAATAAAAGACTCGATCCTGGGCCCTATCAATCGCAGAATTAAAAGCATACTTCATCTCATTCATCTTGGCTTTCTTCACTTGGACCTTGACCTCAGCACGGTCTGCACGTTGAGTCGCCTTCATCCAAGCATCCTCTGCTCTTGCACGCTTAGCTGGTTCCTTTTTGAAGTCATCTTTTAATTTCTCCATGTCAGTCTTCATCTTCTCATTTACTGCCAACAGGTCTTCATGTTGACCCTTTGTATGAACTAGGTCTCACTCCGTGTTTCTAAGGCGTGAATCGAGTTCTTGAATCTCTGCATCCTTCTATTCTATCCTAGAATGATGCATCTCAACCAACTCTTTCAGTTCCTCAACTTTGTCCTGTAATTCTATGTTACGGTTGTACAGAGCGTCATACATCTTAGCTGATATAGAGTTTGGTATAAACTCCACAGGATCCTCTTCTTCATCATCCTCCTCTATCTCCTCAGAACTATCCTCCTCGGGATCGGTCGCAGGCTAATCCTCCTGGATCAACTGCTCTCGCACTACGTGAATATCTCAAGGTTCGTCATCTCTAAGTACCTGAGGTATCACCTCCCTAGCTGGACTGGATCCTCCTTCGTTAGACATCCTGAAAAAAAAATATTTTAAATTTTACTTGACATTTTTTGATACTTGTGAGAACATAAGTTATTAACACATAACACATAATGTCTTTTATTATTTAGCTTCAATGGATACCTTAATCCATTCCTTAAAACTCGTTAAAAGTTGTACACCTCTATGTTTTCTGTTTCCTTTAAGGTTACTTCCTAAGATTTCCCCACGTAAGGTTCATAACCTAAAACTTTGATACCAACCTGTGACACCCCCAAATCCAGGTACTCCATTCTCACAAGATTTGGTGTTCACTATTCAAAACCATTACATCTAACTATCCATAAACAAAAGATAACGACATAATTTAAATAACTTAACAATAATCTTTCCCATTAAAGGGTTACATCATCTCAAAAACAATCCCATGTAATCTAACCTTAAATTATTACATCTGTTTGCGAAATACATCATAAAATAAAACAAGTCTTATAATATAATTCATTTAAATAAATTCTCATAAATCATCAACACTTGGACATCTTACCCTTTCCTTTGCTAGTAGATGGCTCATCAACTCTTTCAACTTTAGCTGCAATGTTAATTGCAAGAGTGAGCAAACAATTGCTCACTGATATAGAGAGTAGTAATGATAACAACATGAGAATGAACAACGAATGCTGAACAACAATGAACTTGTTTTATGAATCAAAAATAGAAAACAAGTTCGAATTTAATATCTAAGGGTCTTAAGACCGTGAATTATGTCTCCGATATTTAGGTATTATTACCTCAACCTTAATAGTCATTTAGACTATACAAACCCTTCTTAACGTACATAGAGGGATCAACCCTTTGTACCATGTACTGTGCACAAACATCTAAACATTACACGTACAAAATCCCCTATGTTAGGGTTGTTCGTCTCAGTTTGGATTTAAAATTTTCGCACTAAAGAAAGTTTAGCTCTAAACTAACTTATCAGTGATTCTAGAATTTTAGAACACTATTCCATAATAGACTAGTTTAATCAATAAGGGTTTGCTTATTGCTTGAAGGCTTTATACAACAATATAGAATTGAATAAGGTTATCACAGTCAAAGACCGAATAATAACAATGTATAATTAAATAGGCATAGTATGTGTGTAAAGTACTATATTCAAAAGGGCTAGAACAGTCTCGTTTGAATCAATGCATTAGAACAATATATACTTTGAATAATAATATCAAGATTTAAAAAAGTAAAACTCGCTCGATGTAACAAACTAGATTACAGGAGCTTGTAAAATCATACACGAGATAGAATCAATAGGCTTGCTCAATTTTACTGTAAAATTTAGAAATTGAAAGCTTGTTTGACATAAACATAGCTATAAAACTTGCTCAATAAAAATTTAGGATAAGAAACTTGCATTCATTATAAAAGAATGGAGTTAGAAAACTTGCTAAAGTATAACGTAACAATGGAAAGTAAACCGTGCTGAATAATAAAATAGCATAGGTTAGGGATCTTGCCTTGTATGTAAGCTACACAAATGTAATAATGTTAGCCAAATACCCTACACATATCATTGAAATCGCAATAACAATTAGTTGTATTAATATTAGCTTTATGGGTCTAACCCATCATTTAAGTCATAACCTTAACTTAACATCTAACCATGTTAATTATGTGACACCCCCAAATTCAAGTACTTCATTTCTAAGAGATTTGGTATTTACTGTACAAAATCATCTATCTATCTACTCATAATAAAAGCAACTCACGCAATAGATAGAAATAATTAGACCTGACAAACGGGCCGGGCTGGCCCAAACGGGCCGGGCCATCAGTGGGTCCGGCTATTGACGGGCCTGGCTAAAATGGCCCAAGTTTTGATGGGCAAAAAATAAGCGGCCCGTAGCCCGGGTTGGGCGGCCCGCGGGTTTTTTCATTATTTTTTTAAAAAAATCTGTAAATAAACAATCAATTACTACCAGCATAAAACCAGACACCATGAACAATCAAGTACAGCTGCAACGAAAGGTCGTCGAACACCATGAACGCCGGCAAGCATAACAAGAGTAGCACAGATCCAACCAGACCAGAATTCAGCCAATCAAACACCGACAATTGACGGAGAAGGAGACCAAATCATCCCCAAAAGATAATAACCAGCAAGACATCCAATATCCGAGCAAATCAAACAAAATAAAACTAAAACAGATTTTTCCCCAACAAAATAGGATACCAAATCAGCCAAATTTTAAAAAATAAATCAACATTAAAGTCCAAATCAAACTGAGATGGAACCATGAACAGATTACAAAACCGATTAGATAACATATATTTCAAACACAGAACCAGTAATAAAACTCCAAATCTGAACATTAAAAGAAGCAGTTCAAGATTTGGTTTATGGAGAAAATGAACAGGAATAAACAAAACCAGATCTGAACGAACCGAACGAATCCCTCTTCCACAAACCCATTCCCAGACACCAAGATCTGAAACACCAAATAGCCCCAAGCAAACCCCCATACTAATCTTCACAGATAAGCCCCCACACGATCTAAAGCTACCGGACTTTGCTATGAATAGATCGGAAATTAAATTTTCGGGAAGGTCCTAGATTAGCCGCCTAAAAAACATGAATAGCACCTAGCATGAAACGAATTAACTAATTATCGAAAGAGATGAGGAAATAATTTTAGAGAGAAATGAGAACTTACACGATGCGAGGTTTCATTTGATGAAGAGCGAGAGTGTGGTCGACGGTAAGAGAAGAATAATGAATCTCCGTGTTACAGTTCTCACGAGCTTCCCCTGCAACTTCCATGGCGTTCCAGATCTTTTCAGATCTCATTCTCTCTTTCTCTCTCTTGATAAGTGGATATATAGTGACTGAATATTGATAATACATAGCATATATGCACGCATTCAATAAAATACTAGTAATAAAGTAATGATAATACTTGCTTGCCCCTTGGTGGAATTAATACATAGCTAAGCCAACGGTCCTAACAAATAACAATAAGGACAGTGACACAGTGTGAAGGACCGAACCGAAGTCTAGTTTATTTAAAGGCCAGGCGGGCCGGGCGCCCACGGGCCGGGCTAAAATTAGGCCGGGTCAAAACGGCCCAAATTTCAATGGGTCAAAAAAGTGAAGCCCACAACCCAAATTTTAACGAGCGGGCTGGCTCGGCTCGGGCTTGGTCCGATTTTGCCAGGTCTAGAAATAATCCTCCCTTTGTGGGGTTACAACAACTAAATAACAAATACAATCTCAGGTCAATCTAACCTTAAACATGTGACGCCCCCAAAATAGGTATACATCATCCATCTTGAGTCGCCAAATACATGGTACAAAATTCAAATATAACTTAATTATACAACAGCCGTGTAAAATACGATAAAATATATGTTGTGAGTTTTAATATAAATATTGTCATCTTGACAATATCCACACTCAATTGAGTCCTCATTACATTTATTATCACACTATTTAACAGAATAGTGAGGACTATTAATGCTATTATCTGGACCATCACTCCGTTCCCCGACAAGTCCCTCCTACGTTCTCATTTCCTGAAGAGAATAATGAAAATAAAAAGGTGAGCTCAACTAGCCTAGTAAGAAATATTATGACTAAGATAATACAGAATAAATTATCGTTAGCCTTCAACAGTGTTAAACTGATACAATATAACAAACATCAAGTTTAACTGCAGTGGAACAAGCAATCCATTAAAAGAGTCAAGTAGAGAATAAAATCTACTATCTTTTATGATTTAAAAGGTTTTTCATCACTTTTATCGCTTGGACTCAGCTTAATAAATAATCCACATCATCCCTGCACTGTGCCAAGGATATTCATTAGTATCACAACCACAAATTATCCATGCACTACGGGCCAAGGATTTTCGTGTATTCATCAATGGTCATGATCATGCCAACAACTGTCCATCAATGCACTACGGACCAATGAGAATTTTTATCACATCATTTATAACATTACGGTCATGATTACACCGAATAATCCCTGGTCATAATCATACCAAGTCCATCCATGCACTACAGGCCACAGATGACTTTCAAAAAAATATAAACATGAGGATGATGACAATGATATAAGAATTCAATAAAATAAGTTCAAGAATTAATTTATTCAGGAACTAATAACTCAAAATTGTCAACATGATACTTCTTTAAAGAGTAAAATTCAAGAATGCTCAGAAGAATATTTTTATTAAAAAATACTGGATGAAGCGCAAATATCAAGGATATTCCACTAATTTCATGGAGTATAGAAGTCAAAACTTTAACCAACTGAGTATAATTAAGAATGAAATAGCAAAAGAAATCACCATACATGCGGTACTTCGCATAGACAGGTTATTCCAACAGAATAATAAATAACGGAACCAGGTCAGGTGAAATTTGCACCGACAGGATGTTCCAACAGAATAATAAAGACGGAACCAGGTCCGACGTAAAACGCACAGACATGATATTCCAACAGAATAATAAAAATGGAACCAGGTCCAGCGTAAAATGCACAGACAGGATATTCCAACAGAATAATAAAGAATGGAATAACAGAGAATTTCACCAAGTATAGGGAAGTCCGCGTATACAAGTTATTCCAACAGAATAATAAAGAATGGAATAACAGAAGTTCTCTTCATGAATACGAAAGAAATAATACCCCTTACTTTAGAAAGAAGAGTACTGGATATAGGAATAGTGAAGTAACAGAACACTTTTCTTCTTTCTCTCTATAGTTTCTCTCTCTAGAGTTTCAGTGAATTCGTAAGAAATTATGAAGGAATGAGCTTCTATTTATAGAAGAATGGACTGCATGGTAACTAATCCATGAACGGTCCAGATTGATTTACTATGCAAAATTAATAAAATATTCTAATAAAACAAAACCTTAAATAAAATATAATATTATATATATATATATATATATATATATATATATATATATGCTAAAAAAAGTCACGGGATTCATCCCGTGAATCCATTCTCTTTTTAAAAATATACGTAGCCATCTCTTTTTTCTTCATTACCCGTGACCAAAATCCCACACCATCCAAAAGTCACTATCATCATATTATATATACATATATCTATTCCACCATTACAAAGCTATCCCCTTTTTTTCTTCTTACATCCCGTGAACTTGAATTCCAGCCATTTCATTTTCCATACATAAGTTATATATATATATATATATATATATATATATATATATATATATATATATATATATATATATATATATATATATATATATATATATATATATATAATTACTCACACCACAGATAATATATATATACTTTATAACTTAGCGATTATTTTTAAAAAAATGAGTAAGTGGGGGTCCGAATAATAAGCAAAATTTAACCATAAATACATCATAAAAATATCCTCAATATTTTTAACAACATTTATCATCATTATTATAATTCACAATATTAATCGACCAGGCCATTTCCAGGAAAGAGGGGGCTTCCCAATAAAGATTTCTCCCTATTAGCGCGCAATTAGGTGACCAAACCTCTCCTTGACAGAACTTCTAGACATCGTTAATATTGCAAATAATAATATTAATAACTTTGTCGTCTCAATTATTGATTTAATAATATATAAAATATTGATAATAATTGAATCAAATAACGTGAGATACTATGCAAAAATTACTATAGCAATAATTGAACAAAACTGAGTAACTTCTCACGTAAGCATCAATAATAAATATTGTGTGCTACTATACAACCACGCGTATTCATGTACTTTTAACACCGGGTGTTTTAATAGTTAACGGTAAAACTTCCGCCGTTATTTTCATAAAAATATTTTTATCATTTTCTCAATCCGATAATAATTCCGTTGTGGAATCCACCAATGATTGTGTCGTCGTAGGAATATTTCCTGTTAAAATGAATATTCTCTGACCAATCGAATATTATATAACAACTTGCGTACTTTGCAAAATTTATAAATATTACCCACAACTATAACATTATATCAAATTCATTCCATAATATTTAAAAATGATAATTATAGAAAATTCATCTTTATTCATAAAAGTTGGGGTCTTACAACCTCCCCTTCTTAAGAAATATCGCCCTAGAAATTAGGAAACGTACCTAGTTTGTCGAAGAGGTAAGGATACCTTGATTTCATTTTAGATTCTAACTACCATGTCATTTCCTTAACATCCTGGTTTCTCCACAAAACTTTAACTTGAGGTATAACCTTGGAGCGTAGAATATGTTCCTTCTTATCCAAGATTTGAACATGAACTTCTTCATACGTTAAATTTTCCCCTATTTCGTCCGGTTCTAACTCAATAATGTGGTTAGAGTCTTTCACATATTTATGTAACATGGATATGTGAAAAACGTTATGAACACGAGACATACTTGGCGGTAAAACGAGTCTATAGGCCACAGTTCCTACTCGATCGAGGATTAAAAACGAGCCAATGATTAGAGGATTGAGCTTTCCTCTCTTTTCAAATCTCGTAACTCCTTTCCATGGAGCAACACGTAACAACACATGATCTCCAATATCGAATTCTACGTCCTTTCGATGAAGATCAGCATAACTCTTTTGTCGGTCTTGTGAGGTTTTTATACGTTGTCATATCGTTTGAATCTTTTTCGTAGTCATACGTACCAACTCCGGTCCCAACAACGTTGTAAGACCCCAACTTATTATAAATAAAATTGAATTTTCCTTTATTCATTATTCTAAATTAATAAGGGTTAATTTGATATAATGTTTTGGTTATGGGTGAAATGTGAAAATTTTACAAAATAAGCAAGTGGTTATAAAATAATCATTGTTGTCGGGGAATATTGGTTTGGTCGTGGAATATTCTTTTTGTCGGGAATATTCGTACGACGGCGCAGCCATTTGTGGGCCCCATACCAGAAAACGGTTGGATGAAAGAAAACGACAAAGATTGAGTTTTATAAATAACGGTATAAATTGTTACCGTTAACACTGTTGGGCTACCTGGTGGTTAAAATACAGTAATATGCGTGGTTGCACAGTAGCACATGGTATTTCACAGTATTGTTGAATTATTGATTCGTACGTAAGAAGGCACTACTCAATAATTGTTACAGTAATTACTGTTCATTATTTTATTTTATTGATTCAATAATTGCTGCGTTGATATTTATATTATTATTGTTTCAATAATTGTCATTGCACAGTATTTTCTATTATCAGATCAATAATTCATATTATTTGAATAATATTATCAGATAATATTATTGGCAATGTCTAGAAAGTTCTGTCTAAGGAGAGGTTTGGTCACCTAATTGCGCTCCAGTAAGGAGAAATCCTTATTGGAAAGCCCCCACTTTCCTGGGAACGGCCTGGTTGTCAGTACTGTGATTCTGTAATATTATTTTTAAATAATTAATTATTGATTATTATGATAAAGAAAATATTCATTTTATGTGGATATAGATGGAGAAAATTTTTAATGTGACAATTGTTGAAAATTAATATTTTATCTTTTTCTGATAAAATAATTTATTTAAATATATTATTTTAATAATATATTAACGGTGATATTTTTGCAATGAATGTGGGATATATGAGTATAGGAGGAGGAAGAGTATTTTTATGGCATTAAATGTTTAACACATATTTTGTGTGTCGGTGGACACAATTCTTGACCGAAAATTGATTATAGACTGTAAAATTGCCCGTTTGTGGATTTCGGAATATTTTTGTTTGGAATTTGTAAAAATTTTCTTCTGAAAAGTTGTAGAGAATTGAAATTTCTATAAAACATCGCGAGATTTGAATTTTCTGATAAAAGGGCTATTTATTGTGAATTATTGAAGTTCCAGAGTTCCGAAATAATTAATTTTTGGAAGTTTTAATTATTATTTTCAACAAAAACGTTTTCTTGCTTGGTGGGCTGCATGAAACATGTGTTGTGACTGATTTCTTTGGTCAAAATGGTGGGCTAAGGAAAATTATATAATTATATTAATATTTTATTAATTTAGTCTCCTTTGGCGTTCTAGCATTTTCCTATAAATAGAGGGCTAAGTTAGAATTAAAAATCACACCAGAAACAAAGTTTTCTCTCTTTCTCTCTCTATATTATCGAGCATATTCTTGTGAGTATACTTTGAGTGTTGCTATACGGTGCGAGTTTCTGTCATCACTATACCAAAATTCAGTCAGAAGTACGGTTATTTTGAGGTAAGGGATGTTGTTTCTTCTTAAATGATATTATCTTCTTCAATATCATTATGCCAAAATATTGTTCTGAACTTTTTATCAATTTGGAACTTTTTCATGTCGGAGTTACTATTCACGAGTTACTATTCACGAATACTATTCAGGAAGCGTGATGATTTTTTTGTGAAATTTCTATCTTTTGGTGTCGGAGTTACTATTCACGTGTACGACACTATTCACGTATACAGCACTATTCACGAATACGGCACTATTCATCAAAAAATGAAATTTCTTCTTTTTGTCCAAAATATCTATTTTGGCTACTATCTTTGATTGTATCCATGTTTTGATCGTTATTTTTTAGTTCTGCTTCAAAATCAGTTGTTATGAAGTATTTTTGATCTTGGACAAACTGTTGTACGAATCCCTAATATTTGTCCTTCTATCTCACTGGATTCGTTCTTTAAAATGTTTTTCATCATCCTCAGTCCTTAATGGTGATACTTGATGAATATCTTTGGCATGTAGTGCAAAGATGAATGATTAAACTGATGAATCTCTTTGGCTCGTAGTGCAAAGATGAACAGGTGTTGAGATGAACATGACCAACTGGTGATACAAATGAATATCTTTGGCCTGTAGTGAAAAGATGATTAAAGATGTATATTGATTATTGTTACAGGGATGAAATATTGATGATAGACTTTTAAATCTTAGAAGACAGTAGAATTCATTCTCTACGTGACTCTTCTAATGGATTGTTGTTTCCGCTGCATTTGTTGATCTAAAACTTGTTGTCTATTATATTTATCAGATTTTTCCCTGTTGAAGACTAACGATAATTTGTTGTATATTATCTTAGTCATAATATTCTTTACTGGGATAGTTGAGCTCACCCTTTCCTTTTTGTTCCATTTTTCTTCTCAGGAGGTGAGAACATAGTAGGATCGAGTCGGGGTATGGAGTGAGGTTTCTAGAAAGATGTTTTAGCTGTCCTCACTATTTCTGTAAAATAGTATATGAATAATTGTAACGAGGACTTATTTGGGTGTGTAAATTGTCTAGAAGGAAATATTTGTATTTAAACTCACAGTTTGTATTGTCGTATTCTACACGACATCTATATTATTAAAGTTGTAGTTTGCTTTCTGTACCATGTATCTGGCGACTTCGAATGGGTTGGATGGAATGGACCTATTTTGGAGGCGTCACATTTGGTATCAGAGCTTAGGGATATGGTCTCTGGCGGAGATCGGGCAATAGAACTAGGAGGGGAGAGATGAGAAAATCCTTTGCTAGTGTGTCCTACTAAGCTTATTTGTTGGTTGGTCATAATATAGGGATATTATGTGATATGTTTAATTAACCCTTGTTTTATGGCAGTATTTAAGAATAGCTACTGAGAACGTTAATAATGGATTTTATGAGACGGTGGAACAACCTTTAGTCATAAACCAGGAGAACGTGCAACAGGAAGGCAATACTCCTCCTGTAAACAACGTTACCGAGCAAACGATGAATGATGGAATGTTTAGGAACTTTTTGCAGTTCATGCAAAATCAGACGAGGGAGACTCGTGTGCAAAATACGGGTGGAAATGATGGCAACGCGCGGTCTGTCACAGCTAAGCAGTTTAAGGAGTTGGGACCATCAGATTTCCATGGAAAGCCGGATCTGATCAAGGCAGAAATGTGGGTCAAGCAAATTACCAAGATATTCGATGTCTTGGGGTGCACAGAGGAACAGAAGGTTCCATTCGCCACCTTTATGTTTCGTGGTGAAGCAGATTACTGGTGGGAATTTGTGAAGCGTACCCAGACAGCCGCACTCAACATGTCTTGGGAAAGATTTCAGAAACATTTCAATGACAAGTACTTTCTTGAAAGTATTCGTCATATGAAAGAGGTAGAGTTTATTAGACTTGAACAGAACAACATGACGGTGTCTCAGTATGAGGCAAAGTTCGCATAGTTATCCAGGTTTGCACCTCATTTGGTGGAGAATGAGGAACGTATGACGCGGATGTTTCTGAGAGGTCTAAAACCCGAGATTCGTCAATACCTTATATCTCATAAATTTTCTCTGTATTCAGATGTTGTAAACAGGGCTCAATTATTAGAGCGAGATAGTGAGAATACTCAACCGAGGGACCACAACCAGGGTCATATCGGTGACTGCAGTCATCAGAACGATGATAACCAGCGAGGAGGAAAGAATACGGACAAAGGCGGTAACCACTCAGGTGGTAATCGTGGACATAATAATAGGAGAGGTGAGTCAAGTGGAAATTTCAGAAAGAGGAGATTCAACAACGACGGGAAGACATCAGCAGCGGCACCAGCACCAACAACAAATTCTAGGGGGAGGAGAACGACTGCCAGTTAGATGTTACAAATGTGGGAAGGAGGGACATATCAGCCCAAACTGTCCATAATAATCCAAGGTATGTTACAACTGTGGAAAGGAAGGCCACATCGCTCGAGATTGTACTATAGTGAAACCAAGTTCAGCGGGAGTGGTGATTCCAAGGGCTGTCCCGGATAAGTCAAAATCAGCGGTTCCTGGAAGAGCGTTTTTCATGACTGGTCAGAATGCGAGGAACCCAAACGAAGTTAGCACGGTTTAGTTAATTATAAATTCTTACGAAGTTTATACCTTATTAGATACCGGTTCTACCCATTCATTTATCTCTCCTGCTTATACTCAACGTTTAAACTTGACTCCGGAGAAAATTAGACTTTGACTTATCTGTTGAAACTCCGTTATGAGAAACTTTTGTTACATCTACTGTTTATAAATCTTGTTTGATCCAAGTTGGCACCATCGCATTGCATGTTGACCTTGTTTCTTTAAAGATACTTACTTTTGATGTGATTTTAGGAATTGATTGGTTAACCACTCATCATGCCAAAATTGATTATTTTCGTAAGGTTGTTAGTTTTCATATTCCTAACCAACCTGTCATACGAATTCAAACCACTAAACCACTAAAATCAGTCACTATCATATCAAACCACAAAGCTATTTGTTTATTAAAAAATGAATGTCAAGCTTTCTTAGCCATGTTATGGACTTGAACAATAATACGTCAGATTTGAATGATATTTTTGTTGTTAGTGAACTTCCTGACATATTTCTTGAAGAATTTCTTGGCCTACTCCCAGAGCGTGATATTGAATTTGTATCGACTTTAAATCCGGTACAAAACCCATTTCTAAAATCTCATATCGAATGGCTCCTATTGAACTTCAGGAGTTAAAAACCCAACTATAGAAGTTGATACCCGAGCCTCTATCTTATAAATTCCTTTGTGGAATGCACCGAAGCCAAACTCTCCGTAGGGGACGCTATATTCGTGTGGTAGTAAACTGATAGGTGTTATTGTGATGTGCTATCCAAGATTGGGATATGAGTCACAGTTGAGAGCAACCTAAGTCAGTAATCGAAATACGTAGCTTTTTAGGCTAGTTGGTTATTATCAAAGATTCGTGGAAAGATTTTCTTAAATCGCTACTGCATTAACTCAGCTGACTCGTAGAGATACAAAATTCTAATGAAGCGAGGAATGTAGGAAGAGCTTCGAAGAACTCAAGAGGAAACTCATTTCTGCACATGTTCTGACCATACCATCCTAGAAAAGCGAACGTTGTAGCTAACGTGTTGAGTAGAAGATCGTATACGAGTACGAGTACGATATTGTCAAAGACTCATTTTGTCTAACTTACAAATAATAGAGATGGAGATGAAAACTCTAGGTACCCACGTGATGATGGCGAATATACGAGTAGAACCAACTTTAATCGATAAAGTTAAAGTTGCTCAAGCTACACACCGGAGTTGATGACTATGAAGAAGAAAGTGCAAGAAGGAGCTATTTCGGAAGCAAGAATCGATGAAGAATGAATACTTCGATTCAACTCTCGACTTTGCGTTCTGAACGATTCTGACTTGAAGCATAGAATCATGATGGAGGCACACAACACCCCATTTGCAATCCATCCTGGGAGTACCAAAATGTATCATGATATTCGACATAGATTTTGGTGTAACAATATTAAGAGAGAGATCGCGGAGTTTATCTCGAGGTGTTTAACTTGTCAACGTGTAAAGGCGGAGCATCAAATGTCAAAAGGCCCATTGCAACCACTTGAGATTCCGGAATGGAAGTGGGAAAACATTACAATGGATTTCGTTACAGGTCTTCCCACGGTTTCTCAAGGCATAAATGTTATCTGGGTTATTGTCGATAGATTAACCAAGTCTGCCCATTTCTTGCCTATACGTGAGACTTATTCCCTTGAACGTCTTGCTCGTATGTACGTGAATGAGATTGTGAGATTGCATGGCATACCAGTATCCATAGTTTCGGATCGTGACCCAAGATTCACTTCAAGATTTTGGGTTAGCTTACAGAAAGCTATGGGCACGGACTTACGATTCAGTTCAGCATATCATCCTCAAACGGACGGACAATCAGAGAGGACTATTCAAACCCTTGAAGATCTATTAAGACTCTGTGCCCTAGATTTTAAAGGAAGTTGGGATAAGTACTTACCACTAGTAGAATTCTCCTACAACAACAGTTATCAAGCAAGTATAGGCATGGCTCCATTTGAGGCATTGTATGGACGTAAGTGTCGATCTCCAGTGTGCTGGGACGAGGTGGGACAAGCAACGTTGTTGGGACCAGAATTAGTTCGCATGACTACAGAAAAGATCCAAATGATTTGACAACGTATTCAAACCTCACAAGATCGACAAAAGAGTTATGTTGATCTTCATAAGAAGGACGTGGAGTTTAATATTGGGGATCATGTACTGTTACGTGTTGCTCCATGGAAGGGAGTTACAAGATTTGGAAAGAGAGAAAAGCTCAATCCAAGATTTGTTGGTCCATTTAAGATTCTTGACAGAATAGGAAATGTGAATTATAGACTCGCATTACCTCCAAGCATGTCTCGTGTTCATAATGTTTTTCACGTATCTATGCTTCGTAAATATGTGAAAGACCCGAACCACATTATTGTGTTAGAAACAGACGAGATAGCTGAAGATTTAACATACGAGGAGATACATGTTGAGATTTTGGATAGGAAAGAGCATGTCTTACGCACGAAGGTTATACCACAAGTTAAGGTTTTGTGGAGAAACCATGCTATTGAAGAAATGACCTGGGAGTTGGAATCAGAAATGAAAGCGAGGTACCCTCATCTGTTCGAAACACCAGGTACGTACGTCAATTTTGAGGACGAAATTTTATAAGGAGGGGAGGTTGTAAGACCCCAACTTATTATAAATAAAATTGAATTTTCCTTTATTCATTATTCTAAATTAATAAGGGTTAATTTGATATAATGCTTTGGTTATGGGTAAAATGTGAAAATTTTACAAAATAAGCAAGTGGTTATAAAATAATCATTGTTGTCGGGGAATATTGGTTTGGTCGTGGAATATTCTTTTTGTCGGGAATATTCGTACGACGGCGCAGCCATTTGTGGGCCCCATACCAGAAAACGGTTGGATGAAAGAAAACGACAAAGATTGAGTTTTATAAATAACGGCGTAAATTGTTACCGTTAAGACTGTTGGGCTACCTGGTGGTTAAAATACAGTAATATGCGTGGTTGCACAGTAACACACGGTATTTCACAGTATTGTTGAATTATTGATTCGTACGTAAGAAGGCACTACTCAATAATTGTTACAGTAATTACTGTTCATTATTTTATTTTATTGATTCAATAATTGCTGCGTAAATATTTATATTATTATTGTTTCAATAATTGTCATTGCACAGTATTTTCTATTATCAGATCAATAATTCATATTATTTGAATAATATTATCAGATAACATTATTGGCAATGTCTAGAAAGTTCTATCTAAGGAGAGGTTTGGTCACCTAATTGCGCTCCAGTAAGGAGAAATCCTTATTGGAAATCCCCCACTTTCCTGGGAACGGCCTGGTTATCAGTACTGTGATTCTGTAATATTATTTTTAAATAATTAATTATTGATTATTATGATATAGGAAATATTCCTTTTATGTGGATATAGATGGAGAAAATTCTTAATGTGACAATTGTTGAAAATTAATATTTTATCTTTTTCTGATAAAATAATTCATTTAAATATATTATTTTAATAATATATTAACGGTGATATTTTTACAATGAATGTGGGATATATAAGTATAGGAGGCGGAAGAGTATTTTTGTGGCATTAAATGTTTAACACATATTTAGTGTGTCGGTGGACACAATTCTTGACCGAAAATTGATTATAGACTGTAAAATCGACCGTTTGTGGATTTCGGATTTTTTCTGTTTGGAATTTGGAAAAATTTTCTTCTGTAAAGTTGTAGAGAAATGAAATTCCTATAAAAAGTCGCAAGATTTGAATTTTCTGATAAAAGGGCTATTTATTGTGAATTATTGAAGTTCCAGAGTTCCGAAATAATCGATTTTTGGAAGTTTTAATTATTATTTTCAACAAAAACGTTTTCTTGCTTGGTGGGCTGCATGAAACATGTGTTGTGGCTGATTTCTTTGGTCAAAATGGTGGGCTAAGGAAAATTATATAATTATATTAATATTTTATTAATTTAGTCTGCTTTGGCGTTCTAGCATTTTCTTATAAATAGAGGGCTAAGTTAGAATTGAAAATCACACCAAAAACAAAGTTTTCTCTCTTTCTCTCTCTATATTATCGAGCATATTCTTGTGAGTATACTTTGAGTGTTGATATACGGTGCGAGTTTCTGTCATCACTATACCAAAATTCAGTCAGAAGTACGGTTATTTTAAGGTAAGGGATGTTGTTTCTTCTTAAATGATATTATCTTCTTCAATATCATTATGCCGAAATAATGTTCTGAACATTTTATCAATTTGGAACTTTTTCATGTCGGAGTTACTATTCACGAGTACTATTCACGAAGTGTGATGATGTTTTTGTGAAATTTCTATCTTTTGGTGTCGGAGTTACTATTCATGTGTACGACACTATTCACGAATACGGCACTATTCACGAATACGGCACTATTCATCGAAAAATGAAATTTCTTCTTTTTGTCCAAAATATCTATTTTGGCTACTATCTTTGATTGAATCCATATTTTGATCGTTATTTTTGAGTTCTGCTTCAAAATCAGTTGTTATGAAGTATTTTTGATCTTGGACAAACTGTTGTACGAATCCCTAATATTTGTCCTTCTATCTCACTGGATTCGTTCTTTAAAATGTTTTTCATCATCCTCAGTCCTTAATGGTGATACTTGATGAATATCTTTGGCATGTAGTGCAAAGATGAATGATTAAACTGATGAATCTCTTTGGCCCGTAGTGCAAAGATGAACAGGTGTTGAGATGAACATGACCAACTGGTGATACAAATGAATATCTTTAGCCTGTAGTGAAAAGATGATTAAAGATGTATATTGATTGTTGTTACAGAGATGAAATATTGATGATAGACTTTTAAATCTTAGAAGATAGTAGAATTCATTCTCTACGTGACTCTTCTAATGGATTGTTGTTTCCGCTGCATTTGTTGATCTAAAACTTGTTGTCTATTATATTTTATCAAATTTTTCCCTGTTGAAGACTAACGATAATTTGTTGTATATTATCTTAGTCATAATATTCTTTACTGGGCTAGTTGAGCTCACCCTTTCCTTTTTGTTCCATTTTTCTTCTCAGGAGGTGAGAACATAGCAGGATCGAGTCGGGGTATGGAGTGAGGTTTCTAGATAGATGTTTTAGCTATCCTCACTATTTCTGTAAAATAGTGTATGAATAATTGTAACGAGGACTTATTTGGGTGTGTAAATTGTCTAGAAGGAAATATTTTTATTTAAACTCACAGTTTGTATTGTCGTATTCTACACGACATCTATATTATTAAAGTTGTAGTTTGCTTTCTGTACCATGTATCTGGCAACTCAGAATGGGTTGGATGGAATGGACCTATTTTGGGGGCGTCACAAACGTTGCCTCACACACCTCATCCCAGCATACTGGAGAATGACATTTACTTCCATACAACGCTTCGAATGGAGTCATGCCAATACTTGCTTGATAACTGTTATTGTAAGAAAATTCCACCAATGGTAAGAACTTGTCCCAACTTCCCTTGAAGTCAAGGACACAGAGTCTTAATAAATCTTCAAGACTTTGAATAGTCCTCTCTGATTGTCCATCCGTCTGAGGATGATATACCGAACTAAATCGTAAATTCGTGCCCATAGCTTTTTTGTAAACTAACCCAAAATTGTGAAGTGAATCTTGGGTCTCAATCAAAAACTATGGATACTGGCATACCATAAAATCTTACAATCTCATTTATGTACATACTAGCAAAACGTTCAAGTGTATAAGTTTCCCGTATCGGTAAGAAATGAGCAAACTTGGTCAATCTATCAACAATGACCCAAATCGCATCTATGCCTTGAGAAACCTTGGGAAAACCAGTAACAAAATCTATGATAATATGTTCCCACTTCCATTTTGGAATTTCAAGTGGTTACAATGGACCTTTTGGCACTTGATGCTCTGCCTTGACTCGTTGACAAGTTAGACACCTTAAGATAAACCCTGCTATCTCTCTCTTCATATTGCTCCACCAAAATGTATGTCGAAGATCACGATACATTTCATTACTCCCAGGATAGATTGCAAATGGTGTGTTGTACGCCTCCATCATGATTTTATACTTTAAATCAGGGTCGTTAGGAACACAAAGTTTGGATTTGACTCGAAGTATTCCTTCTTCACCGATTCTTGCTTCCAGCATAGCACCTTCTTGTACTTTCTTCCTCATATGCATCAGCTCCAGGTCTGTAGCTTCAGCAGCTTTAACTTTATCAATTAAATTTGGTTCTACTCGTATATTTGCCATCATCACATGGGTCCCTGGAGTCTTTAACTCTATCTCCATCCTTTACAAGTCACACAAAATGGGCCTCTGCGTTGACAATGTCGCACTCGTACCCGCATATGATCTTCTACTCAATGCGTCAGCTACCACGTTCGCTTTTCCAGGATGGTATTGGATGGTATGATCATAATCTTTCAACAGTTCAAGTCAACGTCATTGTCGCATGTTAAGTTTCTTTTGAGTGAAGAAATATTTGAGGCTTTTATGATCCGTAAAGATCTCCACTTTCTCCCCATACAAGTAATGCCTCCAAATTTTAAGTGTGAAGACAACAGCTGCCAACTCTAGATCATGAGTAGGATAATTTCTCTCATATTCTTTGAGTTGTCGAGAGGCATAGGCTATGACTTTCTCATGTTGCATGAGAACACATCCTAACCTTTTGCCTGAAGCATCACTGTAGATGACAAATCCCTCCGAGCAAGATGGTATTGTCAGAACAGGTGCTGAAATGAGTCTTATCTTGAGTTCTTGAAAACTCTTCTCATATTCCTCGTTCCAATCGAATTTTGTATCTTTCTGAGTCAGCTGAGTTAAGGGAGTAGCGATTCGAGAAAACCCTTCTATGAATCTTCGATAATAACCAGCTAAGCTGAGAAAGCTACGTACTTCGGTCACTGATTTAGGTTGTTTCCATCTTTGAATAGCTTCAATCTTTGTTGGGTCAACAAATATTCCATGACTTGATACCACGTGCCCAAGGAATGCTACTTCCTCAAGACAGAACTCGCATTTCTTTAGCTTGGCATAAAGCTTATATTCATAAAGCTTTTGAAGTATCAGCCTCAAGTGTTGCTTATGATCTTCACGTCTTTTGGAATAAATAAGGA
This sequence comes from Panax japonicus, assembly GCA_020205505.1. Taxonomy (NCBI): domain Eukaryota; kingdom Viridiplantae; phylum Streptophyta; class Magnoliopsida; order Apiales; family Araliaceae; genus Panax; species Panax japonicus. Next base: position 36,155,152 of record CM035110.1, on the reverse strand, counting down.
TGTCATCAATAAAGACAACCACAAAGTAATCCAAATATTCCTTGAATACTCAGTTCATCATATCCATGAAGGCAGTAGGAGCATTAGTTAATCCAAAAGACATGACTAGGAATTCATAATGCCCGTACTGAGTTCTAAAAACTGTCTTTGGAATGTCATCGGTTCTAATCTTCAATTGGTGATATCCGGAACGAAGATCAATCTTTGAAAAGAATTTGGCTCCTTGCAACTGGTCAAACAGGTCATCAATACGTGGCAATGGGTACCTATTTTTTATGGTGACATGATTCAACTCCCGATAATCAATACAAAGTCGCATACTCCCATCTTTCTTCTTTACGAATAGAACAGGAGCACCCCAAGGAGAAGTAATAGGATGAATAAAGCCAATGTCTAACAATTTCTGCAGTTGGGACTTTAACTCTTGAAGTTCAATAAAATCCATTCAATATGGGGCTTTGGAAATGGGTTTTGTATCGGGTTCAAGGTCAATACAAAATTTAATTTCACGCTCTGGGGGTAGGCCAGGAAGTTCTTCAGGGAATACGTCAAGAAATTCATTAACAATAGAAATATCATTCAAAACTGATGTATTTTTGTTTAGATCCGTGACATGAGCTAAAAAAACTTGACATCTATTTTTCAATAAACGAATAGCTTTATAGCTTGAGATGACAGTGATTGATTTTAATGGTTTGGTTGCTTGAATTCGCATAATAGGTTGGTTAGGAATATGAAAGCTAACAACCTTACGAAAATAATCAATTTTTGCATGATGAGTAGTTAACCAATCAATCCCTAGAATTACGTCAAATGCAAGTATTTTCAATGATATAAGATCGATAGGTAATGTGAGGGTACCGATTTGAACCAAACAAGACTTATAAACAGTAGATGAAATGAAGGTTTCTCCCAATGGAGTTTCAACAGATAAGTCAAAGTCTAATTTCTCCGGAGTCAAATTTAAACGTTGAGCGCAAGTAGGAGAAATAAAAGAATGGGTAGAACCGGTATCAAATAAGGTATAAACTTCGCTAGAGTTTATGATAAGCTTACCTGTGATTACCTCGTTTGGGTTCCTTGCTTTCTAGGAGGTCACAACAAATGCTCTCCTTTACACTATTGGCTTTGACTTTTCTGGGACGTCCTTTGGTGCCTCCATCCTAGCTGAGCTTGTCTTCGGTGAATGACAAAATCGGGCTAGGTGACCTTCTCTTCCAAAATTATAACATGCTTTGGACGACATCTCGCAGTTTGGACTGATGTATCCCTCCCCTCCGCATTTGAAACATATGATAGGTGGTCGTTCTCCTTCCTTAACAACGGGTGCTGGTGCTGACGTCTTTCCATCATTGTTGAATCTCCTCTTCTTGAAATGTTCATTCTTATTATTTTAGCCATGATTACCACCGAAGTGGTTACCATTTCTATCATACTAATTCGCTCCACGCTTATTGTCACCGCTTTGATAACTGTTATCACTGGTATTATCATTTTGTCGGCTGCTCTCTTTTGGTTGGGTTGACTCATTATCGTGCTCCAATAACCGAGCCCTATTAACAACATCTGAATACAAACACAGTTTATGAGAGATAAGATATTGACGTATCTCGGGTATCAAACCTCTTAGAAACATCCGCGTCATTCTCTCCTCATTATCAACCAAATGGGACGCAAACCGGGACAACTCGACAAACTTGGCTTCGTACTGCGACACGGTCATGTTGTTTTGTTTCAGTTTAATGAACTTTACCTCTTTCATGTGACGAATACTTTTGGGAAAGTACTTGTCGTTGAACAGTTCTTGGAACTTCTCCCAAGACATCTTCAGTGTGGCAGGTTGAGTACGTTTTACAAATTCCCACCAGTAATCTGCCTCTGCACGCAACATAAAGGTGGCAAAGAGAACCTTTTGCTCCTCGGAGCATCCCAGGACATCAAATATCTTGTAGATCTACTTTATCCACGTCTCCGTCTTAAGTGGTTTTGGCTCTCCAAAAAACTCCGGTGGTCCCAGTTCCTTGAACTGCTTAGCGGTGACCGTTCGAGAGTTGTCAGTGTTTCCACCTGCATTTTGTACAGGAGCCGCTCTTGCCTGATGTTGCATGAATTTCATAAAGCCTCTGAACATTCCATCATTCATCATCTGGTCAGTGTTGTTGTTTGCCTGAGGATTGTCACCTTCCTGATGCACATTATCCTGATTATTGATCTGTGGAGACTCAACGGTCTTCTGTGCTCCATTGATGTTCTCAACATTCTTGAATGTCATTTTCAAATACTGCCACAAAATAAGGGTTAATTAACATATCAAATATTATCCCTATACTCTGACCGACCAATTAAATACCAAATAAACTTAGATAGGTAATACTAGTGAAGGAATTCTCCGTCTCTCTCCTCCTAGTTCTTGTCTCACATCTTAAGCCAGGGATTATATCCCTAGGCTTTGATACCAACTATGACGCCCCCAAAATAGGTATACATCATCCATCTTGAGTTGCCAAATATATGGTACAAAATTCAAATATAACTTAATTATACAACAGTCGTATAAAATACGACAAAACATATGATGTGAGTTTTAATACAAATATTGTCATCTAGACAATATCCACACTCAATTGAGTCCTCATTACATTTATTATCACACTATTTAACAGAATAGTGAGGACTACTAATGCTATTATCTGGACCATCACTCCGTTCCCCGACAAGTCCCTCCTACGTTCTCATTTCCTGAAGAGAATAATGAAAATAAAAGGGTGAGCTCAACTAGCCCAGTAAGAAATATTATGACTAAGATAATACAAAATAAATTATTGTTAGCCTTCAACAGTGTTAAACTGATACAATATAACAAACATCAAGTTTAACTGCAGCGGAAAAAGCAATCCATTAAAAGAGTCAAGTAGAGAATAAAATCTACTATCTTTTATGATTTAAAAGGTTTTTCATCACTTTTATCACTGGGACTCAGCTTAATAAATAATTCACATCATCCCTGTACTACGACCAAGGATATTCATTAGTATCACAACCACAAATTATACATGCACTACGGGCCAAGTATATTCGTGTATTCATCAATGGTCATGATCATGCCAACAACTGTCCATCAATGCACTATGGGCCAATGAGGATTTTTACCACATTATTTGTAACATTACGGTCATGATTACACCAAATAATCCCTGGTCATAATCATACCAAGTCCATCCATGCACTACAGGCCACAGATGACTTTCAAAAAAATATAAACATGAGGATGATGACAATGATATAAGAATTCAATAAAACAAGTTCAAGAATTAATTTATTCAGGAACTAATAAGTCCAAATTATCAACATGATACTTCTTTGTAGAGTAAAATTCAAGAATGCTCAGAAGAATATTTCTATGAAAAGATACTGGATGAAGCGCAAATATCAAGGATATTCCACTAATTTCATGGAGTATAGAAGTTAAAACTTTAATCAACTGAGTATAATAAAGAATGGAACAATAAAAGAAATCACCATGCATGTGGTACTTCGCATAGACAGGTTATTCCAACAGAATAATAAATAACGGAACCAGGTCAGGCGAAATTCGCACCGACAGGATGTTCTAACAGAATAATAAAGACGGAACCAGGTCCGACGTAAAATGCACAGACATGATATTCCAACAGAATAATAAAAACAGAACCAGGTCCGGCATAAAACGCACAGACAAGATATTCCAACAAAATAATAAAGAATGGAATAACAGAAGAATTTCACCAAGTATAGGGAAGTCCGCGTATACAAGTTATTCCAACAGAATAATAAAGAATGGAATAACAGAAGTTCTCTTCATGAATACAAAAGAAATAATATCCCATACCTTAGAAAGAAGAGTACTGGATATAGGAATAGTGAAGAAACAGAACACTTTTCTTCTTTCTCTCTATAGTTTCTCTCTCTAGAGTTTCAGTGAATTCGTAAGAAATTATGAAGGAATGAGCTTCTATTTATAGAAGAATGGACTGCATAGTAACTAATCCATAAACGGTCCAGATTGATTTACTATGCAGTATTAATAAAATATTCTAATAAAACAAAATCTTAAATAAAATATAATATTATATATATATATATGCTAAAAAAAAGTAAAGGGATTCATCCCGTGAATCCATTCTCTTTTTAAAAATATACGTAGCCATGCCATCTCTTTTTTCTTCATTACCCGTGACCAAAATCCCACACCATCCAAAAGTCACTATCATCATATTATATATACATATATCTATTCCACCATTACAAAGCAATCCCCTTTTTTTCTTCTTACATCCTCTGAACTTACATTCCAGGCATTTCACTTTCCATACATAAGTTTTATATATATATATATATATATATATATATATATAATTTCTCACACCACATATAATATATATATATATATATATATATATATATACTTTATAACTTAGCGATTATTTTTTTAAAAAAATGAGTAAGTGGGGGTTTGAATAATAAGCAAAATTTAACCATAAATACATCATAAAAATCTACTCAATATTTTTAACAACATTTATCATCATTATTATAATTCACAATATTAATCGACCAGGTCGTTCCCAGGAAAGAGGGAACTTTCCAATAAAGATTTCTCCCTATTGGCGCGCAATTAGGTGACCAAACATCTCCTTGATAGAACTTCTAGACATCATTAATATTGCAAATAATAATATTAATAACTTTGTCGTCTCAATTATTGATTTAATAATATATAAATATTGACAATAATTGAATTAAATAACGCAAGATACTATGCAGAAATTACTGTAGCAATAATTGAACAAAACTGAGTGACTTCTCACGTAAGCATCAATAATCAATATCGTGTGCTACTATGCAACCACGCGTATTCTTGTACTTTTAGCACAGGGTGTTTCAACAGTTAACGGTAAAACTTCCGCTGTTATTTTCATAAAAATATTTTTGTCATTTTCTCAATTCGATAATAATTTCGTTGTGGGGTACACCAATGATTGTGTCGTCATACGAATATTCCCTATTAAAATGAATATTCCCTGACCAATCGAATATTATATAACAACTTACGTACTTTGCAAAATTTATAAAAATTACCCACAACTATAACATTATATCAAATTCATTCCATAATATTTAAAATGATAATTATAGAAAATTCATCTTTATTCATAAAAGTTGGGGTCTTACAAAACATCTATACGGAAACATAAACAAATAATAAGTCTTACACAACTTTAACATTAGTCTAAAACATAAATACATCACATAAACAACAAATCTTCATCAATTGTTAACCTTGCCCTTGCCTTTGCTAGTATAAGGCTCGTTGGACCTTTCGTTCTTAATAGCAATGTTATTATTACGCAAGAGTGAGCACAATTGCCCACAAGTATACTAATATAACAATAAAATAATAACATGCGAATGAATCAAAGACTTCTGAAATAATAAAACTCGGATTTTGAATTAAGAATGAATACCAAGAATCAAAAGAACTACTGAGGGTCATAAGACCTTGAACTATATCCGAGGTTATCAAGTGTTTATACTTGAAACCTTTAACAGTCATAAGACTATGGACTCTTCTTCTAGTACTTAGGGGGATCAGCCCTTAGTACCATACTGTGCACAATATCTTAACGCTAAAGCGTAAATAATCCCCTATTAAAGGGTTGTTCATCTCAGTTTGACATCAGAGTCCGCACCAAAAGAAGTTTGGTTTGGATAAGCTCAATAAAAGTTTTAGAATTTATAACGTTCATCAACTCGCTAGTCTTACAGGGTTCAACAATAATTGATATTCAATTTGAATAATAAAATTCAAGATGTATACAATCGAATAAGTATTTTATAACAGGAATCGTGCTTTTAAAGAATGATAAGATCTAATATGAAATCTTGACTTGAACAATATAATAAACAAGATAGAATAATGAACTTGCTTTATGTAAAGAATCAAGGTTTAGGAACTTGCCTCGTTTGTAGACTAAACGATTACTACTTCCATTCACTACAAGTCCTACACACATACCATATGTATTCACAACATTCATTAGTTATATTTTCACTTAATTATTTAATGTAAACTCCACTTTATTTAACAAATCATTACCCTTCTAATTTAATTACTTAATTAAATTAGAATATTTTTATTGCCTTACTATTATTACACTCGAATAAATTATTTAATAATAATTTCCATCGAATATTTATTTTATTCCATAAATATTTCAACTAAAATATTTATTTTATTTTATAAATATTTTAATAATAATTTCCATCGAATATTTATTTTATTTCATAAATATCTCAATTAAAATATTTATTTTAATTGATAAATATTTTAATTAATTATTACTATTTAATTTATTTATTTTTTATTTTTTTTTTGCCCGCCGTGCCGGGGTAATTTAGTTTGGTAACACCCGTCAGGGGCGGGGTTACCCAGACTCAGTTTTTGCAGTTTTTGCAGTACACGACCAAATTAGGCCAAAAAATCTCTCCAAATTTCAACTATACGTTCTGTGAAGAACACAGAACAGAGCCATAACTTCCAATTTCCTTGTCCATACATTAATTTAAGCATACTCATATATTATAATTCATATATGATCATTATCCAACCTTTCTAACATGATTTTAATAAGTTAAAACACATAATTTATAGAATCAAAACATGTAATTTTACTGTTCTTGATGTTCTTGAAAGTTTTGAACACAAAACATGAAAATTAACACTAAGGGTTCGTTATAACACCTAATATGTTCATTCGAAGTTTGTTTTCTTCGTTTTAACATGCATGATTATATACAAGCATAAAATTTATGAGATAATATATGATTGACGTATTAATTTTGTGAGTAAGGGCCATATGGCCATATTTCTCTACTCTGTAATTTTGTAGTAACAATATACGACGTATTTTCATGAAATTGATGCTATGGAACCATAATATATAGCACAACACGTTATAAAACATCTTATCACATATATAAACACATAATTATTACTCTTTCCAACTACAAAGATTTTAACAGAAACTTGAAAGCCATTTTATAAAAATGTAAACATATTGAATTGAAATTAGGTTGAAGAGATTACCCAGAGTGTAGAGTGTAGATTAGTAGCGATGAAACCTTTCTCAATTACTTCTTCAATAATACAACTCACAAATTCCCTCAATAATTTCTCAGTTTCTCTCTGAATTCTCTGAAATTCTCTAAGTTTTTACTAAAAAATGAAAGTACGTAAAAAACTGATGAGGCGCACTTATAACTCTAGAAACGTTGAGGTCAGTTAACCCATACGTGGTTAACTGCTATCAACTTCTAATAGGGCCATGTTTGGCTACCACTTATTTATTACATCTATTTATTTTAATTATTCTCTTGTACTATAGTTTAATAATGTCACACCCATACCCAATAATAAAACAAATATCTTATTTAATTTAATTTAAATAAAGTATAATAATTTCTCATTAATTCACATAGTTATAAAAATTAAATTTCTCATTTATTAATTATGTCAAATTATTAAATCTCTAATTAATTATAAAATTAATTAAAATAATATTAGGCTTATTAAATATATTTTTTAATTCAATAAGCTCACATAATTACATACTTTGAATAATATAAGTCTCCATATTAATTTAATAAATATACCACATATAATTAAATTAATCTACCACAACTTCATGAATTAATTATTTAATCTAATAATTAAATCATCAAAAAATATTTATTTAATCCAATAAATATTAAAATTAAATTATAAAATCTCGTTTGTCACATCTTTCCCCCTTAAAAGGATTATGTCCTCAGAATCACGACTCAATTAATTTGACTAGTTACATTCTCCCCCCCCCCCCCTTACGAAGATTTTGTCCCCAGATTCGCTTACACATAATTTAAGTAAATAAATTAGGAAAATTCTTCATCATATTCTCTTCGAGTTCCCACGTAGCTTCTTCAGCGTTGTGGTTCCTCTAAATTACCTTAACAGAAGGTATTACTTTATTTCTTAAAACTTGCTCTTTCCTGTAGACAAACTGAACTAGAATTTCTTCGTAAGATAAATCTTTTTCAAAATGTAGGGGTTCATATTCAATCACGTGCTTGTAATCGGGTTTGTAGGGTCGTAAAACTGAAACATGGAAGACATTGTGGACATTCTCGAGTTCTGGAGGTAAAGCTACCGCATACGCAACTTCTCCGATCCTTCGCAGTACCTCAAAGGGTCCAATGAATCTTGGGCTTAATTTCCCTTTCTTTCTGAACCTAATCTTTCCCTTCCAGGGAGAAACCTTTAAGAACACATAACTACCCGATTCAAACTCAACATTTTTACGGTGTGGATTGGCGTATTTCTTCTGCCTATCTTGAGCTGCTATCAGTCTTGTTCGGATCACTTTGACTATTTCTGCTGTCTGTTGAACCAATTCTGGGCCTAGTAATTGTCTTTCGCCTACTTCATCCTAGTGTAGCGGAGTTTTGCACTTTTTGCCGTATAACGCTTCATAAGGCGGCATGCCAATACTAGCGTGGTAACTGTTATTGTAGCCAAACTCTACGAGCGATAGATGATCATCCCAATTTCTTTTAAAGTCCATTATACAAGCTCTTAACATGTCTTCTAATGTCTAAATTATTCTTTCACTCTGTCAATCTGTCTGAGGGTGATATGCCGTACTCATTCGCAACTGTGTACCCATACATTCCTGTAGACGTTTTTAGAAGTTCGATGTAAAGCGCGGATCCCTATCAAAAATAATTAACACTAGAACTCTGTGCCTTGAAACAATCTCTTTCACATATAACCTTGCCAACTGATCTAAGTTGAATCTGATTTTGATCGGAAGGAAGTGTGCGAATTTCGTCAATCGGTCAACAATAACCCATACTGCGTCATAGCCTTTCTGAGTTATTGGTAGGCCAACCACGAAATCCATCGTAATATGTTCCCATTTCCATTCTGGGATTTCTAAAGGTTGTAGTAACCCACTCGGCCTCTGATGTTCTGCTTTCACTTTCTGACATGTCAGACACTTGGCAACACACTCTGCAACCTCTCGTTTCAAATTCGGCCACCAGAAGTGTTGTCGAAGATCTTTATACATCTTAGTACTACCAGGGTGAATCGAATATCGTGAGCTATGAGCCTCATTCAAAATGTCTTCCTTAATCTCTGGCACTGGCGGTATCCAAATTCTGCTCTCAAATCTTAGTAGTCCCTCACTGTCTATTTTGAATCTCGATTCAATCCCTTCAGATATTTTCTTTTTCACTTTTCACATTCTTTGTCCTGAAGTTAAGCTTCCTTAATTTTATCCAGTAAAGTTGTATCAGTTTGTATTTGGAACAGCTTCTCGTCTATCTCCATAGGATACCTAACTTCCAATTCCAGCTTTTCCATTGCTGAAATTAGCTCCTCCTGAGCAGCCAACATCATTAATTTCTCCCGACCCTTTCTACTTAAGGCGTCAGCAACCACATTTGCTTTACTCGGATGGTATAAAATCTCACAATCATAGTCCTTAATTAACTCCAACCACCTTCTCTGGCGCATATTCAGATCCTTCTGTGTAAAAATATATTTCAGACTCTTGTGGTCTGTATATATTTCACACTTCTCCCCATAAAGATTGTGTCTCCAGATATTCAAAGCGAATACCACCGCAGCTAATTCTAAGTCATGAGTTGGATACCCCTTCTTATAGACCTTCAATTATTGTGACGCATATGCAACGACCCTGCCATTTTGCATAAGTACACAACCAAGTCCTTTATGCGATTCATCACTATAAACCGCAAAACTTCATGTGTCATCCGGAAGAGATAACACAGGTGCCAAACTCAACCTCTTCTTAAGCTCTTGGAAACTTTCCTCACACTTCTCCGTCCAATCGAATTTCACCAATTTCCTAGTTAAATTCGTTAACGGAGTCGCGATCTTGGAAAAGTCCTGAATGAATCTTCTATAATAACCTGTCAATCTAAGAAAACTTTTTTACTTCTGATGGCATCTTCAGCTGATCCTAGTTCATCACAGCTTCAAATTTAGAGGGGTCTACCAAAATTCCGTCCTTATCGATCACATGTCCAAGAAATTGTACTCTTTCAATCCAGAATTCACATTTTGAAAATTTGGCGTACAACTTCTCTCTTCTCAACGCCTCAACGTTACTTTCAAATGCTCTACGTATTCTTCCTTGGTCTTCGAATATACCAAAATGTCATCGATAAAGACCACTATGAATTTGTCAAAAAAATGTTTTAAATACCATGTTCATCAGGTCCATAAATACTACAGGAGCATTTGTTAGACCGAATAACATCACGAGAAATTTATAGTGACCATACCGAGTCCTAAATGCTGTCTTCGGCACATCCTCTGGCCTCAACTTAAGTTGATGATAACCACTCCTTAAGTCTATCTTTGAAAAATATCTCTCCCCTTTCAATTGATCAAACAAACAGGTCGTCGATCCTTGGTAATGGATACCTATTCTTAATCGTGACCTTATTCAGTTCTCTATAGTCAATTTAGAGCCGCATCGTCCCGTCCTTCTTCTTTACAAATAACACTGGCGCTCCCCACGGCAATACACTCATTTGAATGTACTTCTTGTCCAGTAACTCTTGCAGTTGTACCATTAATTCTTTCATCTCTATCGGAGTCATTCGATATGGTGCCTTCGATATTAGAGCCATTCCTGGCACCAAATCGATCACAAACTCAACCTCTCTGTCTAGTGGGAGTCCTGGTAGATCATTTGGAAATACGTCTGCGAAGTCCCTCACTATTGGTATCTCCTCTATTTTTGGGTTCTCTTTACGACTGTCAACTATGTAAGCTAAATATCCTACACAGCCTTATCTTAACAACTTTCTGGCCTGCATCATCGTCAGATAACTCACTTTTCTAGGCGACTTGCTGCCATAAAACACAACCTTTGACAGAGTCATAAGGTTAATATGCTTCTTTTGGCAATCAATTATAGCCCCGTAATTGAATAGCAAATCCATTCCCAAGATAACATTAAATTCCCCAAGTTTGATAGGGATAAGGTCTTCGTTCATAATGTAACCCTTAATATCCACCCTACAGTTCTTGTGTACATATTTAACAGGGATCACTTCTCTATTTGTAATTTCTATGTTCATGGGATATTCTAACTCATCCTTAGGCAATTCCAAATTCTTAGCAAAGTCATCGGATATAAATGAACAAGTAGCACCCGAATAAAATAATACATAAGCATTAACTTTATTGATCGGAATGATACCTGACACCACATCACGAGACTGCACAGCATCCTGTACTGTCATGTTGAAAGTTCTGGCGGTTGGTCTGTTGGTAGTGGTTGGTCCCATGATAGTCAGAGCGCTTCCACCATTGTTTCCCCTATTTCCTCCTGATCATGCCCCTCCAGATCCCTTCTTAGGACAGTCTCTTGCCAGATGGTCCTTTAAACCGCAAGTGAATCAAGCGCCTTTCTTTGGGTTAGGACAGTTAGGTTATATGTGGCTTTCCTGACCACAATTGTAGAAAACACGTTTTCCCTTCATGCAAACCCCCAGGTGAGCTTTTCCGCAGGTCGGGCATGCTTCGATTCTCTTCTTCTGACCTCCTTGATAATTTCCAGTTGATGAGTTATCAGACGACTTTCTCTTCTGATTATTACTACCTCACATGCTACTTCCATTGGTCTTGTTAATTCCTTTATTTTCACTCTTTTTCTTCTTCTAATCCTGATTATATTTAGTTACCGCATCGCTTCCACCTTCAGCGAATATGGCCTTCTCTAACACCCCGGCAAAAGTGTTCAATTGGAACATTGACACCTTGCTATACAACCAGGGCTTCAGTCCCTACTCGAAACGTCTTGCCTTTCTCTCGTCAATATGCACTTGATATGTGGCAAACCTAGCCAACTCGTTGAATCTTGCCGCATAGTCTGATACAGACATATTCTCCTATTTCAGCTCTAGAAACTGGACCATCATTTGGTTCTGCGAGCTGGTTAGAAAATACATCTCATAAAATATCTCCTTGAACCTCTCCCAGGTAATCACACCTTCACCTCCCCAGACCTTATTTGTTTACCACCAATAACTGGCTTCTGATTTTAACATGAACGTTGCGTAGGCGGTTTTCTGGTCCTCTCTGACTCTGGCAATGTCAAAAACTTTTTCCATCTCCATAACCCAAGTTTAAGCTTCTATCGGATTCATAGAGCCTTTAAACTCTAGCGGTCCCACCGCTTTGAAATCCTTGAACGCTGTATTTGGTAGGGCTTGAGGTTGATTGTTAATTGCTCCAGCCAGTAAATTCACCAACTGCTAAATAGGGTCTGCTTTGGTGTTGTTGTTGTTGTTATTCGTCGACCCTTCCTGGGCTGGTCGACGATTTGTTCGTCTTCTTGGCAGCATATTTCTGTTAAGAATATACGCTTATTAGGTCTCTATTCAATCCCTTAAATATTTAAGGCTTAACTAAAACATTTAAACATAATCATTTAACACATTATCTCAATAAACTGTGATATTTTATTTAACTAAAAGTTTTAACAAACTACGATAGCATCACTGCTATTTACATCAACTATCTCGTACAGTATTTAAAACATCAAAATATTCGTCTGTTTATAAACACATCAGAATTTACATTTTAACTAACATAGATATTCACATAATTCATAATATTCCTATCACGACCTATTAAGACGTCGAATAGCTTCTCTGCGCTCTTCTTCCATGATACAAAACATCGTCCTTCCATCCAGCATGTACGAAGGTAAGTCCTCAAACTGAATTGGATAGTACCTAACTCGATCCTAAGCTTTGTTCACCGCAGTGTTGAATGCACAATTAATTTCCACCATCTTAACCTTCTTTGCTTGTACCTCTTCATCGGCTGCATCTTCTCGCTAAGAAGCCTTCTCATAAGCATCTTTCTCTCTGGCTCGTTTGGCGGATTCCTCTTTCAGTTCATTCTTCAAATCCTCTATTTCCTCTGACTTCTGCTCAGTTTGGTCCTTCTCATGAACTAAATCCCACTCCACGTTTCCCAAACGTGTGTGAAGAGTCAAAATCTCCCTATCCTTTTGCTCGATGGTAATCTGCTAAATAATCGTCTGCTCCTTCAGCTCCTGAAAAGTGTCTCGTAACTCTATGTTACGATCATAAAGCACATCATACATCTAAGCATCAATGGAGTTCAGTGGGAACTCCTTTTCTTCCTCTTCTTCCTCTTCTTCCTCAGGATCCTCCTCTAGATCAGTCTTAGGCTCATGTTCCTGTCCAATAACAGTGATCAATGGAGATGGCTCTTTCTGTACCAACTGCTCCCTAACAACATGAATATCTCGGGGCTCCTCCTCTGTAGGTACTCGGGGTTCCTCCTCCCCAGCTTGACTAGATCCTCCAACATCCGACATCCTGACAACACATTTTTAAGTTTTAGTTACTAATCGATACTCGCGAGCATATAAGTTTATCACATAAGCACATAAAATCTTTTATTATCTTCAATGAATTAAGGAATTCATTTCTTAGAACTCGATAAGAGTTTACCACCACTATGATCTCGATCTTCTATAAGGGTACTACCTAAGGTTATTCCCCCACCTAAGGTTCATAACCTACAACTTTGATACCAACCTATGACACCCCCAAATCTAGGTACTTCATTTCCAAGGGATTTGGTGTTCACTGTACAAAAATCATCTGTCTATCTACCCGTAATAAAAGCAACTCATGCAATAGATAGAAATAATCCTCCCCTTATGGGGTTACAACATCTGAATAACAAATACAATCTCAGGTCAATCTAACCTTAAACATCTATGCGGAATCTTAAACAAATAATAAGTCTTACACAACTTTAACATGAGTCTGAAACATAAATACATTACATAAACAACAAGTCTTCATCACTTGTTAACCTTGCCCTTGCCATTGCTAGTAGAAGGCTCGTTGGACCTTTCAATCTTAACTGCAATGTTATTATTATGCAAGAGTGAGAACAATTGCCCACAGGTATAATAATATAACAATAAAATAATAACATGTGAATGAATCAAAGACTTCTGAAATAAGAAAACTCGGCTTTTGAATCAAGAATGAATACCAAGAATCAATAGAACTTCTGAGGGTCATAAGACCTTAAACTATGTCCTAGGTTATCAAGAGTTTATACTTGAAACCTTTAACAGTCATAAGACTATGGACTCTTCTTCTCGTACTTAGGGGGATCAGACCTTAGTACCATATTGTGCACAATATCTTAACGCTAAAGCGTAAATAATCCCCTATAACAGGGTTGTTCATCTCAGTTTGATATTAGAGTCCGCGCCAAAGGAAGTTTGGTTTGGATCAGCTCAACAAGGGTTCTGAATTTAGAACGTTCATCAACTATGAACTAGTTGAATCAATAAGGGTCCGCTAGTCTTACAAAGTTCAAAAATAACTGATATTTAAATTGAATAATAATCTCGAGAAGTATACAATAGAATAAATATTGTATAATAGAATCATACTTTGAAAGATTAATATACTTTAATATAACAAAATGGACTTGATCAATAATAACGAGGATTTGATCGATGTAAAGAGAAAAACTTATAAACTTATATAATGATAACGAGTAGGGTTAGGAAACTTGCCTCATACGAAGATTACACGTTAATTTATACACATTCCTTGATTTAATCCTACATACTATTTACATTCACAATACCAGTCAATTATAACGTAACTAGTCATCACAAGTTCATTCTCTTTGTCTAACTTTGACCATACTTAGTCAAGTAACTACATTCATTAACACATAATTTACATTTTATGAACAATAAGCTAACTATGTGTTCAATAATCCAATTCACACATAATTGTGTTATTAACATGTTAAGAATTTATCTTAACGTCTCATTATACGTCTAACATAATTTTTGTGTTCCTTAGATTTGGTTACTATCACATTTCTAGACTTGAACTGTAACGCCCCGGAAAATTGAATATTTTGTAATTACTTTTAATAATGAATAAAATAATATTATTTATTATTATTGCGTGTTGAGAAGATGAAGGTCGTTCTATAACCTAGA
Source organism: Panax japonicus (assembly GCA_020205505.1). Taxonomy (NCBI): domain Eukaryota; kingdom Viridiplantae; phylum Streptophyta; class Magnoliopsida; order Apiales; family Araliaceae; genus Panax; species Panax japonicus. Next base: position 36,140,015 of record CM035110.1, on the reverse strand, counting down.
AACGTCAGAACGCCGTAGTATTTTAACTACGTGGGAGAATTAAAGTGTTTGAATTTCTAAAACGAAAATAAATGTTTTCCGAGAAATTTTCCGAAAAACACTATTCATCCATTTTTGCTCAGGAATTATTTTTGAAATTCCGAGAAATACGTAACGTTATAATATCAAGGTGAGATCGATTATGTAATAATAACCTAAGTATGGAAAACGTAATATTTCGCATGTGGACTTAATTTGGGAACGTTAGGTTATTAAGCGTTAAAGGAAAAGAGTTGTGATTATATAATGTGTATACATTATATAAAAGTAAAGAATGTAAGTATAATACCATGTATTGTACTATTATGTATGAAGAATGAGGTAACGTATATTACGAATTAATATACGAGTAAGTATATGAAGATTATACGTGGGGTATAAAGGTTAAGTTATATAATTTAAGGTAATGGACTTGTAGGATTGATAGTCTAATAAAGAAGTCCAATGTATGTGATCATCAAGCCCAAGTGTTTGATTATCATAAGCCCAAACTATTGTAGCATGAGCCCATTAAGAGAGAAGCTAGTGAATATAATGTGTGGTGAGCAAGTGAAGTGATGAGCACACAATGAATAATAAGGAGGTGGATGATTGAGGAGGTGTAATAAGGAGGTGGGTGATTTAATGTCTAAAATGCCCTAACCTTAGTTGCCTATAAATACAAGAGCTTCATTTCATTTTGAGGGTTATTATTTTCATCCAACTTTCCTCTCAAATATAAGCCACTTATTTGGTAGAGCAAATAAGCACTTTTAAGCCAAAGCTTCTTTTGTTAGATTTCCAAGAAGAAGAAGTTAGACTTCAAAGGTATTGATCTTGTGTTCAATATTCTTTCATCTCTATTAGAATAGGTTGATAAGGGAAGTGTTATTAATGAACATGTATGCTAAGATCATGTAATAAGTTAATAAGGAATGAACTTAAGCCGAATAAGTTGAATAAGCAACTTGAACATTAATAAGTTGCTAGAGCCATGAAGAACTTTTCATAAGTTGTCATATGATGATTAGTATGTTGATTATAGCATGAGAACTTTGATTGAAGGATTTAAGTTGTTAATAAGTCATGAGCATGAAGATTTATAGTTCATAAGTTGAATAAGTTAATGACTTATGAGAATGAGTCAAAACCTAATTTGATTATAAGTTGGTTAATAAGTAACTTTTATTGATTATATGTTGGTTAAAATCTATTTAGAACGCTCAGTAATGAAGATTTGACGGACTTCACACGATTGGACGATTATCGTCGAATTCGTAAAATTCTCGAAATGGAAGTCGTATTTTATGTTTGAAGTTGGAAATGTTGGTTTTCGATGGAGACAAGTCATATTGGTCATTATAGAGTAGCGGACTCAAAAATGACCGGATTCCGACTTGAAACGAAGAAACGAGCGTTGAACGTTCACGAACGTTTATCGTTTTCGATAAAAATGAACTCATTGGTGAAATTTTAGCAAACGAATTCAAATAGATAAAATTCTTACATGAACGCGTAGATTATGAAATTTGTGAACCGTAGGCTTTTGAACGGACCAATTCGGACTTAAAACGAAGAAGTTATGCATCCGGGAAGTTCGTAAAATTTAAAAACTGTATAAATTGTCTGAGGCACAGAGTCCGCACCGCGGCGTGACTCCAAGACTAAAAGGCCCGCGCCACAGCTCGAGGCCGAACCTTTGCACACTACTAACTCCCGCCGCAGTGCGAGACACAGAGTAATTCTTGGCACCGCGGCGCCAGTCCAAGAAATTTGATAGTGAAGAATAGTTTCAAGTGTAGAAGAAAAGAGAACTTGTTAGTAATGAATTAAGATGTAATCATAACATGGTTAAGATATTGTAAGGTACTTGTAAGACACTAATGCATGTTGATTAAGATTTAATAATCAATCGAAGATGAGCGGAATGTGAATGACGTAATGAAAGCCGGAAACCCTAAATAACGAATCTAAGTTAGAATTTACATTGAGATGAAGGGTAAGATATAATAGTATACATACTTGATTGTATAATACCTAATGTAGTACGTTATATGATTACGTATTGTAGAATCATAGAGACTTAAAGTGTACATGTGTTAATCAGTAAGCAGACGGTAAAGGCAAGTATTCTAACCCTTGTTCCAGTTCAGTCTGGACAAGCTGTGTAATTCATGTATTCTTTCGCATGAAGTTTTTAACGATGAAGTCTAAAGCCAATTCTTTCGGCTAGACTTATATTATGAATCTATCAAGCATGATTAATGTTACCAAGTTATATTGGCATGGTTTTCAATCGAAGACCAAGTATGCTAAAATATTTTTGTCGTTTAACGACAGGCACGTGAGGTTGCCACAACTTAAACGTACACACGTTTAATGAATGTAGTGTTGATCAACATAGAGTACTATGAGCTGATCACTCAGAAGTGCTCATAAGCTATGACGGACTTACGGACTTAGTGTCGGGTTGTCTTTTTCAAAAGAACTTATGATATGCTCATAGACTTGAGCCATAATTGTTATTCTACCGAGTGTGGTTGTGTAAAACGTTTTGAAGGAAAAGAAGTGCTATTTTGAATTATCGATAGTACTTCGTAAATATTGTTTAGTTATTGAATATATATGAGTTCTATGTTTCAAGCATGTTATTTATTAGAATTGTAGTACTTGCTGAGCTAGTCATGCTCACTCTTGCTTGAACCATATGAACACAGCCAATATCGAGCGGACCGAAGGCTTAGGCAAGGACAAGGGCAAGGCGAAGACGAACCCTTAGATTAATTATGTAATAGTATAGGTGAATGATTGTAATATATTTGATATTATGACAAGAACAAACAAATGGGTTACAAAGAACCTGGGAAATGTAATATTATTTTGGATATATAGAAGTTATATTAGTCATTTTGTGACTATTCAGGTGAATGAATGAATGAATGGTAGTATCGTGTAGCACCATCTATCGGGTTGGAAGAGACCCGAATTTGGGGGCGTCACATGAACACTTAAAAAGATTTCATTTCTGGACAATCTGCTAAATGGCGCTGCGGCGCCACCATCAGGCTTAATCTCGGTGCGGTGGCGCTGCGGCACGGTGGCGCGGGACTTAAGGAATGGAGTTAGCTCCGCGGCGCGAAACTCCAATTTTTGAATTCCAGTTCGCGAAGAACACAGAATCAGGAGAAATTATCATTACATGGTCATTAAATGCATTAAATTAAACATACCCACATACTAGAATTCGTACATAATCATTACCCAACCCTTATTGAATGATTTTAAAAATTAAAACACATAATTACAAAATTAAAACATGTAGTTTCATTGTTCTTGATGTTCTTGAAGGTTTTGAACACAGAACATAAAAATTAACATCACGGGTTCGTTATAACACCAAATCTGTACATTCGAAGTTTGTTTTCTTCGTTTTAACATACATAATTATATAAAGGTGTAAAACTTATGAGAAAATATATGTTTGACATATTAAATTTACGTATAAGGGTCATATGGCCATATTTCTATACTCTGTAGCAATATACGACATATTTTTATGAAACTGATGATATGGAAATCTTCAATATATGGTAAAAATGCTATGTTAACATATTATCACATATATATCCACATAGTCAATACAATCTCCAACTACAAAGATTTTACAGAAATTTGAGAGCCATATTCATGGAAATTTTGATAACGTAAATAAAATTGGGTTGAAGAGATTACCCAAAGCGTAGAGTGTAGATTAGTAAGGAAAACCTTTCTCAGATGCTTCTTCAATCACTCACTCACAATCTCCCTCAACAATCTCTCAATTACTCTCTGTAATTTGTTTTTCTTATTTCCAGACTTAGAGAATAAAGAAGGAATAAGACGTATATAATAATTAAGAACTGACACGTTGTGGAGGTCAGTTACCCATCATGGGTTAACTGCTACTAACTTCTCTTAGGGCCTCGTTTGGCTGGAAAGAATAGGCTCCAAAATTATTTAATTTAATGATTCTCTTATATTATAGTTTAAATCATGTCACACCCAATTGCACAATAAATTAAATATCTTATTTAATTTAATAAAATATAATAATTTCTCATTTAATTCATATAGTTACATAATTAAATTTGTCGTTTATTAATTATGTCCAATTTATTAATTCTCTAATTAATTAATTAATTAATTAAAAAATATTAGGCTTATTAAATATATTTTTTTCATTCAATAAGCTCACATATAAGGCTGTAAAATAAGCAAACAGTTCGGCTCGATTCATACTCGCTCGACTAAAAATTCAATTCGAGCTCGACTCGAAATATAAATGAGTCAAATATGAGCACATTTTAAAGTTCGATAAATTACTCGAACCTCCTCAAATTATAATTTTCTATTGATACTCGGATCATATTCGTTGGAAAAGTCCAAACTTCTCGGGCTCGATTCGGAATCGTGTTCGACTCGGTAACTAAATGAGCCTCAATCAAACCTTATTTTATACTCGATAAATTGTGCGAACCAAATCTGAGCAACTCAATACTCGGATCGACTCGGTTCGTTTACACCCTTATCACATATTTACATAAATCAATTCTCCACATTAATTTAATAAATAAAACACATACAATAAAATTATTCTACCACAACTTCATCAATTTATTATTTAATCCAATAATTAAATCATCGAAAAAATTTATTTAATCCAATAAATATTAAAATTAAATTACAAAATCTTTGTTGTCATATCTTTCTCCCCTTAAAAGGATTCTGTCCTCAGAATCACGACTCAAACAATTCGTCCCGTTACATTCTCCCCCCTTACAAGGATTCTGTCCCCAGAATTGCTTTCAATAATTCAAGTAAATAAATAAGGATAATTTTTCATCATATTCTCTTCGAGTTCCCACGTAGCTTCTTCAGCATTGTGATTCCTCCAAATTACCTTAACAGAAGGTATTACTTTATTTCTTAGAACTTGCTCTTTTCGGTCGACAATCTGAACAGGAATTTTCTCGTAAGATAAGTCTTTTTCAAAATGTAAGAGTTCATATTCAATCACGTGCTTGTAATCGGGTTTGTAGGGTCGTAGAACTGAAACATGAAAAACGTTGTGAACATTCTCGAGAGCTGGAGGTAAGGCTACCTCATATGCAACCTCTCTGATCCTTCGCAGTACCTCAAAGGGTCCAATGAATCTTGGGCTTAGCTTCCCTTTCTTTCCGAATCTGATCTTTTCCTTACAAGGAGAGACGACTCTCCTTTTTTCGAATACAAATACGGATGAATACGAATTTTTCGGTTAACATTTTTTAAAGTTTATTAATGAGTAAATAAATGTTAATTTATTTATTTTTAATAAATATTTAAATATAATAATCAATGTTTTAAATTACAATTCAAATAAGTTTTCATCATTTTTGAAATCCTAAATTTCAAAATGAATGTTATACTTAATAATGTTTAGATATGTCTATTTTATGTTTGTGGAGTAATATTGTAGTGTGTACGAATATTTATAATTTATAATTAGATTCCAAAGTTTACATTGAATATTTAATTATTATGAGAACTTTTATTTATAATTTATCCTCAATACATAGATTCTAATTTACATTGTTATAAAAAGTTTGTTTTATTTTATTATATTTATAGAGAGTACGAGTTATAATGTATATATTATAACTGACAACTAGTTAATCCAACATGATACAAATTTACTTTAGCCTTACTTTAAATATTTGGACTTCTAATTGGGCAAATGAAAGTGATAAATACTCTCTCCACCCAAAAATTCATAAACGTAAATTAATTATTCAACCCCCTTCTAGATTAATTCTAAATTAATTCGAACTTAATACATTTTAACAATAAAATTATATTGTTCATTGTTTCCGCCTCCTAACATTGCAAGTAAGTTTTGAAAGTAAAAAACTTATAACAAACTAATAACTATAGTTTTGTTCTTCTAGTATATTATTTTCTTGGTAAATGATATATTTTAGATATTTTAACTTTATAATAGTAAAAATATATTAACTATACTTGAATCAATTTATTTTAGTTTATTAATATTAGAATAAAAGTGTTATTTCTTACTTTTTTGAAGTGAAATGATATATTTTTAAAATAATTTTCGTATGATAGAAAAAACTAATTATTATACAAGGAATGTCACTTTAAAAAAATTATTTTGCTTATTATATAATAATTAATATATATATAAGTTATTTGGATACGAATTTTGAATACGGATCCGATTCCGGATATCCGCTATCTGCCAAAATATATTTATGGTCGGATGTTAAACGAATACGAATACGAATACGCCTATATTCGTATTCGTATCCGTTTATTTACGGATACCTTTAAACCGAATACGAATATATCTGTTTTTTTTTCGAATACGAATAATACCCGATTTTTTTAATACGGATGCGAACGAATACGAATTTTTGGATTTGAACTACCGACACCTACTTTAGTCATAAGTCAAAACACACATGAATAGCAGCTCAAAGCCTCTGGCTTCATGAAAAATCATTCTCTCTCAGTTATGAACTTATAATACATTAAGTACCTAACTTTTAAAGAAATGATTTTTCTCCTCCTGAATCCAAATCAAGCTCAGTTATATATTTCCTGGATATTTCAACTTTGAGCTAGTATTTAATAATTCAGCTGTCTACTATTACTGGGTACCACTCTACCTATGTTTTTCGTCAATGCTTCCAGTGTTCAATAGACTTCCTTTACATTCTTGCAGATTCCAGAAATGCACCCTCGGTCACCCAAACTAGGAGGAAAGCCCAGTTCCAGCGCATTTCAAGACACAAATCCTCTTACAAAGTCGTCAACCAAGAGCAATGTTTTCAAGAATGTCTTGAAGAAAAATAGTCAAACCCCAGCTCGTTATCTCATTTCACTACAACCAAGGACTTCCAATTAATATACACATTCCCAAAAGTTCCATTCCGACTCGTCAAATATGTGGAGTCCAATTCCAGAATGAGATTTCTAGAGCTGTAAAAATACTTTAATTCTTCACATCAGTCATTAGTGTCTCATTGTAAACTTTGTTTGTTCTGTATCTCAAGTAGTACTGTACTACCTGTAAAGCATGAAAATCTTGAGGTCACAGACTGTTGAGTAGATAAATCCCGGAAGAACTTATAATAATTATTCAGCATCATATCGTCTATAATTATTTGATTTGAAGAAAACCAGCTCTACAAAACCATTCCACAGCTGCACAGCCTGAGGTATTAAAAGTGTAAGAATTTACATTGAGAAAATTAGTAGTCAAAGTACTAGCAAATTTTTAAATCGCCAAGAGGCTAAAAATAAAAATTACAGCTTAAGGTTATTAGAAGTGTAAGAGAAATACAATGGATGGTCAAATGTACCTATTTGATGTAGATTCTGTGTGGAGGAATAATGTAATGGATGCTGCAGCTCAAGAAAGACACTTAATCTACACTTCAAGATATGTCAAACTTATGCCTTAATTACATACAAGGAAACTATATGCACAGTACATGAATGTATCTGTCTAATGCATCTTCTTTTACTATATATAAAGCCTATAGAATGAGGGGAGAAGCAGATTTTGTGAAAGTAATAGGCAGTACCGGCCCTGGGCTAAAGCCCAGGGTGCCCGGGCTTTAGGCCCAAAAATTTTTAGGGCCCCTTTTCTCCATTTTTTAGTGTTTTGAATGATGCTTTGAAAATATTGAAAAATTCTGTTATTATATTTGGTATTCTTTCGTATTTATATTCTTTTGTTTAGAGAAAATTTATAGTGTTTTTTATATCTATCTTAATAACAATTCACAAAGGGCCCAATTTTTTTTTTCGTTTTAGGCCCTGAAAAACTCAGGGCCGGCCCTGGTAATAGGCCCTTGGTGTAATCTTTTTGACTGCATCCCCCCCCCCCCCCAAGTTAGTGAAAAATAGTGCCATCCATTTAATAGTTGTCAAAAGTTGGTAAGATATAGCAATACATATGACTTACTAAAATGGGCAACATAATCAAAAGAGAAAGCAGAATGGAATTTAACATTGCATTGCTCCACGATAGATGTGAAAACAGGGACTATAGAAAATATAGCTTTACAACTCAATAGACTAATTAGTTGATGTTCTTTGTCAATTCAGCAGCAAAATTATACAATACAATTATGCAATTTTAGTGATATTATTTACCAGCTAGACTCGATGAACCTGCAGTCTTTCAGAAAACTTGAACCAATCTTCTCTCTATCACTTCAAACCCTAGCATCTTTTGTCCATCTCTTCAATATGTACCGAGTGGGAACCACCTTTATATTCCTGCAATCAAGCACCTTAAGTGCATGACTACACAAAATTCCAACAAACTGAAATTTCATACATTTACATTCAACTGAATCTTCTGACAAGTTATATGTAACAGTGTACTCACACAGTTGCCCATATACGCTAACTTTGTACTCAAAGATAGACACACTCTCAATGTGTTGCTTAACAACGACATTTAGGCAATTTTCATATTCTTGCTGAAACAACTCAAAAATGATTGGTGTGTAGACATCCCTGGCATGCTTCAACAAAATCACATCCCCCATCAGTCTCGGCATATGTTGGCTCATCTCATAATTAGCTTCTAATTCTTTGTAACCATAATCATTCACCACCCTTCCAAACTGCTTAAAGAATTGGAGGACATTTATCTCCAGCTTTAGGTACTTCTTCAAATTAGTATTAAAACCCTCACAGAATTGTGCACCATTTATATCAGCACAAAAGATATGTCTACCATATTGTGTGGCCCACTTCTCTCTTTCTCTAAATATTTCATGTAAACATTCATTTTCCCAGAGGGTATATTTGTCTAGCAAAACTTTCCACGCATTTATGAAGTCTTCCTCCTCATCATGATGAAAATGCAATGGCTTAAATCACTGGCAAGGGAACCTGTGCTCAAAAGTTCTTCGCTAAGATATCCCAATGCTTTATAGTACACATGTCGTGCACATAATCTATGGAGCGTATCTGACAATTCCAGACTAACTGCTTCAGCCATTACACCATCTTTATCAGTTAGTATTGTCTGTGGCTTCTTACCAGACATACTGTCAACAAAAGTTCGAAATAGCCACTTAAAAGACTCAACAGTTTTATCATATAGAAGTGCTGCAGCAAAGATCATCATTTGCTTGTGATGAGTCACTCCAATGAAACATGCAAAAGGCATGCAATCTTTGTATAGTGTATAAGTTGTGTCAAAACAAACAACATCACCAAAATCACCATAGTCCACCAGCATCTTCGCATCAGCCCAAAACACATTAGTCATTTGCTCTTCAGCATCAAGTTGAACAGCATAAAAGAATGATGGATCTTTTAATTGCTTCCTTTGAAAATATTAAAGGATAACTTCAGCTTCTCCCTCCTTCATATCTCTCATACGTTTGGATGATAGATTACTTCTATAATCTATGGGATTGAAAGTTAAATGCTTCCTATCTTGAGAAAGTGCACAAATAAGCTTAGAGACCGATTTTGGCTGCATCAAAGAGTCGACTTGGTCACTGGATTCTACAGATTGAACAGAAGCTGACCTCCTCTGTGATCGCAACATCCCCACTCTACTTGCAGGTACAAGTTCATGATTGTGATTTTCTTCGAAATGAGTTGCACGATATTTACCATCAGGTTGACGAGCAATGACCAACTGTGCTAAACAACCAATTCTTGTATCCTTTCGAGGTCTCTTAACATTCGAGTCCCATTTGTCTTTATGCCTAAAACCTTCTCTAAAACAAGTGAACCTTCTAGATGCCACAACACCGTCTATCTTACTTCTATTAAGGTAATCCTTCCGGACACTAAAGCCTACCAGTCCAGCATATGCATTGTAAAACTCATAAGCATGATCCTCTGAGTCAAATCCCATTCCTAGTTTTGGTACCCCATCTGTTACAGAATTATAAGCGGACTCCACTTCAACCGCTTGAGCAAAACTTATTCTCCTCTGTGACTGCAAAAGATGAGCTGTATATGGTGTTGCAAACTCATGATTGTGTTTTGTTTCAAAATGGGTGACACAATATTAGCCATTAGGTTGATGTGCTATGGTCATATGTGCCAAACAACCTGTCCTTGTATCCTTGAGGCTTCTTCACATTAGTCTCACGCTTGGTAGGTCGATACCCTTGCTTATAACAAGTATACCTTCTTGACACCACTAAACCACTGACCCTATTTTTATTTACAAAATCTTTCCGAATGCTGAAACCTTCCATGGAAGCATATCTGTTGTAACACTTGTATGCATGGTGTTCTGATTCATACTCCATGCCAAGTTTCGGGACCATGTATATGTTGGATTCCTCTTCTAAAGACTGACTAAACTCAACGTGCCCAGATGGAACTTCAGGGATCCGATGCGCCTGCTTTTCCTCAAAGTCGGTGCCCTGTTTGTTACCAGAGGAACAATCATGCTCACCATCATCAACAGCCACAACAAGCTTGTCAATGAAGGAAAGTACTTTGGTCTGGTAGTCATGTTCACCATCATTGTCGACCTCATTTCTCTCAACAGATGAACCACTTTGGCTCTGACAGTCATGTTTATCATCGGTGTCTACCCCATTTTTGTTAATGAAGGCCACAATTGGGCTCGTACTCTTTTGTTCACCGTCAGTATCCATGACGATTTTATCAATAAGAGAAATTTTTCGGATTGGAGACATTTCCAAGTTCTCAATATTAATACCATTCATGGACCTTCATTCCAATGAGAAAATGGGTAAAGAACCAGGATAGGATAAATCAAATTTTCAACAGATCTGCACCAGACACAAATTACAAATGACTAACAAGTTTTGCACATATAGCATCGGACATGATAATTATATTTCATATAGCAGTACACATTTTAAAAGTTTCTAATTTCACAGGAAAGTATAACTAGACTGCCAGAAAATAGTAAGGCGAAGTGCTGAACTTTCCCTTATACTAGATTTCTGCATTACCAACCTAAACACAGAAGGTTGTACCAAATTATTCCCTGAAAGAGTTCATTACTATCATCACTTGGAAGAAAAAAGAGTACACACATCTTCAAGCTTGAATAAAAGTACCACAACATTTTTTTTGGTCAAAAGGTGACATATACCCAAAATAGAGCACATAATCTATCAAATAAACAGAACTCATATTTTTTTCAGTTCATTCTGAAAATTCCCAATTAAATAAAAGGGCCAAACTATTAAATAATTAAATCCCAGCACAAAAGTCAATAATTTGCGAGTCATACAGAAATTTTTAGAGAAACAGTATATGTTGAGTCATGATATTTCTCCTATTGGGCCGAATGGATTGGGCCTACTCATTCTGATTAGTCCATTAAGTCTTCATTAATGGTTGATAACATAACTAGGCCTAGTCATCATATCATTTTTGTTTAACCCTATAAGATCGGGTCGGGTCGTTGAGTTAACCCATTGGATCATTTAATATCTATTATTTTGACTTGTAATGATGAAATAGCATGACAGTTGACTAAGGCACCTGCCATGCATTAATGTGGATGCATTATAGCCGGCCGGCGATATAAACAGTGGCTAAAAGTAGTGAGTAGACTACAGGCAGATGGCAGGATCCATCAGATCACGGGGACTGCGTCACAGGTAGTGGGTGGCACAGTAAACCAGGCAAGGGAGTATAATCTATCAACCAAATCTTTACAATGAGGTACGTGAACAAAAACACACACACAACTGAATTATTATCTCTCTCAATACACTAGACATTACATTCCTCCATTGTTAACCTTGTGAACAAGCGTACTTACTCTCACGCCTGAGCTATCCCCCGGCGGTCCGGCCGTCAATCTTGTGGTGTTTATCGTGTTTACTGTGCAGGATCAGGGCGTCTTACTTGATTGGGACATTGGAGAAGATCTTGGCGTTAACATTGGCGCTAGAAGGAGGGCTGAGTTCTAGTGTCCTAAGTATCTTTCAATCACAAACTGTGTTTATTCTACGTTGGTATTAATGGTGAAGAGTAGAACGCCTACGCCCGAAGGGCAGCCTATGGTCGCCAGTGAATCGGTACCACAAGTGTCCGTCAAGGATCGTTTGGGACCGGCAATAAGTGTTCATGCCAGCACAGCGTCCAAACGGTCAGATGAAGATTTTCGGCCGAGGGTTACGGGCCACGTTAAGCGAAAGCTAGTTTTCACAACGGAAAAAGAGTCTGGCCATGGTCGAAAACGAGTAGAAGGCACCTCGCCTAGAACTCGATATAGAGATGACCAAGACGAAAAAGCCTCACGACTGGCTAGGATGGCAGATGAAGCAGACAGGGCCATGGAGGCACTTGTGAAGCAGCGACAGGATATAGTTGAGCAGATGGCTCGAATGGCGGAGTTGAGAGACGAAGAGCTCAGTTATGTTCAATCCGAAGAGCGAGGGCGTAGGAGTGGGAAGGAACCCGCCCATTCAGAACGTGAATCTCGGGGCCAGCCTCGAGAAAGAAGAAGAAGATCCCGAAGCCCTACTCCTCAAAGATCGAAGAGGGCACAGCACCCTATCGATTCTAAGGAGCAGGGTCGAAATGAACGAAGAGGCCGGTCCAGAGATCGCACTCTTGAGACCGCAAAGAAAGCACTCGTTGTTTCACATTCTCACCACAGCATACGAGTTCAGAGACGAAGTCTATCTAGAGGTCACACTCCCGAGAGTCTACTGAGGGAACACCACCCTGTGGACACTCATCGTCGAAAAAGTCCCTCTGTAATTGGAGTTTCTATTGTGAGAAATCGGTCAACCCAGAAAAAAGAGTTACCAGAAAAAGAAGCATCATCTCAACCAGAAGGCGTGTAGTATCTGGTTAAAGAATTAAAGGAACTTCGGAAGCAGTTTGTCGAAGTACAAAAAACGAAAGATACTTCGGGAAAGAAGGCATCCCCTTTTTTCGCGGAGATTCTAAAAGAGAAAGTTGACCCCACCAAGATGTTGCCCCACATTGAAAGTTATGATGGATCGGGGGATCCCTACGACCACAGTCAGGCGTTCGACCGAATGATGGATTATTACGACTTTAGCGATGTTGCTAAGTGTCATACTTTTGTCACTACGCTCAGAAAGGACGCCCGGCAGTGGATGGGAACTCTACCCTCTGATTCAATTTCGTCCTGGGCAGATATGTGCAGTAAATTTCATGCTCGCTTCGGGAGCAACAGAAGAATGGGAAAACCAATCGTCTCGTTGGCTCAAGTTCAACAGTATTCGAACGAGTCTTTGGGCCAATATGTGAAGCGGTTCCGTGAAGCAGTCGGCCAAGTGACAGACCTGAACGATCTACAAGCTGTGGGACTGTTTCAGAATGGGTTGGATTTGGTTAAATCGGAGAAATTGGTGAAAAAGTTAATGTTTCACCACCCAAAGAGTCTCGCTGAAACCTTTGACAAAGCTGAGGGCTATATCGTGGTGGAGGAAGCCATGGACAGCCTCAAACGTACTTCTTCAGACCGGCTTAAGGAGACAAATCGGGATAGAATAGACGGGGATTAGAAGAAGAATGAAGGGAATAAAGACCGCTATGAAGGTGGGTCGAAGAGGTACAATAATTGGAGACAGGGTTGAGGACGTTCCGCCCAGAGAGTAAATAGGACGTACACAGTACTTAACACTGATAGGGCTGTTGTCTTGGATCAGATTAAGAACCAACCTATCTTTGAGCCGCCTCGAGATAACATTAAGCCCGAAAAAGGGAATCCTCGTAAGTATTGTGATTACCATCAAGCTTCGGGCCACGACACGAACGACTGTGCCAGTTTAAAAGATTTCATTGAAAGAAAGGTACAAGGCGGGGCCTTAGTCCAGTATGTGGCTGCCAGGACAAATCAACAGCAGGATAGAGGACCTATTCCGGCAGCTCAACCAGTTCAGCAAACGTTGCCAGCTCCGGGGCAGCCTGCAAGACATGTGATAGATGTCATCACTGGGGGTACTTCTGGAAGACTTGTTGGAAAGAAACGCCGAAGTCATTTGGATTCGGTCATGTCAGTGGCGGGTATTCTCCCGAAGACTGATAGACCTTATCCCAATACGGTAATATCCTTTACTAATGAGGATTATCCTTCGGAGACCATCGAACCGCATGAGGGATCATTGGTACTGACTGCACAAGTGGGTTCGGTGGATATGAACCGAATGATGGTAGATAATGGGTCTTCTGTAGATATTTTGTATGCCCGCGCTTATCAGAGGATGCATCTGGACGGGCGAAAGATGGAGATAGGGCAGGAGGCTCCTTTGTACGGGTTTAGTAATGATCCGGTCAAGGTGGTAGGAACCATTGAATTATCGGTTATCTTCGGAGCGACCCCTCAACAGGTAGAAATTATTTGCAAATTTTATGTTGTGCATGTGGATTCTGCCTATAATGCTATCTTGGGGAGACCCACATTAATTGTCTTACAAGCTGTGACCTCTATCCCTCATTTCAAAATCAAATTTCCTACGCCTCATGGGGTTGGTGAGGTAAAAGGAGACTTGGATCTGGCCAGAAGATGTTATAGAAATGCTGTGATCACTTCGGGAGTGGGGGTATCGAAACAAAAGTAGACCATGGCGATAGAGATTGAACCCTTCACTGAGAGTAGTTCAGAACCATTGGTCGTGCCGGCTGAAGAAACCGAAGAGATAGAGCTCATCCTGGGCAAGGTGAATAAGGCGGTGAAAATAGGTTCGAGTCTGCCAGAACCTCTCCGGACGAACCTTATAGAACTCCTGCGATGCTATGTTGACATCTTCGCATGGGAACCTCAGGATATGCCGGGAGTAAGCAGGGACATTGCTGAGCATCGGTTGGAAGTGGACCCGTCAAAGAAACCAGTTCGACAGAAGAGGAGAATCTTTGCACCTGAACGTCAGCGGATCATTGATGAAGAGATTGCAAAACTGTTAGCAGCTGACTTCATTTTTGAGATCGAATACCCGCAGTGGATGGCAAATGTGGTGCTGGTCCAGAAACAGAACAGTAAATGGCGAGTCTGCATCGATTATACTGACCTGAATAAAGCTTGTCCAAAAGACTTCTACCCACTACCACACATCGACCAACTCATCGATGCCACTTCGGGATATGCCTTGTTAAGTTTCATGGACGCAAGATCAAGGGCTTCAAAAATCATGTCAGACCACCTAGAAAGTTCTGGGTTGCCCAGATTCGAACTTTTGTGCTCGGTCAACGGTCTTTGACCGTTCATATCTTGTAATCTAAACATGATATAAACCTGTTTCCAGTTCCAGATCATAGTATACATGACATACTGCACATATACAACTTTAAACACCATAAATCATTAACACAAAAGAATTTAAAGGCTCTGACATTCGACTGTCAGGCCACTTTTACAAAATATTCCAGATTTGATAAATCTTTAAATTCGTGCATCTAGATGTTATAGATCCTTGATCTAACAACCCAGATCACTTATTAACACCCTAATACACAACTTTAAACAATCAATTCAACATCTAACAATAAATCAAAAGATTTTCGAAATTAGGGTTCATATACCTTTTATGCTTTGATCTTTGATTTCTGACTTTAGATTTTGTTCTTGGCTTGCTATTAACTGACCCAGGCTTTGTTTCTCACCCTCTCTCACACTAAGTTTTCGAATTTTAGAGAGAGAAGTGATTGGAGAAAATGAAAATGTAAGTAGCTCATTTTCTCTCTCTCTCTTTAATTTATATTTTGATATAATGCAATGTATTTGGCTGATTTTGCTGCTGAGATGTTAGATATATGTCACATGCTATGGCTTAGGGTTGTTCACCCACTTCACTAGACCAACTCTTGCAAGTAAAGTCCAATAATGCAACAAAGTGCAAAATAGTCTTTTTGATATTGATTTTAATGGCATTCTTGTAATTGGCCAAACTCTTAGGGTTTAGGGTTTGTTTAGGGTTTAGGGTTTAGGGTTTAGAGCATTTAGGGTTTAGGTTTTAATCCTTAACTTCCAAATTGAATTTCTACAATTTCCAATTTAGATTTTAAAAATAGAAAATTAATATTTCTAACTTATATTTAGAATTTACTAATTATATTACAATTTCTTAATCATACTTTAAATCTTACTAATTAGGATTAGTATTTCCTAATTATAATTGTTAAGTACGCAATTAGGGTCAAAATCACGGATTAGGGTTTATAAACAACTAATTAAGGTTTCTAATAGAAAAATAAATTTTCTAAAATAAAAATTAAATTTTCGTAATTAGATTAGGGTTTTCTAATTACTTAACTTGAAAATTAGAATCAACATATCCTAATTAACATTACAATTATTAAATTAAAACTTAAGTTTTCCCTAATTATAAAATTAGGGTTTCAATCCATAAATTAGGGTTTAATAAATAATTAAGCTTTACCCTAATTAACATTATACCTAATAGCACTTGAGCATTATAATTCTCCATTGAGTTCCCAGATTAGGGTTCCAAATATTCGAAATCTGAAACTAGGATTTTCAGATCGGGTATTATGATTTTCTAATAATCAAATCGGGTTTCCAATAATTCATTAGGCTTTTTTTTCCCTAATAAATTAAAATTAATGACGTTTAACCTTATACATATCAATGCATTCCCAATCTAGGGTTTTTAATATCTGAATTAGGGTTTCGGATTCCCGAAACTGAAATTAGACCCGAAACTGAAACTAGAGTTTCCAGAACCGATTTCTAAGGTTTCTTATCAGACGTTAGGGTTTTCTAACTGAACGTTGGCGTTCTTAATATATACTTAGGGTTTGACACATATATAATTAATCTGGTCAACCCTTGACCCTTAACCCTTAACCACATTCTGTACACATACATAACAATTTTCACAGAATTTAATCACATAAATACTTAATCCTGAATAATTCAGCTAAATCCTTCACAGAATTTTGAAATCCTCAAAATTCCATCCTAATAACATCAAATGCATACACTTATTTTCTGTCTAGGTCAATTATTTGACCTTAAATCAATCATTTAAGATTTTAATAAATTGTCTAATTTCTCGGGTTGTCACATTTACTCTACAAAGCAGTATCATGTTGACAATTTGGACGTTATTGGTTCCTGGATAAATTAATTCTTGAACTTGTTTTATTTAATTCTTATATCATTGTCATCATTCTCATGTTTATATTATGTTGAAAGTCATATGTGGTCTGTAGTGCATAGATGGACTTGGTATGATTATGACCAGGGATTAATCGATATAATCATGACCGTAATGTTACAAATGATGTGGTAAAAGTCCTCATTGGCTCGTAGTGCATTGATGGACAGTTGTTGGCATGATCATGACCATTGATGAATACACGAATATCCTTGACCCGTAGTGCATGAATAATTTATGGTTGTGATACTAATGAATATCCTTGGCCGTAGTGCAGGGATGATGTGGATTATTTATTAAGCTGAGTCTCAGGATAAAAATTGATGAGAATATTTTAAGTCATAAAAGATAGTAGATTTTATTCTCTACTTGACTCTTTTAATGGATTGTTTGCTCCGCTACAGTTAGACTTGATGTTTGTTATATTTTATCAGTTTAACATTGTTGAAAACTAAAGATAATTTATTCTGCATTATCTTAGTCATAATATTTCTTACAGGGTTAGTTGAGCTCACCCCTTTTTTCACTGTTCTCTTCAGGAAATGAGAACGTAACCGGGAGTAGTCGGGGAACAGAGTGATGGTCCAGATGATAGTATTAGTAGTCCTCACTATTCTGTTAAATAGTGTGACAATAAATGTAATGAGGACTCTTTTGAGTGTGGATATTGTCTAGATAACAATATTCTTATTAAAACTCTCAATTTATGTTTTGTCTTATTTTACACGACTGTTGTATAATTAAATTGTATTTAAATTTTGTACCATGTATTTGGTGACTCAAGATGAGTGATGTATACCTATTTTGGGAGCGTCACAAAATATTTTTATACTTCTACTTCATAACAATCATGCACACAAATCATATTGTCTTTGTTAATATGAAGGTAATCATGTACACAAAAAAGAAAAACAAAAAGAAAGAAGCAGAGTTGTCATTTTCATTTTCATATGAAGGTAATATCTTACTCTACATAAGAATTAATCATGTACGTACATAGTTGTACACAATTAGTGTTAAGAAGAAATTAAGAGATCACCATCGTAAATATAGAGAATACATCAAAGTTAATCAAACAATGACATTATTTCCAACCAAACACCAATCATCATCTCCATCATCATCTACCTCTTCCCAAACAATCCCCAAATCACAAAAAGTACTCATCACATCATCATCATCATTATTCTCAATTTCAACAGCTCCTAATTCAATCCCAGATTCATTAAAATCGTCAAAAACTTCACTATCATAATCATAGTCATCATCAAGATCCAAATAAGGAGTATTGTAATTATCCAAAATCCCAGTAGCTGAAGATCCGGAAACCTTCTTCAAACCGGATGATTTAGCGCCATCCACGACGACCCGCCAAGAAACCAACCTGCAATCGGAGCTGACATCGGATGAAGACCTTAACTTCTGGGTACCCTTGGCCTTGTCCTTGGACTTACAGGTCGGGTGGAGATGACAATCGGAGCACCTGGGCTGGACACACTTACCCGTGAACTTGGAGTGGTTGGTGGGCTTCGTTGAGACCTTGGTGAACAGGCCCGCGGTTGGGGGTGATTCGAAGCGGTTGATGAATCTGGGGTTGAACTCCGATGGCAAGATCCGGCAGGTCCGAACCATACCATGCTGCCGACCTTCTCTCTTCATCTTCACTCTTTTCCCTTGAGCTTTACTTGTTTGTTTGATGGATGGAAATATGGAATGAGTCTGTACGTAATTTATAAGGTGGTGATTTTGTATGGTACTACAAGCCTATAACTTGGGGCACAAGGCAAGTAAATATGGTCAGAATTGGTCAATTTACGTGATAGCCAAGCCCAGCACAGCTCACTATCATTATCAAATGGGCCAATAAGAAATATATAACTAATAAAAACTAAATCAAATGGGATTGATTCCTTTGCTCTTCCGTACATGATTTTGCTCATTAAGTTGCCTTTGATAAAAAAAAATCTCTTAATTCATTCTCTTACTAATTCAAGAATTTTATTCAACATTACTTTCTATACTCTTTTTTTTTTTGAAAAAAATAACGTCCCTTTGTAAACTATTTACCCCGAACAAATGCTTCATTTAAATAAGAATATAATTAAGAAATAACTTATGTATTGTTTTTGAATTCGGTTTAAGTTGATCAATTAACTAATTTGACACGATAAGATATTACTTTCCGGCCTGCGTGTTGACAGTTTATTAGTCAATTTGACCAAAGTCAACTTCATGCTAACCACTCTTGTTATTTTTCAAATTATTATGTCATCATCTCCTTTAATTTCTAATTGAAAATAATTAATATTTATATTTTAGAATTAAAAATTAAGATATTTATAAAATATCAGAAGAGGGAAATGTATTCTTCCGTAACCATTATAAATTTTAGCCACACTTGTGACTTAAAATGGACCATTCTACTCCAATGTCAATGACTAAATTTACAGTTTAAGTGCACATTACCATGCCAGTATTTCCCCGAGAATGGTGTTTGAAGTAAACGCGTGTCAAAAATATAAAATTAATATTTAAAAAAAATCTAATTTTCTATTCTTCAAAACTCAGTTTTTATTTTCTACACTTGTATCTTAGTGATCCATCATTCTCTATTTGTGAATTAAACGTTTTGAATATTAAGATTTTTTTTCTTTTACCGTTAAAATTCACATTCACCTTTATGTCTTAGTTTTGATTTTTAATATTATGTGTCAATTGGGTTGATCAAGTCCAAAATTCGATCGTTCGACCTTCTATAAGTTTGCTCAAATTTAATTTAAAAGTGAACCGAGTTGAACTTGGACAAAAAAATAAAGGCTTTATTACATATTACAATACATTTTTAAAAATAATTACAAAAATCATACATTCATAAAATAATTACAAAAATATGACACTTCATCATATATATTTACAATACTAATACAATTAAAGAGTCCTTAAATTAAGGGATTAATATTGAGTCCTTAAATTAAGGGATTAATATTAATGGACTGACATAACAAATTAGTTTCCATCTTCCTTCGGTCTCTCTCTCTACGCCCTTACTATTTCTCTCTCTTCTCCCTTACTACTTCTCTCTCTCCTCTCGAAGCCACTCGTCGTCGTCCTCTTTCGTCGTCGTCCTCTTTCGCCGTCGCCGCCGCCGCAACACCACAGTCTCTCAACTCCGACAGAAAATTGAATACGTGACTTTCAGGCTATGTTTTCAGGCTACTACGTATTTTTCTCTCTCCAACTCTCTCACAACTGAAAGGATTCTGGTTTCTCTCTAAGGTATGCTTCTAATTTCTGTTAATTTTCATTCTACTAATTAATTGTCAATATGATCATACATATACACTATTTTTCTAACAGAATGGGGTATTGATTGTTTGGATTTGTGTTATTTTTATGTTTTGTATAGAATAGTTGATACAATGAAGAAGGATGGAAAGAAGAAAAGAATCACAGAGGGTGATTCTATTAAGGACTTCAAGAAATTTGTTTGTGTTTGTGCAGTTGGATTCTAATTTTGATTTTCCTGTAGTTAAGACAGAAGCTCAAGTTCATAGCCAGAAGATATTTACAACCCAAAATTTTTTAAAGGTTTGCTAATTTAAATTTTGTTATTGTTACTATCATATAACTGTTTGGTTACTTCTGCATTATGTTTTGGTTACTGTTAGCTTGTGATTCGGATACCATTTTTGTTACCTTGATTTGATATTTTGGTTACTTTTTTATGTTGTTATGGTTACCATGTATTTGCTTAGTATACATGGTTGACTAAACTGTTTTAGTGTACATATTGTTTATGTATTGGTTACCATTAAAACAAGTTTTGGTTACTATCATATAAATATTTGGTTACTTTTTTTTGTTGTTCTGTTTACCATGTATTTATTTAGTATATATGGGTAGACTAAACTGTTCTTGGTCTATATGTTGTTTATGTATTGGTTACCATTAATATATATTTTGGTTACTAACATATAACTGTTTGGTTACTAAATGAGTATATTTTTTGTTACTGTTAGCTTATGGTTTGGATACCATTCTTTTTTCCTCAATTGGGATTTTGGTTACTTTTATATGTTATTTTGGTTACAATGTATTTGCTTAGTATACATTGGTTGACTAAACTAGTTTTGGTATACATGTTGTTTATGTGTTGGTTACTTTTAGAACATGGTTTGGTTACTATCATATAACTGTTTGGTTACTTTTTTAGTATATTTTTTGGTATACATATTTTTGTTTTTGTGACCTTTAAATTATGTTTTGGTTAATATTATATATAACTGTTTGTTTACTACATAAAATGGTCTGTACTACATGTTGTTTATATTTTGGTTACCATTAGATTATATAATATAACTTTTTGGCTACTGTGTAATTGTTATATTATATTGTTGGTTAGTATGCTCTTATTTGTTGGTCACTACGTAGCTGTTTATGATATAAATATTATTTATATATGGTTACTAATGACTATATAAATCTGATTTTATTTATTTGCAGTTATGAGATCTTTACTATGAGGAATGCAACAGAAAATTCACTGAAAAAGTTATATATTGGTGTGACATTGAACTAGAGATTTATCTCCAGACGAGATGCGCCTCCACAGTTGGCTTTTTAACAACTTCAGAGAATTTTCATGAAGATTTGTACCAAATTTTGATTAGTTCGGTTGTCGTTGTACTGTTATTTTGAATTGTGTTTCATACTTTGGTTTTGTTGGATATCCATAGCCATTTGTTATGGTTAGTGAGTATGTAATATTTATTGAAACTTATGTAAATGAGATTACATATTTGATTATATTACCAGTGATTTGACACTGTTTGTTGGTTCGTATTTGTTACTTCTAAGTTGTGTCAAATACATTGTTTGAAAGGTGCAGTTGGTAACCAAACATGCATAGAAGGGTAACTATTTTATTTTTTGGTAGTAACCAGATAGTTACAAGCTTGTATCAGGACATATATCAAGTGTTAAATGTACATGTGAGAGTATACATGGGTTGCCTAAACTGGATTGGATATACATGTTTCTGTTTTGGTTACCATTAAAACATGTTCTGGTTACTTTTATATAACTATTTGGTTACTTCGTTATTATGTTTTGGTTACTGTTACCTTATGGTTTGGCTACTATTATTGTGCCCTTAATGTGGGATTTTGGTTACTTTTATTTTTTATTCTGATTAATATGTAATTATTTAGTATACATGGATTGCCTAAATTGGGTTTCATTACATGATGTTTCTGTTCTGGTTACCATTAAAATCTGTTATGGTTACTATCATATAATTATGTGGTTACTGTTTTATTATGTTACATTATGGTTACTGTTATTAGTAACCAGATAGTTATAAGCTTGTATCAGGACAAACATCAATGGTTACTAACATTAAACAATTATATATTTCTGTAAACAATTAAATTTGTTGTATTGGTTACTGACAGTCTCCATTGTCTAACAACTGAATAAACATTGTAAAGTAACCAATTCAATATTAGACAGTAACCAAATTACATAATCTCAGTAACCAGAAAATAAACCACATTTTTACATGTAATTTTGAAGGCCTAAATGTTGGAATTTGGCCAAAAAACCCTGTAGTTCACCAGCAACACTTGTGACTTTTGATCGTTGACCCGTTTCCAATGAAATTAGGCTCCGAAAACGTCAAAATCTGACACTTCAAACTTGACAAAAATTGCCAAATTGTCACTGCAACCAAATAAACATTATACTGTTATCAATTAAATAGTATACAACAACCAATATATATAATCAGATTAACAGTTATATGAAGGTAACTAATGTAGTCAATAAGTAACCACCAATATAAAAGAAACAATTATAAAACTCAATAACATTATAGAGTAACCAAATAAACACCTTACAATATCTAAATACATATTAAACAGTAATCAAGATATATGTAATTAGTAGCCAAGATTATAAAAAATATTTTTACATTCATTTTACAACCAAAACAATCAGTAATGACTTTGTTACAAATTAAAGACTAACAGGTGTATGAAAGTAACCAATGTAGTTAATCAGCAACCATCAATATAAAAAAAATCAGTATAAAACACAGTAATATTATGTAGTAACCATGGTAATATTACACAATAAACAAGTCAACATTATATACTAACCAAATCCAGATTAGACAGTAACCAACATATATTTACTTAGTATCCATAACATAAAACATATTTTTTTCATGCATTTTACAGCAAAAACAAACAATATAAAAAACATCAATATGTACTTAAAGATCTAACTGCTGCAGTAAGCAAGTCAGCATTAGTCAGTAACTAATATAATATTACTTAGTAACCAAATCAGTATTAGTCAGTAACCAATTCAGCATTAATTAGTAATATTATGCAGTAACCAAGATAGCATTAGTCAGTAACTAAGACAACATTAGAAAGTATAATGTTACACAGTCAGTATACTGACTTTGTTATCAAAACAGTCAGTACACTGACTTTGTTAATCAACATCAATTTTGGTTACTGTACACCATCAAAAATATTACCAACCATGTGGTTAATGGTTACTAATATTAAACAATTATATATTCCTGTAAACAATTAAATTTGTTGTATTGGTTACTGTCAGTCTCCATTGTCTGACAACTGAATAAACATTATAAAGTAACCAAATCAATATTAGACAGTAACCAAACTACATAATCTTAGTAACCATAAAATAAACCAAATTTTTACATGCAGTTTTGAAGGCCTAAATGATAGAATTTGACTAAAAAATCATGCAGTTCACCAGCAAAGCTAGTGATTTTTGATCGTTGATATGTTTCCAATGAAATTAGGCTCCGAAAACGCCAAAATCCGACACTCCAAATTTGACAACATTATACAGTAATATGCTTCAGCAACCAAATCATTATTAGTCAATAATCAATGTAATGGTACACTGTAACCAAATTATTATTAGTCAGTAACCAATGCAACATTAGTTAGTACCATTATGCATTAACCAATCCAGCATTAAACAGTAACATAGACATAGTCAGACAGTAACCAATGCAATGTTAAGCAGTAACCAAGTCAACATTAGTCAGTAATCAAGTAATAATCAGTAACCATTATAATTTTACACAGTAACAAAGTCATTATTAGTCAGTAACCAAAGCAATGATACACAATATCCAATTCATTATTAGTCAGTAACCAATGTAATGGACACAGTAACCAAATCATTATTAGTCAGCAACTAATGCAACATTAGTTAGTACCATTATGCATTAACCAATCCAGCATTAAACAGCAACATAGACATAGTTAGACAGTAACCAATGTAATGTTAAGCAGTAACCAAGTGCATTTTTACATGCAATTGCAATCAAAACATTCATATTGCAATCAAAACATTCATTATTCTTATCGTGTGACAATTTTAAGTGCAAAAAACTTAAGAAAGGTAACCAATATAGTAATTCGTAGTAACAATAGGTAACTATATGATTATAAATTTTAAACTCACATACCTCAGTATTTTTTGATCGAAATTGATGTTGATCTTGAATTCAACAATCACTGCAGTATTTGGTTTCTGATATTGAAAGCGTTGTTGATTTTGTATGTTATTTTCGATCTTAGAGATGTGTCGCGACAACCGGCTTCGTCTTCTCCATCGTTGATCTGCAGTATTTGGCTTCGTCTTCTCCGTCGTTGATCTTAGAGATGCGTCGTTGATCTTAGAGATTACGAGTTTAGTCGCGACAGGAGGCTTCGGGTTCGTATTTTGTCTTCTCCATCGTTGATCTGTTGTTCCGATTTCAAAGTTGCATGATTTTAGGGACGGTTAATTTCAAATATGAAATTGGATAACTGACTAGATAATGACACGTGATTTTAGGCGCATTATATTGTTTATGTTTTATTTTTGTAATTATGTTGTGTATGTTTTATTTTTGTAATTACTTTCTAAATGTTGTATATTAGTGTAAAGAACCCAAAAATAAATTTGAACCGAGATTGATCAATAGACCGATCCGTCCAACCAAATTATAATATTAAAAACATATATAGACTATTTATATTAATTATTACACATTTACAATCAAATTATATATGCATAGTCTTTAACTAAAATTTAAGTACTATGTTTTTTTAAACTTATTCATTAATTTTGCAAATGTTTTATCATTTTAACTAATTTAGAGATGTATTATTACTATGATTAGTTGTATCTTTTAAGTTCAAAATTTTTATAACCGTCGCTATAGTCGCCCTCCGGTTTGCTGGAGAAAGCCGAGCTAGCTTAGATTATTGCTATTTAAATAGTGTGATTTGTAGATATTATATTTATAGACCCCATGGACTTCCGGAAAAAAAAAAGAGCCTCTGCATTTTAACATTACACCAGGGAACATATTTACGGACACATCTTCTTCAGTCACACATCAAAGCCTGGAGGTAACAATGCATCTACATTAGCATTGGCCATTTCTTTGTGTAAAATCATGGCTCCTGTTTTTTCTTTGCCAACCAAGACAGTTACTTGGATTCCATAGTCTCTGATGAATCAAGCACTCTGCATCTCCCTAGGTTGCTCCTGAGCCACCTACATCCAAATATACCAACAGTAGGTAATTAATGCCACTTACTTGCTGGATCCTGGCTATTGGGTTCAGCACATCCATTGTAAGGAACACGAACAAGACAAAGATCATGAAGCAGAATGCAGTACGCAACCTGCGTCCATTATGTACTGCATGCATGCATGCTTGAACTACAAACTGGTGGCCTCTCATAAACTTGGACAACTAAGCTATGCAGTTTTTACATATAAATGTTTCATCAGAAAAACTTCTATATGCATCACATTATTGCTATATATTGGTATTGTTTTAAGTGTTCACTACATTTTATATTTGGATATAAGCATGAAAAAGTAAAGCAAGTGTATACGCAAGTTTGACTGCTTCGTGGTTCTTCTTATTAAATGGTATTTTAACTGCATGTAGCAATACTGTTATCAGTTTGAATTAAGTTCCTAACTATACAGAGTGATCGAAGATAAACATAAAATATGGCAGAACCAAGCTAAACACTAGACATCTCCCGAGTGTGGGTGATCAGAAGATTCAATAAGCTGCTCCTTGCTTACCACATCAAGATTAAGAGGCTTCACTGTTTTTTTGGCAGGATAGATAACATAATGTTGCAAGATGAAGAGAACGTCGAAGAAGATAGAAACCTGGTCATTTTACCAAAACAAATACAGCATATAAGTGCTGGCAACCAACTTCACTACATAAGCTTATTAAGAAAGAAATATGTACACAACATAAAAATGATTAAAATAAGATACTCCCTTAGTCCAGATTTACATTTTAAGCACCTTGAGAATGCAAAGAGAATGGTGTAAAAGGTATGTAGAGTCGCAACCCAAATTATTCACGTGGAATGGAAGTAGTTTCTCAAAATATGACTAATTAATGGAAATAATTATGTTGTTAGGCTTTAAATGATCAGGGGTTAAGGATTACCTAAAGTAATTTAAAACTCTAGGAGAGAGAGAAATACATAATATGTAACAACGCATTTGTGTCTTATTTTTTCTTGGCTTTGGGCAACCAAATGAATAGCAGTTCATCTATTTTGTAGCAAGGAAGAGACTTTGATTAGGACCAACTTTGAAAGGATAAACAACTTAGCACAAAAACCCAAATTACAAAAGATCCGACAGATCATAGAAAATGCGAAATTAATGGTAGTATGTGTTATATATTGCACCTTACTTTTGTGACTTATAATATGTCATATTTGAGTTTGATAAAATTCATCTGTGGATATAATTTAAGTAAGTATAAAAGGTGTAAATTAATGTCCTCAACGTGGAGAATAAAAGAGAATTTTATTTGATTTGTGTAGAAATCATTTGATTAGTGTCTATAGTGAGACATTTAATAAAGTGCAAAATTGTTTGATAAAAATTATTTTTCCTTAGTTCCATTTAATAGAAGTCTATTTTATTTTATTTTTTGGAACAAAAAAAAATATTGAGTTCTAATTCTAATTAATCACTACATTAATACTAACTAGTATGTAACTTACATATTTATTAATCTCGTATGTAACGTACATATTTAGTTTTAATAAGTATGGTTAAATATAGAATTAAATAGTATATTATGCAACTTACATATATGTATCTATATATGTATGTATATATATATATATGTTGATATATATACGTAAGATTAGATATATGCATATGTAAGATATAAATTTACATATATTTTGCACATATTTTTTCTCTCTTTTTGATCTTCTCCAATTCTTCTTACAAACAAATAACTACTACAAAGCAATGTTCTATTGGAATTTTCTGTGAATTGCTATCACAGATAATTCACCAAGGCTTGACATATATCCTAAAGGTATATCGTCTGTAACCCTTAGCAAACTGATCATGGTGGGGCGATAAAGACCTTAAGGACAGGGATCACCCGTGTCATGTCTTCAATAACAATTTTGACTCTACTAAACTATGATTCTAACAATCTTAAGGTCTTTATTGTATTTGTTAGAGTCATGATTTTGGTGAGATGGAAGACAACACGGTTAATTTTCGAAGATAAGTGTCATTTTTCTTGTATCTATTTTAATTTATCAATGGAATTTAATGATAATTAGTAATATATTGAGATATTAAGCTAATTATTTTTATTGATAATTTCCTGTTAGAAGATGGATTGTGGAGAAAAATGAAAGTGAAAAAGAATACAATTTACATGTTTGTAAATTGATGCGGAGAAGATGAAGAGTGATCATCATGGAAAAACACCAAATGTTGATGCTTAGGAATCTTTCTGAAGAGATTATATCCTTCGGATTTAATTCCAAAAGGTGTATTTTTTAACATTAGCCTTTATTTTTATAAATGATAATTGTGTATCATTTTGTATGTGTATATACTTGAAAGTATATGTTTTATGTATTATATCATGTGTAGATGATATTGTATGTTTGAGTATTTTTTTACTTACATTTTGTTATAATAAATTAATTAATTAGTTTTGTGAGATAAGAAAAGTAATTAAAATTTTGTTCATGATGGAATAAATTTAATTTTATGCATATATATATATTTTGATTGTAATATTTTATGAGTAGATAAAATATTATGATGTGTGTATATATATATGTATGAAATTTGAGACAATTATTTTTCTTATACACTAATTGAGATTAATTTATTATGAGAAAGTTGTAGTAAAATTTGAGAAATTTACTTATCTCTATGTATAACAAATTAGTTATAAATTAATTTATTTTGAGAATAAAGTAAATTTATGTTCTTCGTGAACAAAATTATGCATATAAATTTGAGGTAATATTTAGTGTGTAATATTACTTGGTA
Source organism: Panax japonicus (assembly GCA_020205505.1). Taxonomy (NCBI): domain Eukaryota; kingdom Viridiplantae; phylum Streptophyta; class Magnoliopsida; order Apiales; family Araliaceae; genus Panax; species Panax japonicus. Next base: position 36,111,426 of record CM035110.1, on the reverse strand, counting down.
TTTTGTTTGCATGAATTTTGAGATAAATTACTTTGTTTGTGGATATTAAATTAATTATCAACTAATAGTTAGAAGAGTATAACCTATCAACCAAGTCTTCACAACCAGGTACGTGAACATTCATACACACACAACGGAACTATTATCTCTCTCAATACACTAGACATTACATTCCTCCATTGTTAACCTTGTGAACACGCGTACTTACTCTCACGCCTGAGCTATCCCCCGGCGGTCCGGCCGTCAAGCTTGTGGTGTTTATCGTGTTTACTGTGCAGGATCAGGGCGTCTTACGTGATTGGGACGTTGGAGAAGATCTTGGCGTTAACATGAACCATCTACTACAAGAAATGAGTTTCTTTCCTTGTAAATTCAAAAATATATTGTCACGTCATTAATGTTTGTTAGAATCGGATCACATACACAACTGTAAAAAATCAACACAAAAATTTACGTAGTTTTTTAATTTGGGTACGTCCACGAGAACGATGAGAGAAGTTATTTTATTTATAATATGAGTACATAGAATTTTACAATATACGGTATATATAACTGCTACTTCTATCACAACCTTAAATGCTCTAGTGAATTTAAATTTTGAAAAAGAAAGAAGAGTTTTTATTTTTTATTTCGCTTTCAATAGAAGTAAAAATCAAAATGCATATATGTGCATGTGTATGCAAACTAGTGTCACGGGTAAGAGTGTAAATGAGTCGAACTAGAGTGAACAGAGAAAGCTACTCGAATTCGACTCGAAATGATAAATTCGTACTCGAATTCGGCTCGAATTCGAATTATATTTGAACAATTCTACTCAGATTCGACTCGACTCGAATATTTAGTACTCGAATTCGATCCGACTCGACTCGAATATTTATTCAAACTACTCGCGAGCTTCAAATTCAAACTCAAATTTGAGTCTCCGCATAATAACTTGTTTTATAATAAATATAATTATAAATTAAATTTCTTATTTTACTTAAAAATGAGAAAATATATTTATTATTACACTTTACAAATATAAAATCACAATTAAAATTAAAAATAAAATAAAATAATAATTAATTATCCTAATTTGATTTAAATTTGTATATATTATAAGAGAATGTATCGAACATCTAATCGAATATGTATTAACCGAGTATGTATCGAATCATAATCAAAAATTCGAATAGTTTGAATCTTAAACGAGTCGAGTATAACCTTGCACAGATTCTACTCATATTTTTATTCGAACTATTTTTAATGCTCAGATTTGGATCATATTATTAACGAATCCGAGTCTTGCTAGTATTTTTTTGAGTCGAGCCCGAATCGAGCCCGAATTGTGTTGGCTCGTTTACAGCCTTAGTCACGGATCTCATTTTATAAAGATACATAACCTATGGCGTTATGCTAAAGTCTGTCCTCTCCTTCATCAAGGTTATTTTTATTTTTGGTTAGTACATAATGTTTAGTCTTTTGGCTGACGTAAAACGTAAAATGATTATATCTAAAATTGTTTCTAACTCTAAATATATTTATATTAATTTATCGATAGTATCATTATATAACTGTTGGTTGAACCGATTAAAATTAAAATCGGTCGAACACTTCGATTCGATTTGAACCAATAAACTATTTTTTGGTGAAAAATCGGTTGGTCCGGTTGATCAACCTGGTGAACCGATTTTTAATTTTTTTGTACCATTTTTTTTAATATCAAAATTAATTACTTTTAGTAATATTATAACTAAGCTTTATTATGTTTTAGTTCATAAAAAATGAGATTTTTTAAAATTTTATTAATTACTAATAATATATATTTTTATATATTAATAATGTCATTAGGTCAATAACCATTCAATCAATTATTGTAATAGTAACTCATCTATTTGGTACATTTTTCGGTTTGATAAACGGTCTGGTCCGAGTACAAAAACCTTGTCGCCAATACATATTGTGGAGTGAGAATAGTACACAAGATTTGGGCTTTCATCTGGGTCTGGAATTCAGCCTTGTATATCGTGGACTTACCTTTTGTAATAACTCGAGATTTTCTATATAAAATAAATAAGAAATTTTACGTATAATTTTTTTATTTATTTAATGACGAGACTAAGTGTCAAGTAAAGTGAACGATAAATGCGAATATATTTATTACTTGAAAAATTAGAAATAATTTTGGAATTATTAATTTCCACAAATTATATGGTAATAAATTTCTGTAAGCCGAAATGTTTTATTAATTATTTTCCATGAAAACATGATTGGAAATAATTTATGAAGTGATAATTAGATTTATATAATAAATATTTTATTATATGAATTGTTCAGAATAGTTAAGTTAATTATTTTAACTTGATTATTGATGTTGTGTACGAAGAATAAGTCAGTTATGAGATCCAAACCCTGGATTGGGATTGTGATCAAGAGATGAGAATAATAATATTATATTATTTATATAATGATTTTACAGTACCATAATTATGTACTGTGTATGTGCGGACAGATAATATTGAGCAATGATGGTCAATTAGGTCATAGCATATTACCGTGCTGTGAAACCCTAATTATTAAACTCAGTTATGAGATATGACTGAGTAGTGACTGTGTATATGAAGTTAATGTGTATAAGAATATCGGTAATTAGAAGAAACCATAATTTGTTGTACGTCACTAATTAGGACAAACCCTAATTATTATAACCTTAACCGGTTGAAGTTAGAAACCATAACGACTATGTTAGTAACATACACGGATAATTAAAGAACCCTAATGGTCAATTAGAAACTCTAATTGATGACGTTAAGAAACCCTAATTATAGAACCCTAATTTTAATTACCGGGTTTAATTTCGATGTTATTGTATAAGTGATTTAATTTACCAAAGGATAGAAGTTAATTGGTAAATTATAAGAATTAAATCTAGTGATTAAATATTACATTTAATTGCCTTGTACAAGATTGCCCTTGAAATTATATGTGAAATGACCAAAATACCCTTTTTGGCAAAAAAAAAAGGTATAAGAACACTGTGACGCCCCCAAAATTAGGTATACATCACCCATCTTGAGTCGTCAGATACATGGTACAGAATTCAAATACAACTTACTAATACCACTGTCGTGTATAATACGACAAAATACAACTGTGAGTTTGAATACAATAATTGTCTACTAGAGATCATACAAACTCAAAAGGAGTCCTCATTACAATTATTAATACACTATTTCTCAGAATAGTGAGGACTACTAATGCTATCCTCTAGACCGTCACTCCATTCCCCGACTAGTCCCTGCTATGTTCTCATTTCCTGAAGAGAACAGTGAAAGAAAGGGTGAGCTCAACTAGCCCAGTAAGAAATATTATGACTAAGATAATGCAGAATAAATTATCATTAGTCTCCAACAATGTTAAACTGATAAAATATAATAGACATCAAGTTTAACTGCAGCGGAATAAGCAATCCATTAAAAGAGTCAAGTAGAGAGAATTGAATCTACTATCTTTTATGATTTAAAAAGTTTTTAATCACTTTTATCGATGAGACTCAGCTCAATAAATAATCAACATCATTAAATCATCCCTGCACTACAGGCCAAGGATATTCTTTAGTATCACGACCACGAATTATCCATGCACTACGGGCCAAAGATAATCGTGTTTTCATCAACGATCCTGATCATGCCATAAAACAATTATCTTTGCACTACGGCCGAAGAGAATTCATAGCCATAATCATACCAAAAACTGTCCATCAATGCACTACGGGCCAATGAAGACTTTTTCCACATCATTTGTAATATTACGGTCATGATTACACCGCATAATCCCTGGTCATAATCATACCAAGTCCATCTATGCACTACAGGCCACAGATGACTTTCAACATAACATAAACATGAGGATGATGACAATGATATAAGAATTTAATAAAACAAGTTCAAGAATTAATTTGTCCATGAACCAATAACGTCCAAATTGTCCACACGATACTGTTTTGTGGTGTAAAATTCAAGAATGCTCAGAAGAATATTTTCCTGAAAAGATACTGGATGAAGCGCAAATATCAAGGATATTCTACTAATTTCATGGAGTATAGAAGTCAAAACTTTAACCAACTGAGTATAATAAAGAATGGAATAACAACAAAAATCACCATGCATGCGGAACTTCGCACAAGCAGGTTATTCCAACAGAATACTAAATAACGGAACCAGGTCAGGTGAAATTCACACCGACAGGATGTTCCAACAGAATAATAAATGCGGAATAATAAATGATGGAACTAGGTCCGGCGTATAGCACAGACAAGATATTCCGACAGAATAATAAAGACGGAACCAGGTCCAGTGTAAAACACACAGACAGGATGTTCCAACGGAATAATAATAAAGACGGAACCAGGTTCGGTGTAAAACACACAGACAGGATGTTCCAACAGAATAATAGAAGAATGTCACCAAGTATAGGGTAGCCCGCGTATACAGGTTATTCCAACAGAACAATAAAGAAATGGAATAACAAAAGTTCTCTTCATGAATAAGAAAGAATAACACCCCTTACCGTAACAGAAACTGAATATAGAAGTAGTGAAGTAGCAGAATACTCTTCTTCTTTCTCTCTATAATTTTCTCCCTATAGCTTCTCTCTATAATTTCTCTCTCTAGAGTTTCAATGAATTCGTAAGAAAATAATGAAGGAATGAGCTTCTATTTATAGGAAAATGGAATGCATAGTAACTAATCCATGAACGGTCCAGATTGATTTACTTTAATCTTACGGTCCATATTTAAAGAAAAATCTTTTAAATAAAATATAATATATTCTATTTATATAAAAAGATTTTTACTATGCAAACACTATGCAAAACACTATGCAACACTATACATAATAAAATATAATATATTTTATTTATAAAATAACTTTAATAAAGTATTCTGTTTTATATAAAAAGATGTTTCTGTTTTATTACGAATAAAACAAAACGTCATCATCGCTATAATAATTCATATTATTAATCGACAATAATTGAATTAAACTGAGCGACTTCTCACATAAATATCAATAATCAATACCGTGTGCTACTATGCAACAACGCATATTACTGTACTTTTACTACCCAGTAGTTCAACAGTATCAACGGTAAAACTTCCGCCGTTATTTTCAATAAAATATTTTTGTCGTTTTCTCAATCTGACAATAATTCTGTTGTGGGGTCCACCAATAATTGTACCGTCGTACGAATATTTTTTCGACACAAAGAATATTCCCTGACCAATCGAATATAATATAACAACTTGCATACTTTGCAAAATTTATAAATACTACCCACAACTATAATTAATATTATCTCAAATTCACACCATAATATTAAAAAAATTATTTCGAGAAAATTAATTCTTTATTCATAAAATCTGGGGTTTCACAATCTCCCCTCCTTATGGAATTTCGCCCTCGAAATTTACGTACGTACCTAGTATGCCGAACAGGTGAGAATACCTTGACTTCACTTCCAATTCTAACTCTTGAGATATAACCTTCGAGTGTTGAATACGATTCTTCTTATCCAAGATTGTAACACGTATCTCTTCAAACGTTAAATCATCCGCTATCTCATCCGGTTCTAAATTAATAATGTGGTTCGGGTCGTCCACATATTTACGTAATATCGATACGAAAAAAAAACTTTATGAACACGCAATATATTTAGCGGTAAAACGAGTCTATAAGTCACAGTTCCTACTCAATCAAGGATTTCAAATGGGCCAATAAAATCAAGCGTTTAGACTTCCTCTATTCGTCAATTCTTGCTTCTAAAATAACGCCCTCTTGAACCTTCTTAATTCTTCACATTCTTCAGCTCCGAGTGTGTAGCTTGAGCGGCTTTAACTTTGTCGATTAAAGTCGATTCTACTTGTATATTCGTTATCTTCACGTGAGTTCGTATATTCGAACTTGTAAACGCATACGATCTTCTACTCACACGTCAGCTACCATGTTCGCTTTCTCACGATAATATTGCATGGTATGATCGTAATCTTCAACAGCTCGAGCCAACATCTTTGGCACGTTATACGTTCGTTTTAGGTGAAGAAAATATTTGAGGGTTTAAGAAATGGGTTTTGTACTGGTGTCAATACCAAATTCGATTTCACGCTCTGGGGTAAGCTAAGAAGTCTTCAGGAATACGTCAAGAAATTTATTAATGATAAAAATATCATTCAAAACTGTTACTCCCATTCAAGACTTGGATAGTACGTCACATTGATACCAACTGTGACTTCTATCCCTTAACCTAGATAGCACCTCACAATGATACCTATCAACTTGTTATCGTTATTCACGACGTCGCCTACAGAAAGTCTGGCTTCGGTCCATTCCACACAAGGAAGTCATCAACAAAAGGATCGGGGCTCTTTACTTATGGCTTGATATGACAATGATTGAATTTAGTGGTTTGGTTGCTTAAATTCGCATAATAGGTTGGTTAGGAATATGAAAGCTAACAACCTTACGAAAAACATGATGAGTAGTTAACCAATCGTTTCCTAAAATAGCATCAAAGATAAGTATTTTCAAAGAGACAAGATCAACACGTAACGTGAAAGTGTCGATTTGAATCAAATAAGATTTATAAACAGTGGAGGTAACGAAGGTTTCTCCCAATGGAGTTTCAATAGATAAATCAAAGTTTAACTTCTCTGGAGTTAAGTACAAACATTGAACACAACTAGGTGAAATAAAAGAGTGAGTAGAACCGATATCTAACACGGTATAGACTTCGTAAGAGCTTATGATTAACTTACCCGTGATAATTTTATTCAGGTTCCTCGTCACGAGAGAAAAAAAAAACGCTCTCTCTTAAACTACCGGCTTTGGCTTGTCTGGGACATCCTTTGGCATCATTATCCCAGCTGGAATTGACTTCATCATACGACAGAATCGAGCTAGGTGACCTTCTCTTTCGCAATTAAAGCATGCTTTGGACTGCTGCGTACAGTTTGGACGGATGTGTCCCTCCTGTCCGCATCTGAAACATACGACCGGTGGTCGTTCTTCTTCCTTAACAACGGTTATTGGTGCTGACGTCTTTACGTCATTGTTGAACCTTCTCTTCTTGAAATGTCCATTCTTATAATTTTGGCCATGATTACCACCGAAGTGGTTACCATTCTTGGTATGATAATTTCCCCCGCGATGGTTATCATTGTTCCGATGGCCGTTGCCACCGGTATGATTATTATCGTGTTGCTGGTCATTACCTTTTGGTTGTGATAACTCATTATCGCGCTCCACTAACTGAGCTCTATTCACAATATCTGAATATAAACAAAGTTTATGATAAATGAGGTATTGACGTATATCGGGTTTCAAACCTCGCAGAAACATTCGCGTCATTCGCTCCTCATTATCGACCAAATGGGATGCAAACCGGGACAACTCCGCAAACTTAGCCTCGTACTACAACACGGTCATATTGTTTTGCTCCAGCTTGATAAACTCTACCTCCTTCATGTGACGAATACTTTCAGGAAAGTACTTGTCGTTGAACAGCTCTTGGAACTTCTCCCAAGACATCTTGAGTGCATCAGTCTGGGTACGTTTTATAGATTCCCACCAATGATCTGCTTCTTCACGCAACATAAAGGTGGCAAAAGGAACCTTTTGCTCCTCGGAGCATCCCAAGATATCAAATATCTTGGTGATCTGCTTTAACCACGTCTCCGCCTTAAGTGGTTCTGGCTTTCCTAAAAATTCTGGTGGTCCCAGCTCCTTGAACTGCTTAGCGGTGACCAACCGTGGGTTGCCATTGTCTTTACCTGCATTATGAACAGGAGCCGCATTCTCCCGTTGTTGCATGAATTGCTCCTTAAACTGCTTAGCGGTGACCGTCCGAGAGTTATCAGTATTTCTACCTGCATTTTGGACAGGAGCTGCCTTAGCCTGTTGTTGCATGAATTGCATAAATCCTCTGACCATCCCATCATTCACCATTTCATCGGTGTTATTATTTTCATGAGGAGTATTGTCCTCTAGTTGCACATTATCCTGATTATTGATCTGTGGAGACTCAACGGTCTCCTGTGCTCCATTGATAATCTCAACATTCTCGGATGCCATTTTCAAACACTGCCACAAAACAAAGATTAATTGACATTTAACATAATATCTCTAAACTTTGACCAACTAATTTAAATACAAAATAAATTTAAGTAGGTCATACTAGCGAAGGAATTCCCCGTCTTTCCCCTCCTAGTTCTAGTCTCACATCTTAGCCAGGGATCATATCCCTAAGCTCTGATACCAACTGTGACGCCCCCAAAATTAGGTATACATCACCCATCTTGAGTCGTCAGATACATGGTACAGAATTCAAATACAACTTACTAATACCACTGTCGTGTATAATACGACAAAATACAACTGTGAGTTTGAATACAATAATTGTCTACTAGAGATCATACAAACTCAAAAGGAGTCCTCATTACAATTATTAATACACTATTTCTCAGAATAGTGAGGACTACTAATGCTATCCTCTGGACCTTCACTCCATTCCCCGACTAGTCCCTGCTATGTTCTCATTTCCTGAAGAGAACAGTGAAAGAAAGGGTGAGCTCAACTAGCCCAGTAAGAAATATTATGACTAAGATAATGCAGAATAAATTATCATTAGTCTCCAACAATTTTAAACTGATAAAATATAATAGACATCAAGTTTAACTGCAGCGGAATAAGCAATCCATTAAAAGAGTCAAGTAGAGAGAATTGAATCTACTATCTTTTATGATTTAAAAAGTTTTTAATCACTTTTATCGCTGAGACTCGCTCAATAAATAATCCACATCATTAAATCATCCCTGCACTACAGGCCAAGGATATTCTTTAGTATCACGACCACGAATTATCCATGCACTACGGGCCAAAGATAATCGTGTTTTCATCAACGGTCCTGATCATGCCATAAAACAATTATCTTTGCACTACGACCGAAGAGAATCCATAGCCATAATCATACCAAAAACTGTCCATCAATGCACTACGGGCCAATGAGGACTTTTTCCACATCATTTGTAATATTACGGTCATGATTACACCGCATAATCCCTGGTCATAATCATACCAAGTCCATCTATGCACTACAGGCCACAGATGACTTTCAACATAACATAAACATGAGGATGATGACAATGATATAAGAATTTAATAAAACAAGTTCAAGAATTAATTTGTCCATGAACCAATAACGTCCAAATTGTCCACACGATACTGTTTTGTGGTGTAAAATTCAAGAATGCTCAGAAGAATATTTTTCTGAAAAGATACTGGATGAAGCGCAAATATCAAGGATATTCTACTAATTTCATGGAGTATAGAAGTCAAAACTTTAACCAACTGAGTATAATAAAGAATGGAATAACAACAAAAATCACCATGCATGCGGAACTTCGCACAAGCAGGTTATTCCAACAGAATACTAAATAACGGAACCAGGTCAGATAAAATTCACACCGACAGGATGTTCCAACAGAATAATAAATGTGGAATAATAAATGATGGAACCAGGTCCGGCGTATAGCACAGACAGGATATTCCGACAGAATAATAAAGACGGAACCAAGTCCGGTGTAAAACACACAGACAGGATGTTCCAACGGAATAATAATAAAGACGGAACCAGGTTCGGTGTAAAACACACAGACAGGATGTTCCAACAGAATAATAGAAGAATGTCACCAAGTATAGGGTAGCCCGCGTATACAGGTTATTCCAACAGAACAATAAAGAAATGGAATAACAAAAGTTCTCTTCATGAATAAGAAAGAATAACACCCCTTACCGTAACAGAAACTGAATATAGAAGTAGTGAAGTAGCAGAATACTCTTCTTCTTTCTCTCTATAATTTTCTCCCTATAGCTTCTCTCTATAATTTCTCTCTCTAGAGTTTCAATGAATTCGTAAGAAAATAATAAAGGAATGAGCTTCTATTTATAGGAAAATGGAATGCATAGTAACTAATCCATGAACGGTCCAGATTGATTTACTTTAATCTTACGGTCCATATTTAAAGAAAAATGTTTTAAATAAAATATAATATATTCTATTTATATAAAAAGATTTTTACTATGCAAACACTATGCAATACTATGCAAAACACTATGCAACACTATGCATAATAAAATATAATATATTTTATTTATAAAATAACTTTAATAAAGTATTCTGTTTTATATAAAAAGATGTTTCTGTTTTATTACGAATAAAACAAAACGTCATCATCGCTATAATAATTCATATTATTAATCGACAATAATTGAATTAAACTGAGCGACTTCTCACATAAATATCAATAATCAATACCGTGTGCTACTATGCAACAACGCGTATTACTGTACTTTTACTACCCAGTAGTTCAACAGTATCAACGGTAAAACTTCCGCCGTTATTTTCAATAAAATATTTTTGTCGTTTTCTCAATCCGACAATAATTCTGTTGTGGGGTCCACCAATAATTGTACCGTCGTACGAATATTTTTCCGACACAAAGAATATTCCCTGACCAATCGAATATAATATAACAACTTGCATACTTTGCAAAATTTATAAATACTACCCACAACTATAATATTATCTCAAATTCACACCATAATATTAAAAAAATTATTTCGAGAAAATTAATTCTTTATTCATAAAATCTGGGGTTTCACAAACACTAAACCTAGAAATCCTTTGATTCGATGTTATTTGATGCAATTGATTATTTAAAGTTGTTTAATAGGATGTTAATTGATGATATGGGTTGATAAATCAAAGACCCATAACATCAAAGTACACGAATTTGAAGATTTAAGAAATTTGGAAAATTTCATTTCTGTGATTTTTCGTCAAATGTTATAGCTTATAGATCTTTGATCGATCATGATTTTTGTTGTTTTTAAGTTGTTATGTGTAGCATGTTATATGGTCTTTAATCTGCAAAAAGAATCAAGTCCATATCATGTATAGATTAGAAGTTATAGATGGTCAAACATGGTTGACCGATCATGATAAACTGTTTTTGGGCAGTCTGTAATGAGGGAATTCTCGTCCACTTTTTGTGCTTTAAAAGGTCTGGGCTTTTGATATGTTGTAGTGCACTGAGTTAGGAAGCCATAGGCTTTGGAATGACCTCATTCCGACCTCGGATGAGGGAATTACGGTGATTGGAAGGAAATGTGTCAAATTTCTCAAAACTGAAAGTTAGCAGCGGGATGTGCTATTCGGGACACTATTTTGATCAGTTAATATTTCCAAAACCTTCTGGGCTTTTGGTATGTTATAGTACACTGAATTACCTTTCCATGGACTCCAGAACGGACTAATTCTGACTTCGGAGCAAAGAGTTATGACCATTCAAAGTAGTCGCGTCAAAACTGTCTAACCAACTCGGGGCAGTCACCTTGAACGAATTTTCCGGAATTCTTTGTTTTGAATTTGGAAATGGTCAAAACCTAAAAGTTGTAGCCCCAGAAGTTAGCTTCGCGTGGGCTCAAGAATCGCTCAAAAATGTTTTGAAACGAAAAAGTTATGACTTTTTTAGTGAGAGAGGGTAAAGTTGAAACGAAATTGAAAACAGTTATGAACGTCCACTTTTGACGCACTGTTTGGGCTACCTAATGAACCCTAATTGGGTAATTCATATTTTTTAAAAATAGTCTTACATACCATGTATAAAATATCCAAAAAAAATTAGATTAATCAGAGTTATGAGCAATGCGTTAGAAAATCGCAAAGTGAGCTATTGAAAAATTAGTATAAACCAAGTCCCTCGTCGACTAAATTGAGAACTTCACCATTTTCTAAACCTATAAATAGAAGGGCTTGGCCTTTGTTTCATTCACCAACAATAAGGCCTCCAATTTTTGAGAAAGGCTTCGTTGTGGGAGGACTTTTTATAAAGATCTCCTTAGTTAAATTTTGGCGTGGAAGTGCGTATTCAGTTTGTGAAATTCTTATTTCCGGGTATGTTTTTTATTTAATTTTTGTAATGTTATCATTTTAAATGTTGTATTTAATTGTTAGTTAAAGTTTGAATTTTTGAAGTTTAGTTAGTTTGTTAATAAACTAGTTAGTTTACTATGTTTATTTTGGCTTGGAATTGATTATGTAAATGAGTTATTTGTGATGACTTTTAATATTTTGTGATGAATTTTATTAATTAATTATTATTAATGATATTAAAGTTATTTAATGATTATATTAACTAATTTAGTTTTAAAATGATTTTAATATTATAAAAATCATTTTAAATGAAAATAAGGCATTTAAAAATATTTTAAGTTATAAAATATAACTTTTAATATTGAAATGATAATTTTATTAATAATTAAATATTAATGATATTAAGATAATGTTAATGATATTTAGTTTATTTAATAATTACTATTAAATAAATAGTTTAAAAATGTTTTTATTTATTTAAAAACCATTTAAAGACTTAAGGATTTAAAAATATTTTAAGTTATAATTAATGACTTTTAATATTTAGATAAATAGCTGAACGTTATAGTTAATTATGATTTCGATATTTGAACGTTATAGCCGGCCAAACTAGCTGACTTGAGAACCGATTATGAAGTTTTGAAGAACACCTATAGTAACAGTCATACCACTATAGGCCCTTTAGTGACAGATTTGAATTATTTGAAATTTTTCAATTTCTAGAAATTTCGAAAACAATTAAAAATAAGATGTCTGATATTTACAGATGTTGAGGTATAGAATAAGAGTCTTAGACTCAGTATTTACCCGATAAAGCTATCGGTACGTCGACAAATGTCAGACCTTATAAAAGAAAGAAAAGGCTACTGTAAGAGCATGGATGAGATATTTGAAAAATGTATAAAAATATTTCAAGTATAGAATAGGAACTAAAAGTATGATCACTGTGATTATGTGATTAGACTATGTGCTGACTGTAATAGACAGTACTATGTGTTAAGATATATTGTTCTAATCTAACGAATGATATGATTAATGATAGGTTGTGATATAAAGAGAAAGAACCTAAGTTGAGATTTGTAATCAACGAATCAGGCAAGTATCCTACTTTTGTATTTCCTTTATGCAATGGACATGAGTAAGAATGTTTCAGAATTATTCTATTCCTGTACAGATTATGTACGCTTTGATTATCAACATGTTAATTCAGATATATATATTCTGTTCATTGATTTCTAAATGGTTATACAAATGTCCCCACTTGGATAATCATGGCATTTATTCACATGTTGATACACCTTTGTCAATTACCCGTATATACATATATGTTGAACTACATATTATTGTTGAGCAAGATTAAAAACCTTCGGGTTTGGAACCAGACATGTATGAACATTTCTATATGGGAAATTTTTATGCCTAAGGCGGATAGAGTGAGCGATGAATTTCGTTCAAGTTATGTTGTATTGATTAATACAAGGTACAACGGGGCTGATCACCCTCTGTGCCCGTAGGTTATGACGGTTTGAGGATGGATTTCTGCTAAACTTTTTCGAAAATGAAAAAGAATGTTCATAGTATGTTTCTTAAACCCTATTCAAGGGTAGAGCCAGAGCCAAATTTAAAGAATTTTAAAGAGAGTTGTTATGTGAATTTTTTTTATCAGTACAGATTACTTCACAACTTTTAATTCGTTGTAGAAGTGTTATGTAAAAAGAATACTTATATTCTTTCAGCTTATATATATAATTGCTATTACTTGCTGGGCACTCAAATGCTCATCCTTGCTTAAATTAAATGTTTTCAGTTATGTATGAGCAACCTGAAAGCTCAGGCATGAACAAGGAGAAAGGAAAGCTGTTCGAATGAGTTATATTATGAGTTAATGGTTATAGTTAGTATTGGTATCTATTCAGGTATCGTATGGAATGTATTTGAAGGTCTCGTACCTGGGGAGTAAACTTTGATGTATGTAAATTAAGTTTGAATGTAATATTATTATTGCATTATTCAACTTATTAAAATGGTATCGTGAAGCACCAAGTTCGGGTTTCAAGTACCTGGATTTGGGGTCGTCACACCTTTTCAAGGGCTGTTAGCCCTTTGTTTTATGGAAGATTTACATATTCTATTACATTTTAAAAAAAAATTACAACAATAATGCACTCATATAATAATTACATAACTAATACACTTTCATATTTATTTATATATTCTAGTGTAAGTAGGATTCCTTAATTTAGGAAATTATTATTCAATTAGAATTCCTTAATTTAGGGATTAGTTATAGTTTCTTCTCTCTTCTTAAGTTATTTAAAACACTCATCTTGCTCCTTCTTCCGTCCCTCGCTCCACCGTCCTTCCTTTTCCGGTCGCCCCAGTTAGTAGAAACTTGTTATGATTCTTCGTGTGCTCATTGGCTTTGTGAATTGGAATATCACAGTCTTCGCATAAACAAGATTTTGTTATATATGTACCTGGCAGATATCACAGAGGGGGAATTTTTTAGCCGAAGGTTGGAGGAGAGAGAAACGGTGTTTTCCGGCGAGTTTATTGGCGTGGTGGACGCGTTGGTCACAACCATCGCAAAGGGCGACCTTGTCGGCTGAGCAAAAGACGGATGCTTGGTCTTTAGTACAGACGTCGCACTGGATCTTCATTTGATTGTGAAAATAATAGACAGATCATTGGTATTCACACTTGTTATTTTTTTATAGTGTAGTTGGTAGCCAAACATTTATATTAAGGTAAACAATTCATTATTATTAGGTTACCAATTTTTTTGAACGTGATACAGTTGGTAGCCAAATTTTCATGCGGTGGGTATCCAAATCTTCATAACTAGGTAACCAAAGGCCTCCCCAATTCAGTTTGATACTAGTACAACTCCTTTTGCGCAAGCTGCCGGACAGTCTTTTTATTCATCTCCGTCTTCGTGTTTTGGTGGTGGTTGTTCTTCGGCTGGCGCCTGGCAGTGGTGGAAATGAGGGTATTGTGGATGATATGAATATGTATTCATATTCAGGTCAAATGTGTGGTCCAGGAATTGAGCAGAATTCGGGCTTGTCTTCTTCAATTAACATGAGCCCCGCGGATACATCTAATTTGCATTACTAATCTGGTAATTAAGTGCATGTCTAACTCTCTTTTTTTCATCACTTTTTAATTATTAATATGGTATATATTGGGATTCAGTACAAGATGAAATTAATTCAGTAGTAGAATTTATTAATTAGGTAACCAATTCTGTTTTATTAAGTTTCCAATTTATTTTGCATGTAATACAGTTGGTAGCCAAACATTCATGCAGTTGGTTGTCAAACTTTCAGATCAAGGTAACTAATTCATACTGCAGGTGTGAAGGTAGATTGATTATCTTGGTATAAGAGTTTGGTTACCTTGGTATAAAAGTTTGGTTACCAATTCAGTTTTTTTAAGTTATCAATTTCATTTTTGAATGTGATGGATTTGGTAGCCAACCATTCATATAAAGGTAACCATTTTATTATTTATGAGTAACAAAAAATTTTTATTATAAAAAAATTTTCAGAACATTAATAGTTACATTTATTTATTTTTAAACTTTTTGTAGGGCGAATCTTCTTCTTATTCTCATTGGCGTTTTGGATAACGGAGATTCGCGGCGGTGTAGCGGTGGACTATTATTTCAAAGTGTATGTGAGGGAGATGAAGATTTGAATTTGAATATTTAAATTTAAATTATTATTTTGAATTTGAATTTATTTTTGTTGTTAGATCCAAATATTTAAATTTGAATTATTTATTATGGCAGTTATTTGTCTTTGATTTTAGGTTTTCTTATTAATGTGAATTATACTATTTTTATAATATTTACATTCTTTTTATAATTATTTAGTTGTTACACTTTTCTTGTAATTATTTTCTATTTGTTTTATACTTATGCAAAGGACCCTTTTTTTTATTGAATTGCACCGAAGCCCTTTCCAAATATGTAAATCACTCCAGAACTGAGACTGACGATTCGAGCTGAATCCCGACCCAGATCACCTGTCTTCTCTCTCATTAGACTCAAATGGCCACTGCGGAGGTTATGAGAAAAACCCTACAATCAATAAACCCCTCCCTCCTTAGAACCCTAACTACCCATAATTGCCACCTCAGTGCCGTCGCTACTGCCGGATTACCGGTACCAGACGACCCATCTTCATCCTTCACCTTCTCATCCGAACAAGATGTTCAAAGCAAGAATTCCGACGAGAGTAATGAAAACATTTTTATTAAGGCGCCTAAGACGCCGCCGTCATCATCGGTGACGATGCCGATGTCGTTCATGACTGGATCGATTGTGGGATAGAGGTTTTATAAGAAGGTGACGACGAGAGAGGCAGGAGATGGAAATGGATGGAATGTAATGCTTGATTATAGAACCCTAAAGACTCCTTGCAAGAAGCCTCTCAAGTGCCCTTCTCCTTCTCTTGCTTTGGTCGTTGCCGCCGAGTGGGATTACCAAGTGCTCTCTAACCTCCACTATGTTTATTGTAGTTTTGGATATAGGGAAAGCTCATACGAGTCTTGATAGACTCCACGGCACGCTTGCGTGAGGTGGTCGTCGCCCGGACCGTTTCTAGCACAGTTGTTGGGTGAATTGCTTGCAACACCTTAACCCCTCGTCTATACTTTAGACGGTAATCTTGGTACAATTGCTCGCGTTTGAAAATCTGCGTTGAATGGACACCAACGACACCTTGACCCCTCGCTTATATTGAAGCGGTAATCTTGGTACAATCGACGATTGATGCGGTAGAAGACGCCACACACAACTATGAATTGTTGTATGATAAGTCAAAATTGAATCTCAAAGAAAAAACTAAGAAACTACTAATTTCTTAGGAATTCTTCAAAGAACCAAAAGTAGAGAATAAACTCACAAATATATTGAATAATAATAATGTCTAATGTATATAATTACATAACTTGGACCTCTATTTATACTACTCAAAAACAATCCAAATCCTAATAGGAATTAATAAATTATAACCCTAATTTCTATAAGGAAATAGAAATCAAATTGAAAAAGAATTCTAATTTAAAACAAATCCTAATTACAATAGAATTTAAAATTAAGAATCCAAATAAAAATAAAATCCTTCTGTTGCCGTGTAAAAATCCTTGCCGCGTGAAACTGCCAATCCTTTTTTGAGATCTGATGGCCCCACCACGTGACATTACTTTATGCTTCACGTGAACTTGATGAGGAAAAAAAAACGCTGATGTATGCTTGCTAGGCCATCTGTCATCAAGTCTCCTACTCTCCTTAATTGTGTAAATTGTCCACAATTTTTTCCTGGGAAATTTTAAATTTACAGTTCTTATAATTTCACATATTCTTTTTTCAATATTTAGTTTCATTTATTAGGTGATTTGCTCGTGCTATGTTTATATATTACTAGTGGATCACATCAAAATTGCAACTTTCTATTATTTGGAGGTTTGAGTGATGTATTGGTTGTTGGAAAAAGAAGCAATATTAACAAAGCAACATTAAAATTGGAACAACTTATGTGGAAACCGAGGCGTAGCAAATCTACTGTCCTAAAAAGTGATTCCGACTCACAGGTCGTAACCTCATGTACAGATGGGCATTCGGCGTCCACTATCCACGATTCAACGGCGAAATCTTCAATTGCGTGTACTCACATAAGAAGGCTTTGGACTTGTCCTTGTGGATTGCCCATAAAATAGTAACGGAGTATATAGCATATAGAGGAGATGATTTTATGTTTTTGTGAGTTAACTCGTAAGAATCAGATTGGTATTTATAGGAGAAAAGATGAACAAAACGTTGGGAGAAAATAAGAACGTTAGAGAGAATGTGGTGTACGTTGGGGAAATTAACGTTGCGCAGAACGTCGGAGAAAAACAGAACGTGGTGTAATGGAAGGAACAGTTCGGAACGTTGGGCTAGGTTTACGACTTAAGAAAATAATAAAAAATGCATTAGGGATTTTAACAAAACATAAGGCTTTCTAACCGAAAGTGTCCAAGAACCAAGCTTGGCTCGGCCCAATTCTTAGCCATCCTCATGTGCGCGAGCCCATCCATTTTTTCTCAACCATGCTACTAAGCTCAACTTATAAAGTACTAATATACACATGAAAGGTTCTCAAAATAGGCGATGTGGGACTTTGCCAAAACTAAAAATTTTGAAGCACAACCAACATTGGTTTGATGTTATTTGATTAGAGTGATAAAATTTCATTTTACTCCAGCCAATTGCAATGTTTTTGGTTTCTGAGTGTGTTTGCTTTGGTGATTGTAGGAAGCAGATGGAATCAGGCCATTTACAATGCCTCTGATGAAACTTGCATGTTCTGCTTTGGAAAGGGTTCCTGTCACGAGGCCAAAGATAATTGATTATTTGATAAAGAAGTTTCCTCAAGATTTAGTATTTTGTCGTGCTCCTGGAGATAGTGTGCTGACGAGTGGTGTCCTTGGTATGTATATTTCTTATAATTCAAATTACTTTATTGTTTGTTACACATTTGTCAGTTTTGAGTCTATACCCCTTTTACTTGCAAACTCTATGTTAATTTAAAAGTTATGCAACTTAGAAGTTTTGAGTCAATATTAAGTTATAGAATTTATTTTGTTTTAAGCTCTTCACCGACGTAAATTGCCGTGCTCCAATTTGCTCTCTGCATCTCAATATGCTCTCAAAGTTCATACATGAAAATTAGCAGCCACCTATTCATGTCCTTATTGGTCCTTTAGTATTCACTCCTCAGGGTGTAGGATCAAACCAACCAAGATCAATTGGTTCACAGCGAGCATAGTTGTTAGCTGCAAATGCTAACTAAGATGGTGAATTTCAAAATAAGCATACTTCTTTTATGTGCTGATATTTTCTTTGGTAGATTGTATTAAATCCATGAGTAGAAGCTTCTACCCATTTTAAACATTTAATTCTAGATGGATCATGGGATCGTTTTACCCTAATAATATTGCAACATAGCTATTTCAATGTATCCTGTTCTTGGGAGTGAGATTTATTGGATGTGTAGACCCACAGCAACACCCATACCCTAACTACAAATGATCTCTCTTCATTTGCAGAACGGCAAGTGGAGAAAATTGATCCTTTACTTGCTTGGGTGGAATCTGAATTTGGCTTCAAGCCTGTTGTATACTCCAGTTTTTTTGGTGGCAAGCAGGAGGATGGACTTCTAAAGGCCATTGAGGGCCTTCTTAAAACTATAAATGACTGTGAACTGGCAGCGATTGATGCTCTTGCTTCAGCGGCACACTCTTTAATTATTGCAATTGGACTCTTTCGTGGGAGATTGCAGATTGAGGAAGCAATTTAATTGATTAGACTTGAGGAAGATTTGCAGGTAGTCTCTCTCTCTCTCTCTCTCTCTCTCTCTCTCTCTCTCTCTCTCTCTCTCTCTATATATATATATATATATATATATATATATATATATATATATATATAGTATATCACATACACAGACACTCACTAGATCACTCGTCCGTGCACACACCCACAATTGGGTCATCTCTAATGGATATTGCTTGGTCTTACAAGCCTATTTTTTTTCTCCTTTTTTTAACATCTTTGCAGGTTGACAAGTGGGGTCTAGTTGATGGTGGTCACGATCTTGATGTTGCTCATCTTAGGGTTCAAATTTCATCTGCTGTCGTGTTCCTTGGACTTTCTAGAAGGTTTTGATTTTCTGCACATCTTTCGTTCTGAATAAAATAGTTGCATCAACTTCCTTTCTCAGTTGGTTCTTTTTCTGTTAGTTGTTTATTATGTCACATGATACTGGAGTCTTGTAGTAAGTTGTATTGTTGGCTGACTCTATGAAAATCAAATGATCAGTCAATTTTTTTACTGAAGGCCCTACGTTGCTTGAATAATCTTAAAACCGTTTATACAATGATACAAATATTTACTGGAAATGTCTTTTGTTGAATTTCATCCATTATAATGCAAGAGCTACGTCTGCTCGACCGTCTCCAATGACAAATGAAGAATCCTATTTATCTTGCTTGGTTGTAACTTGCAAGTCATCAAAACATTGAGATATTGCAGACCTACATGTCAGGGATCTTCTTGGCAGCACCTAATGCAAACTGGTGGCTGTTTCTTGATATCACAATAGCAGCAAGCTATATCACAGTTATTGTTGCATCCTATCACAAAAGGACCTTAACCTTGTCAGTTTTGTAGGGAATTTAAAAGTTTTCATTCTCACTTTAATCTGCCAACATTTTAGTTAGATAAAGGTCGACAATTCTCAGGACTACTTGGCAGAATGATGAATCTTAAATTAGAAAGTTGTTTTGGTTTGGTTATGTACCTGTTATGGTAATGTATTGGGATGGTTCAAGAGTTTGGGGGTTTATGAGAAATGGAAGCCGCGTGCTTGCTTCAACGTTTGTCCCAACCTGAATGCAAAGCATACAGCCCAAAAACCAAGCTACTGCTACCAACTTCATTGGTTTAGTAGCCGCAATCAACATTGTTTGATGTTGGAGTAGCTGTTGAGTTGGTAACATGTTCTCATAGCTGTTCCTTATATAGTTGGCATTGCTATTAAAAATTAGTTAAAAGAGGTAACCCTTTCGATATGACTCAAAAAACTACATACTATATCTTTTCAATATATGAGAGGAACTGTATTTTGAGGATCACACAATGATTGTGTTACTATAAGAACTCTTCTGGGAAGATTCTCTACTACCGAGTCTTATTTAAGACATA
The DNA here is from genome assembly GCA_020205505.1 of Panax japonicus. Lineage (NCBI taxonomy): Eukaryota > Viridiplantae > Streptophyta > Magnoliopsida > Apiales > Araliaceae > Panax > Panax japonicus. The sequence goes on along the minus strand of CM035110.1, from coordinate 36,090,706 downwards.
CTATAAATGGATCAAACCTGTTGCATGAGGAACATACTATCAGCAAATGCACCCAAAAGAAAACCCCTATAGTCTGATTATCAGCAATCCTGCATCTCATTTTGTTTATTTTTTGGAGGTAGCCTTTAAATCACAGCGGTCAGAGGACTTGGCTCACCAATCAACCAATCTCTATGGGAAGAAATTGTGTGAATAATTGCAATGACCAAATTAGATCAATTGGGAAAAGAACATTAATGAATCCTGCTCTGAATCAAATGTCAAATGTCAGCTCTTAAATTTAGAGTCAAATGTCATTATTGAATCCAGAGATGTTGAATTCTTTGAACACTTATTAACTAAAGGTAATAGGTTTCAAAACCCACCTAATGGTGAAGCACTAGGAGAACCATCTCAAGAGATTGTTGAGCAACCTAGTTCACAAATGATTGGTCAGCAATCAAATGAACAAAGGAAAAGTAAAAGGAAAGCAAAATCTTTGGGACCGAATGAGATCGACTCTCAACGTATTTCTTTTTACCTTGTAGAAGGTAATAGAGATGAAGTTGTGAGAATGATCCATATAGTTCTTCAAGTGGAAGATGACCCAAAGACGTTTAAAGAGGCTATGGCTTCTAGACACGCAGTTTTTTGGAAGGATGCTATTAGAGATGAAATGGATTCTATAATATCAAGCCACACTTGGGAGCTTGTTGATTTGCCTTTTGGTTCTAAATCTATTGGGTGTAAGTGGGTGTTTCGTAGAAAGTATCATACCGATGATACTTTGCACACCTACAAAACTAGGTTAGTGGCCAAAGGCTTTCGACAAAAACAAGGTATTGACTATTTTGACACATGCACCAGTAGCAAGAATAACTTCAGTCCGAATAATGTTTACATTAGCTTCAATTTATAACTTATATGTTCATCAAATGGATATCAAAACGGCATTTCTCAATGGAGATCTCGACGAGGTCTATATGGAACAACCAGAAGGGCAAATTTGTCCTACCAGAAAATGAACATAAAGTTTGTAAATTAGTCAAGTCTTTTTATAGTTTAAAATAAGCACCTAAACAATGGTATGAGAAATTTGATAAAACAATTTTATCATATGATTTTAAACATAATGTTACTAATAAATGTGTTTATATCAGAACTTGTGATAATTATGTCGTGTTAATTTGCTTGTATGTTGATGACATGTTGATTGTAAGCAATCACATGGATGGAGTTACAGAAACGAAGAGGTTTCTGTCTTCTACATTTAAGATGAAGGATCTTGGACAAGTGGATACAATCCATGGTATCAAGGTAGAAAGAAATAGTGGGGGGATATGTATTGAGTCAATCTCATTACATTGAGAAAGTGCTAAAAAAAATCAGTCACTTAAAATTTAAATCAGTAAGTTCTCCTTTTGATCCAAGTATCAAGTTAATCAAGAACGATGGAAGAGCAGTAGCTCAATTAGAGTTTGCTAGTGCTATTGGAAGTCTTATGTATGCAACGCAATGCACAAGACCGGATATAGCATTTGCGGTTAATAAACTCAGTAGATTTACCAGTAACCCAAGTATTGAGCATTGGAAGGCCATTGGGAGAGTTCTTAGATACCTTAAGAGAACTAAAGATTTAGGCCTGCAATACTCAAAGTTTCCTGGTATATTAGAAGGATATACCGATGCTAGTTGGATATCAAGTCTGGGAGAAAATAAATCCAATACAGGTTGGGTGTTTACCTTAGGAGGAGGTGCAATTTCTTGGAAATCCAAGAAGAAAACTTGTATAACACACTCAACTATGGAGTCGAAATTTGTTGCTTTAGCAGAAACTAGAAAAGAAGCCGAGTGTCCGAGGGATTTTCTTATAGAAATTCCGTTGACTTCTAAGAATACAAGTTCAGTCTCAATTCTTTGTGATAGTCAAGCCACTTTGGCTCGAGCATATAGTGAGAAATACAATGAAAAGTCAAGACATATTAGTCTTCGACATGATTATGTGAGGAAATTAATCAAGGATGGGATTATTTTGCTCACATATGTAAGATCTAGTGGGAATTTGGCCGATCCATTCACCAAACCTCTGTCAAGAGAAATGGTGATAAAAACCTCAAATTTAATGGGGCTAAAACTCCTAAATTAATTACCAATAACGGCAACCCTACCTAACACTATGAAATGAGTAGTTTTGGGTTCAAAGGGTAACAAGTTATTGAAAAGTGAATGCTTAGTACTTAAACTAGTATGGCCACTTGAGATAAAAGTATTGGTTGACATAGTTGAAGGGTTGAGATTTAATCTCTTAATGAAGTTCAGTTAGTGGAACAAGTGTCTAAAATATGGCAAAGACACTGAAAGAACCTCACCTATATGAACTTAGAAGTGGTGCCGCTTCGATTGAGATTTGAAGTTTATCTCATAAAAGTTTATTATGAATGTTGGATCAACTCATGGCCTTACGAGAGCTGAGCGTGTGATTGTGTGAAATATGAGAATTCTTTGTGTTTATGTGTGTGATGTCATCGATATTGTCACAAAGAATAACAAGTTCAAAGCTTTCATGCTACTTGGGATTTTGACTTTGTTTTGTGGCATTTACACTAAGGTAATATTCAAATCGAAAGATATATTACTGTATTCATAAACATAGTTTGATTTTTTGGAGAAATTTTCATATTTAAATAAGTGGGGGATTGTTATAAATTATTCAAATAAGAAAATAATATTTCTTATTTAAAAAATAGTTATTAAAAGGTAGTTATTAAAAGAAGTTGTTGGTAGTTATTTTCTATTATAAATATATGAATTTTCATATTGTTAAATGTGCTGATTTTTTGTTGTTCAAACTCTTTTTCTATCTCTAAAATTATCAAATTCTTATCTCTCATATTCCTACTTTGAAGTTTTTCATTATTTGCTAAATGCAAAACTTCTTAAGGCTTGTCATATCCACTAAGACTATTTGCATTCATCCTATAGCAATCTCAAGAAGGAGAGGGAAGCAAATATTGCTTTTAGGAAAGCGATTTTATGCGTTTCAAGTCATTTTTCTACTTCAAGTTTATTTGTGTTCTTGGTTCTTTGATCCTTATTTCCATATTTTACTAACAGTAAGTGTTACAGACGTCAATCCTAGCCTGCACTGATATTGTGCGGTGCCTAACACAGAGCACTTTCCCCATTCTGAAATCTACACTCTAAATTATGTATGGGAAGCAAAACATAAACTTGAAAAACCAAAATTATGACATGCTTTTATAAGTATTTTAAGAGGAAAAATCTCTGGTCTCATGTACAAAACAAGTGGCAACAAAAGAATTATTCAAGATCCTGAGCCCAAATTTAATTTTCGCAACTTAGAAAAGTTCTCCCTTCATTCCTAAATATGTGACGTTAAAAGGTTTATGAATAGAGATTAAGGAAATTAAAACTCCTAAAATTACTCCATTTAAATTAATATGTATTACCAAAAACACCCTTGCATGGATAAATGAAAAGCTAAATTGTAGGTGATAAAGATGAGAGAGACATATTGTTAGAGGATAGAGAAAATATAGAAATTAAATAGAATATACGATAAGATATTAAAAGAGAGAGAAAAAAGTAGCTTTGGAAAAATAGGAGAGAATTAAAGAGAGTATTAAATGTTCAGGGGTAATTAAGGAAATAATGTAACTAATTCTCCTAGAAAACCTAGAACGTCATATATTTAAGAACAAAAGAACTATCCTAAAACGTCAGTTATTAAGGAATGGAGGGAGTACTACAAATCCCAAAGCACAACACTATTTCGGAAAGTAGCAAGAGGAGTCGGTTTATATTTGTGGTAAACAAAATACCAATTAAAATTGAAAGAAAAAGATAATACTCCTTAAATACCAATGTAGTTTATCCACATTGAATTTTCAGCACACTGAAAAAATAATGAGATTTGTTCAAGTTTGTATACAGTATTTTAAGATAATCACCCCACCCAAAATTATTTATTTTTATTTTTAATAAGGATAAATAACAATGGAAACATAAGTAAGAACTACATGACAAGGTTTTGAACCTCCAAAAAAAAATGAAGGACGGGGGAAAACTAATTTTGAACAAGGGGAGTAAAATTTCACTTGTACATAGCTAATAAAGCATGTCATGTCATCAACTTAAATGTACAAATGAATGGCAAATGATATGCAAAATTCCTAACTAATATATAAGTACAGATATATAAATACATACATATATGCAAAAGGCATTCTAATTCACAGAAACATGCAAACAAACATAGAGCATATTTTATTATATTTTTATGGGCATAATCATAACTTATAACATGAAATACGCATTGCAGACAATAATAAAAAATAAAGATTTTTTTTGTATTACCGATTGGCATGAAGAAGAGCAGCGGGGCCCAGGTATGACTCAGGATTCCACCAATAGCTAGGGCAAGATGTGCTACAGCAGGCGCACAGTATACACTCGTACATCCCGTCCAACTTAGCCCTATCTTTCTTAGTCTGCAAAATCTCTTTCCCATCCTTGGATGGCGTCTTCCTCTTCAACCACGGCTCAATACTCTTATACTGATTATAGAAATTCGTCATATCCACAACCAAATCCTTTATCACAAACATATGCGGCAACGGCGTTATCATCGACGCCGACGACCCATCCGGAATCTTGGTCAGGCAAGCCAGCCCATTACACCCATCAATGTTCATCGCGCACGAACCGCAGATCCCCTCCCGGCACGACCGCCGGAAGGTGAGGGTGGGGTCCTCGTTCTTGATCTTGATGAGGGCGTCAAGGACCATGGGCCCACAGTCCTTGAGATCGATCTGGTAATCCTTCAATTCGGGCTTGGTTGGGTTGTCCGGGTTCCAGCGATAGATTTGGAAGGTCTTGAGGGTGCTGGTGGATCGGGCCTTGGGCTCCCTCTTCTGGGCATCGACTTCGGACGCATGGGCGCGGGATATGATCAGTTTTGACGCCGGCGAGGATTGAACCCTAGCCATAACTCTACGAACGAGACCCGTCGCCATTGTTGAGAGATTTGAGTGAGAAAGAAAGTGAAGAATGAAGACGATGATGAATTATTGAACACTGGAAGAAGTGATTTGGTTGTTATTTTGGGTTGAATTTGGGATTTTATATGTAAAGTGGGTCCCCGTCAGTGGGAGGATGGGAATCGTAATAATGATGAAAATATAAAGGGTAGTTTTTGAAAAAGGGTGGCAATTGGGAGGTATAATTTAGTATCGTGGCGGTCATTGGGTAGTTAAGAATTGTGGCGTTTCAGCAGCAAACGCAGGGCTCAGAGAAAAGGTCCTGCTCCGATACCTGTCAAATAAACAGAATTCATATTTTTTCAGTTCATTCTGAAAATTCCCAATTAAATAAAAGGTCAAACTATTAAATATTTAAATCCCAGCACAAAAGTCAATAATTTGCGAGTCATACAGAAATTTTTAGAGAAACAGTGTACTATATCAGACACCGACTGAACAAAATAGACACAAAGAAGAAAAGGGTTTGCCCTAATTTAAAGCCTCAAAACAGACCTTAACGATATCACTAAAAAACTAATCTTTTCTAAAATTATATATAAATTAATTATACATACACGTTGAATATTATTGATGGAGCAAAATAGGGTAAGAGATAAACCTGTAGATGAAATTCGACGGAGGCGATGGAGGAAACCAAAATCTAAATTAAAACAAGAAAAGGGCTTTAAGGGTATCGGAAAAAATGGATCCTACCAGCGAAGAAAGATATAAAGAATCGTGGTACTTCTTCAGCTGTTGAAACAAAGAGAAGGAAATACTCCAGAGGAAAATATTACAAGGGAGACGTTTGCTCTCATTCCTCTTCCTATGGAAATAAAATACTCCCTCCGTCCCAGCTGCTTACCTTTTTAATAAAGAGATTAAAATGATAATATTTAAATTTTTATTTAATTATATAATTTTGTGGACATTACTAGTGAAAAATATAATAATTAATAATAAAAGTATTATAGATAAATTATTATAAAAAATAGATCATTTAAGGTAAGTAGACATTTAACTTGGGACTATCTGAAATAGAAATAAAAAAATTTATTTCAAGACGAAAGGAATAATAAACTAGAAACGGATTTCTTTATTCCTTTTCCCAATATTTCAACTTCCATTTATGAGAAATTGTCAATTGGAAATACTCCATTCAATGTGAGGAATAGTTAGCATAAAGTTAATTTTAGTCAATTGATAAATACTGTGTTGACATGCGTTACTAAGAAGTGATTTCTATCTGCGTGTGAGCACTACATTGGTCAATTGACCTATGAAATTAACTTCATGGTAATCGAATCCGTAAATGCCACCTTTCCCCCCCTTTTTTTACTTTACTTTTCTTAAAATAATAAGGTTTGCATAAAATATTTTATACTTCTACTTCATAACAATCATGCACACAAATCATATTGTCTTTGTTAATATTTGAATATATTATTTAATATTAAACTTTAAATAGTGAAATTTGTTATTTAAGCAAAGTGTACGTAATTAGGGTGACGCATATATTCAAATAAAAAAAAAGACAAACAAAAAAGAAAAACAAAAAGAAAGAAACAGAGTTGTCATTTTCGTTTTCATATGAAGGTAATATCTTACTCTACATAAGAATTAATCATTGTTGGGTCGTGATATTTCCTATCTTTGGGCCTGCTCATTTAATCAAGCTATTGGGCATTTAGTATTAATCCGTGAAAGTCGTTGGACCCGGTCATCATATTATTTCCGTTTTAACCTTTAAGATCGGGTCATTTTAGTGGATCGACCCATTAGATATTTTAATATCTGTTATTTTGACTTGCAATGATGAAAAAGCATGACGGTTGACTAAAACTCCTGCCACGCATTAATGTGGATGGGATCATAGCCGGCCGACGGTAGAAAACAGTGGCCAAAGGCAGTGGATAAACTACATGCAGTCGGCAGACCCCATCAGATCAAAAGGGGTGTCAGGTAGTAGTGGGTGGCACAGTAATCCAGGCGGGGATAGTATAACCTAGCAAGGAAGTCTTCATTAACAGGTACGTTCTCATACCTTGATAGATATTCGTATTCTCTCACATACACACGACCAAGGATTATTAGAAGGACCCAGTCGTGTGTATGTGAGAGAATACGAATTCAGGAGATCTCCGTTCGAAGATTCATGGTGGGGCCAGACGAAGATTAGTTTTCGGTGCGGATAAGGAGCGGGATCATGATCAAGGACATGCGGAACGCTCACCGACCAGGACTTATCGTAGAAGTAATCAGGAAGATAAAGCTGTGACAACCCCAAAATAGGTCCATTCCATCCAACCCATTCTGAGTCGCCAAATACACATGGTACAGAAACAACTACAACTTTTACCACCCATAAGCTGTGAGTTTGAATACAAACATTATCATCTAGATAATATCCACATGCAAATAAATCCCCATCATAATTATTGATACATAATTTTACAAAAAAATGGTGAGGACTACTAAACAACTCTCTCTAGAACCTTCATTCCATACCCTGACTCGTACTCGCTACATTCTCGTCTCCTGAGAAGAAGAAAAATGGAACAACAAGGAAAAGGGTGAGCTCAACTAGCCCAGTAAAGAATATTATGACTAAGATAATGTACAATAAATTATCCTTAGTCTTCAACAGGGAAAAATCTGATAGAATACAATAGACAACAAGTTTTAGATCAACAACTGCAGCGAAAACAACAATTCATTAGAAGAGTTAAGTAGAGAATAAAATCTACTAACATCTATGAATTTAAAAGTCCATCATCAATATTTTATCCCTGTAACATCAATCAATATATATCTCAAATCAAATCAAATATTCATCTTTGCACTACAGGCCAAAGATATTCATCAGTTGGTCATGTTCATCTAAACACCTGTTCATCTTTGCACTACGGCCAAAGATATTCATCAATTGTTCATGTTCATCTCAACACCTGTACATCTTTGCACTACGAGCCAAAGATATTCATAATAAAATCAACCATCTTTGTACTACAGGCCAAAGATATTCAGTAACACCGTCATTTAGGACTGAGGATGATGAAAAATATTTTAAAAGAAACGAATCCAGTGAAACAAAATAACAAGTATTAAGGATTCGTACTCTAAACAATCCGAGTTCAAAAATACTTCATAAATAATTATACTGAAGTAAAATTCAAGAATGATCAAAACATAGATCCAATCAAAACTAATATCCAGAATAGATATTTTGGACAAAAAGAAGAAATTTTATTTTTTGGTGAATAGTGCCGTATTCGTGAATAGTGCCGTATTCGTGAATAGTGCTGTATACGTGAATAGTAACTCCGACACCAAAAGATAGAAATTTCACAAAAAATATCTTCACGCTTCGTGAATAGTACTCGTGAATAGTAACTCATGAATAGTAACTCATGAATAGTAACCCCGACATGAAAAAGTTTCAAATTTGATAAAAACTTCCAACCAATATTTCAGCATAATGATATTGAAGAAATAATATCATTTGAGAAGAAAATAACATCTTTTACCTCGAAAGACAGTACTTCTAGTTGAAACACCGAATATAGGCTATGACTTGAACTTGCACCGTATAGCAATACTCAAAGTATACTCAAAATACTCACAAGAATACGCTCGATAATATAGAGAGAGAAAACTTCAGTTTCTGGTGTGATTTTCAATTCTAACCTAAGCACCTATTTATAGGAAATTGCTTAAAACACCAAAGCAGAAAATTTAATAAATTAATAATATATATATAAATATTCCTACGCACACACTCTAGAATCTGAATTCAGCAAATACCAACACATTCAAAACCCACTAAAATGACAAAAATGTTTTTGTAATTAAAAATATTTTAAACTTCCAAAAATCAATTATTTCGGAGCTTCGAAACTTCAATAATTCACAATAAATAGCTCTTTTGTCAGAAAATTCGAATCTCGCGAGTTTTTATAGGAATTTCAATTCTCTACAACTTTGCAGAAGGAAGTTTTTTCAAATTCCAAACAGAAATTGACCGAAATCCACAAACGGGCGATTTTACAGGCTATAATCAAATTTCAGTCAATAATTGTGTCCACCAACACACAAAATATGTGTTAAACATTTAATGCCACAAAAATACTCTTCCTCCTCATATACTCATATATCCCACATTCATCGTAAAATATCATCACTAATATATTATTAAAATAATATATTTAAATGAATTATTTTATCAGAAAAAGATAAAATATTAATTTTCAACAATTGTCACATTAAAAATTTTCTCCATCTATATCCACATAAAATCAATATTTTTCTCATCATATAAATCAATAATTAATTATTCACAAATAATATTACAGAATCACAATACTAGCAACCAGGCCGTTCCCAGGAAAGAGGGGGCTTTCCAATAAGAATTTCTCCTTACTGGCGCGCAATTAGGTGACCAAACCTCTCCTTAGGCAGAACTTTCTAGACATTGCCAATAATGTTATCTAATAATATTATTCAGATAATATGAATTATTTCTTCGATAATGGAAAATACTGTGTAATGACAATTATTGAAACAACAGTAATATAAAATATCAATGCAGCAATTATTGAATCAATAACATAAAATACTGAACAGTAATTACTGTAACCATTATTGAGTAGTGCCTTCTTACGTAATAATCAATAATTGGTGCAATACCGTGTGCTACTGTGCAACAACGCGTATTACTGTGTTTTAACCACCGGGTATTCCAACAGTGTAAACGGTAACAACTACGCCGTTATTTTATAAACAACTTATACTTGTCGTTTTCTTCATCCAATCGCTTTCCGTTATGGGGCCCACAAAAGACTGCGCCGTCGTACGAATATTCCCCGACAGCAAGAATATTCCACGACCAAACGAATATTCCCCGACAACAAGGAATATTTTATAACCACCTGCTTATTTAAAATATTTGCGCATTAAACCCATAACTAACCACATTAATTAAATTCATCCTTACTATTTCAAAAAAAAAAATAAAGGAAATTCCTTTTTATTTAAAAAATTTTCGGGGTCTTACAAAAGCCGCCAAGTTGGCGAAGATGGCAGACGAAGCAGATAAGGCTTTGGAGGTTCTGTTGAAGCAAAGAGAAGATATAGCCGAGCAAATGCTTCGGGTGGCAGAATTAAGGGACGAAGCATCTAGCTAAGTCCACGACGAGACGGTAAGGAGCCGGAGCATTCCGCGCATGTTTCTAGGGATCGTTCTCGAAGTAGGAGGAGATCGAGGAGCAGGACTCCTGTGGCCTCGAAGAAGGCACTGATTGTCGTTAGTTCTCAGCATCGAGACAATGATAGACGAAGAAGCAGGTCGAGGGAGATCATGCCCGAGATTGGAGTAAGAGACTATCAACGGGATCATTCTCACCATAAGGACAGAGTTGTACATCGGAGTAGATCAAGAAGTCCCACCAGGGCAATAGGATCGACAGGAGGAGGTCGATCCTCTCAAAAACAGAATGTTGTTCACGAGAAAGAGGTCTCCCCACGACCCGAAGGCATTAATTTTCTGGTGAAGGAGTTGAAAGAGCTCAGAAAGTAACTGGCTGAAGTTCAGCAGGTGAAGGACGCTCCGGGAAAAAAGGCATCCCCTTTTTCCTCAGATATCCTCAAGGAGAAGGCGGATATCACTAAAAAATTGCCTCGCATGGAAAGTTACGATGAGACCGGGGATCCTTATGACCATAGCCAGGCGTTCGACCGGCTAATGGACTATTATGATTTCACTGACGCTGCCAAGTGCCACACTTTTGTTACGACGTTGAGGAAAGATGTGAGGCAGTGGCTGGGAACTCTACCGTCAGATTCGATATCCTCTTGGACCGAGCTTTGTGATAAGTTCCATGCCCGTTTTGGGAGTAACCGAAGAAGAGGAAAACCTACGGGTTCTCTGGCACAGATCCGGCAGTTTACCAGCGAATCTTTGGGCCAGTATGTAAAGAGGTTCAGAGAAGCAGTCGGTCAGGTGTCTGACCTTAATGATCTCCAGGCGGTGGGTTTGTTCCAGAATGGGCTGGATCTGGTAAAGTCTGAAAATTTAGTGAAAAAGTTGATGTTCCACCATTCGAAAAGCTTGGCCGAAGCCTTCGACAAGGCAGAAGGCTATATTGTTGTGGAAGAAGCTATGAACAGCCTGAAGCATCCTCCTTCGGACCAATTGAAAGAGACAATAGTTCCTAAGGCCGAAGTTGATCAGAGGAGAACGGGGGGGTATAATGATCGGCCAGAGGGAGGTTCGAAGAAGTATAATAACTCCTGGCGTCAAGGAAATAGTCGTCCTCCTGTCACAGCCCCCAAGGTGAATAAGATCTACACCAAACTGAACACTGATAGATCGGTAATTCTGGATTAAATCCGAAATCAGCCTTTCTTCGAGCCACCCCGTGATAATTACCGAACAGGACAGGGTAACTCTCGTAAGTATTGTGGCTATCATCAAGCCGCGGGCCATGACACTAACGAGTGTTGCAATTTGAAGGATTTTGTGGAGAAGAAGATTAAAGATGGCTTGTTGGTACAGTATGTGGCCGCGAATAATCAACAGAATATCAACCGTACTGTCCAAACGGTTCAGACGGCTCCAGTACCGCCACCAAGGCATGTCATCGATGGGGAAGTTGATAGGGAAGAAGAGAAGGGCTTACTTGGATTCGGTCATGACTGTGACAGATGCTCCCCTGAAGATTGACAGGCCATTTCGAGGAACCATCATATCATTTACTGACGCAGATTATCCTTCGGAGCCCATCGACCCTCATGAAGGGGCCTTGGTGATCACAACACAAGTGGGCTCGGTGGACATGAAGCGCATGATGATAGACAATGGATCTTCAGTGGATATTTTATATGCCCATGCTTATCAGAGGATGCATCTTGATGGGCAGAAAATGGAGGTCGGACAGGAGGCTCCGTTGTACGGCTTCAGCAACGATCCGGTCAAAGTTGCAGGCACTATTGAGCTCCCGGTTATCTTCGGCACAGCACCCCAGCAAGTAGAAGTAATGTGCAAATTCTATGTTGTGCTCGTAGATTCAGCTTACAACGCTATACTGGGAAGACCTACCTTGACTGCTCTCCAAGCTGTGACCTCCATCCCTCATTTTAAAATCAAGTTTCTCACGGCGCATGGAGTAGGAGAGGTGGCTGGGGACTTGGATCTGACCCGACGATGTTACCGAAATGCCGTTATTTCCTCTGGAGTGGGGGTCAGCAAGCAAAAACAGACGATGGCGATTGAGATTGAGCCCTTCACTGAAAGTAGTTCCGAACCAATGGTGATCCTTGCAGGGGGGACAGAGGAGGTCGAGTTGATCTTCGGAAAGTCAGACAAGACCGTAAAGATCGGTTCGGGTCTACGCGGATATTTTTGCATGGGAACCGCAGGACATGCCTGGGGTAAGCTGGAAGATAGATGAGCACAGTTTGAATGTAGACCCCTCGAAGAAGCCAGTTCGGCAAAAAAGGCGGATCTTTGCACCCGAGCGACAAAAGATCATTGATGAGAAATCGCAAAGCTGTTAGCTGCCAACTTCATCTATGAGATTGATTATCCCGAATGGATGGCGAATGTGGTGTTGGTGCAGAAGCAGAATGGAAAATGGCGGGTTTACATCGACTACACCGACCTCAATAAAGCTTGTCCGAAGGACTTTTATCCTCTACCCCATATCGATCAGCTCATCGACGCCACTTCTGGGTATGCATTACTAAGCTTTATGGATGCTTTTTCAGGTTATCATCAAATATCCAAGCGTAAAGAGGACATCCCAAAGACCGCATTCATTACACACCGTTCGGTGTACGCCTACAAGAAGATGACTTTTGGCCTTATAAATGCCGGAGCCACCCACCAGAGAATGATGAACTTCATCTTCGACAGGTAGCTGGGGAGGAACATGGAGGTCTACGTCGATGACATGATCGTGAAGAGCATGCAGGTTCATAAACATTTGGACGATCTAGAGGAGTGCTTTCAGACTGTCCGTCATCGTCAACTGAGACTCAATCCGGCCAAGTGCACTTTCGGCCTCTGTGCAGGAAAGTTTTTGGGTTATCTGGTCAGTCAGAGGGGCATCGAGGCCAATCCGTAGAAGATCCAGGTCATTCTTGATATGAAGACTCCTTAGTCGTTCAAGGACGTTCAACGTCTGACTAGCAGGATTGCAGCTTTGAGGAGGTTCATCGCCAAATCTGCGAAGAGGTGCCTTCCTTTCTTTGATACATTGAAGGGGCCGAAGAATGCGAAGACGTTCCAGTGGACTTCAGAGTGTGAAGATGCCTTCCAAGGCATAAAGGCGTATCTTTCTTCTGCTCCTTTATTGGTGAAGCCCGCTCCAGCGGAGACCTTATATATGTACCTTGCAGCAAGTTCGTTAGCGGTTGGAGCAGTACTAGTTCAGGAGATCAGTGGAAAGCAGCATCCGGTCTATTATGTCAGTCATGTCCTGCGAGATGCTAAAACCAGGTATCCAAATATTGAAAAATTTGCCTTTGCTTTAATAATTGCTAGCAGAAAGCTTCGGCAGTATTTTCAAGGTCGACTCCTGGTCGTCTACACGGATCAGCCATTGAAGAAGGTGATGGGCAAGCCAGAAGTTTTCGGGAGACTAGCGGCGTGGACTATGGAGTTGTCCCAGTTTTTCATCAAATATCATCCTCGAACAGCTATCAAAGGTCAAGCATTGGCCGATTTTATTGTTGAATATACGTTCACCGAAGCAGATGCCGAGTTGCCAAAAGCTGAATCGTCCGATCGAGCAGTGGCAGTTCTTCAACAAGGTCAAAATTCTTGGACTCTATATGCAGATGGTTCCTCCACCCTGACTGTTAGTGGGGCAGGAATCATCTTGACAAGTCCAGACGGATTCAAAGTTCAGCAGGCCATTAGATTCGGATTTAAAGCAACGAACAACGAAGCCAAATATGAAGCAGTGCTAGATTGGCAAAGAGTTTAGAAGTCCAAAAACTTATCATTTACAGTGATTCTCAGTTGGTCGTCAAGCAGCTTTCGGGAGATTATGAAGCTCGTGGAACTCGGATGATCCAGTATCTGGCGAAATTAAAGGATCGACTTCAGTATTTCGCTTCGTATGAATTTCAGGGCATAGAGCTTAATGACAATTCCATCGCCGATGCATTGTCGAAGTTGGCCACTACGGATGCTGATGTTTTCAATGGATCAGTTTACTTGGAAGTTCTGCAGCAGCCGAGTGTTCAGCATGAAGCAGTGATGTGTATCGAGCGATCTAACTGCTGGATGAACCCTACATCGAGTATTTGGCAGATGGCGTCCTCCCTTCGGATCGGATGTTAGCAAAAACGATCAAGTACAAGAGTGCCAATTTTGTTCTTATTGATGGGGATCTGTATCGATTGGCCTTTTCCTCACCATTACTGAAGTGCCTGGTCCCATCCGAGACGGAATATGCTCTTCGGGAAGTTCACGAGGGTATTTGCAGTGATCATATGGCTGCTAAATCTTTGTCTTACAAAGTATTTCGGCAAGGATACTGTTGGCCTACAATTTTCAAGGAAGCTACATAGTATGTCAAGAAATGTGAAAAGTGCCAGCTCAACAGTCCGATCGCCACCGGAAGAGCTATACTGATTTTATCTCCTATACCCTTCGCTGTCTGGGGGGTAGATATATTGGGTCCGTTGCCTAAAGCTAAAGGTCAGGTTAGCTTTGTCATAGTTGTTATTGATTACATGACTAAATGGGTAGAAGCGAAGCCACTTCGGTTAATAACGGAGCAAGAATGTCTGAAGTTCATAAAAGAGTCCGTAGTGTTTCACTTCGGAATCCCCAGAGTATTGATATCCGACAACGGACGCCAGTTCGTGGGATCAAAATTTGAAGCATTTTTAAAGGAGTTGGGGATTCAACATAAGAAGACTTCGGTGGCTCATCCACAGTCAAATGGGCAAGTTGAGGTGACCAACAGGACGCTGCTGAATGGGATCAAGCGCAGGCTGGATGAAGCTAAAGGAAGATGGCCAGAAGAGCTGCTCAGCGTGCTATGGGCTTACCGGACTACACCGAGGACCACCACGGGAGATTCACCTTTTCGACTAGCCTATGGTACTGATGCCTTAGTCCTTGTTGAAATCGGATCTCCAAGTCTTCGGGTTAATCAATACAAAGAGATCTACAATGATGAAGGACTGAAGGCCAATTTGGATCTGCTGGAAGAAGTCAGAGAGGTTGCTCTACTTAAACTGGCTGCTTATCAATGAAGAGTAGCTAAGCATTATAACAAAGGAGTCAAGCTTCGTAGATTCGAAGTAGGAGACTTCGTCCTTAGAGAAGCCGAAGCTTCTACACCTCAAAACACGGGAAAGTTAATGCCAAACTGGGAAGGGCCGTATGAAGTGATTGAAGTATCAAAGCCGGGCACTTATCGGTTGAGGTCATTAGATGGTTCCGAGATCAAAAACACTTGGCATGCTGGCAAACTTCGAAAATACTTTCAATAGAGATCAAGTCAATTCATCAGAAGTCTGTATATTATTGTTCATTATCAATAAAAAGTCACTTTTTCACTATTGATCCTGGTCCTATTTGTCCTACGGTCACTCTAAGACCCCAGTTTTTATAAATAAAGATGAATTTTCATAATTATTATTTTTGAATATTATGGAATAAATTTGATAAAATATATAGTTGTGGATAATATTTATAAATTTTGCAAAGTACGCAAGTTGTTATAAAATATTCGTTTGGTCGGGGAATATTCTTTTTATCGGGGAATATTCGTACGACGGCACAATCATTGGTGGACCCCACAACGGAAGTATTGTTGTAGTTAGAAAACGACAAAATTATCTTTCTATAAAATAACGGCGGAGGTGTTACCGTTAAAACTGTTGAACTACTCGGTAGTAAAAGTACAGTAATACGCGTTGTTGCATAGTAGCACACGGTATTGATTATTGATGCTTACGTGAGAAGTCACTCAGCTATACTCAATTATTGCTACAGTAATTGCTGCATCATATCTCTTATATTATTGATTCAATTATTGTCACAGTATCATCTGTATAATATGTTATATTATCTAAACAATAATTGAGACGACAAGTTATAAATGATTAATAATTGTTGAAAGATTAAATATGTGTTGATTAAAAAAAATAATAAAATGATTTATGGTAATTTTTATTCAATCCTTGATGTATATAAAGAGTCTATTATTAGACGTTTGTGGTAAGTTTAATTATTTATGGGGGGCCATATGTCATCATCTAAGAGTCTCTTTCATAAATAGTAATTACCTTCGTAAATAGTAATTACCTTCGTAAATAGTAATTACCTTCGTCAATAGTAAATACTTTCGTAAATAGTAATAAATCTTCTATAAATAGAGGCCTAGGGCTTCATTATTTTTCACGAATTCGTTCAAGCTATAGAGAGAGAAAGTATAGAGAGAGTAATAGATAAAGAAGAAGAGTATTCGGTTACTACACTACTGCAGTATTCAATCTCCTAATACGGTAAGGGGTGTTATTCTTTCTTCTTGAAGAGAACTTATGTTATTCCATTCTTTGTTATTCTGTTGGAATAACCTGTAAAAGTGGCATACCCTATACATGACCTGTATACGCGGTGTACCCTATACTTGGTGAAATCCTTATGTTATTCCATTTCTTATTATTCTGTCGGAATAACCTGTATACGCGGTTTACCCTATACTTGGTGACATTTTTCTATTATTCTGTTGGAACATCCTGTCTGTGTGTTTTACACCGGACCTGGTTCCGTCTTTATTATTCTGTTGGAATATCCTATCTGTGTGTTTTACACCGGATCTGGTTCCGTCTTTATTATTATTCTGTTGGAATATCCTATCTGTGTATTTTACACCGGATCTGGTTTCGTCTTTATTATTCTGTTGGAACATCCTGTTGGAATAACCTGCCTGTGCGGTCTATCGCATGCATGGTGATTTCTTTTGTTATTTTATTCTTTATTATACTCAGTTGGTTAAAACTTTAACTTCTATACTCCATGAAATTAGTAGAATATCCTTGATATTTGTGCTTCATCCAGTATCCTTTCATGAAAATATTTTTCTGATCATTCTTGAATTTTACACCACAAAACAGTATCGTGTTGACAATTTGAACGTTAATAATTTTTGGATAAAATAATTTTTGAACTTGTTTTATTGAATGATTATATCATTGTCATCATCCTCATGTTTATATTTTGTTGAAAGTCATCTGTGGCCTGTAGTGCATAGATGGACTTGGTATGATTATGACCAGGGATTATTCGGTGTAATCATGACCGTAATATTACAAGTGATGTAAAAATTAAAAATCCTCATTGGCCCGTAGTGCATTGATGGACAGTTGTTGGCATGATCATGACCACTAATGAATACACAAATATTCTTGGCCGTAGTGCATGAATAATTGTGGTCGTGATACTAAAGAATATCCTTGGCCATAGTGCGGAGGTGATTCGATGATGTGGAATATTTATTAAGCTGAGTCTCAGCCATAACGATGATGAAAAACCTTTTAAATCATAAAAGATAGTAGTTTTTATTTTCTACTTGACTCTTTTAATGGATTGCTGGTTCTGCTGTAGTTAAACTTGATGGTTATTGTATTTTATCAGTTTAACACTGTTGAAGGCTAATGATAATTTATTCTGCATTATCTTAGTCATAATATTTCTTACTGGGCTAGTTGAGCTCACCCTTTCTTTCACTGTTCTCTTCAGGAAATGAGAATATAGCTGGGACGAGTCGGGGAGCGGAGTGATGGACCAGAGAATAGTATTAGTAGTCCTCATTATTCTGTTAAATAGTGTGACAATAATTGTATTGAGGATTCCTTTTGAGTTTGTATGATCTCTTGTAGACAATTATTGTATTCAAACTCACAGTTGTATTTTGTCGTATTATGCATGACAGTGGTATTAGTAAGTTGTATTTGAATTTTGTACCATGTATCTGACGACTCAAGATGGGTGATGTATACCTAATTTTGGGGCGTCAAAGTCACTATGGTGTAAGGAGGTATGGTAGGACTCGCTGGCCATTCGATGGCAGCCCATTTGTTGTTCTACCCTGAGTGGTAGACAAAGTGAAACAACCCGGGTCAAATCCCGAGTCCGGAACAAATCTTGGGTCAAATCCCAAGTCCGAATCGAATCAAATCCATCCAAATAAGGCCTCAAATCACTGGCCCAATAGTATCTTCTTGGGTTATCTAGCCCACCACAGGCTCTCAAAAGGTCATGACTTGAAGGTACTATTGGTAGTAACTTTATTTCCTTATATACAGACAAATTTTTTCCCCTATCTTTCGATGTGGGACTGGGGTGTTACAAACTCCCCCACTTAAATTTCTGACGTCCCTGTCAGAACCGATCACACACACGGCCCAAAGATCTTTGCCTCTCTAGCCATTGTGGGATAATACCGGCTGGCTTCTTGTCCTCACCTCCGGACCTTCATCTCTCTATTGTGGGATAATACCACCAGCCTTTGTGTCCCCACCTCCGGTAACCCGATCGGATGACCCGACCCGAGCTTTCGAGAGTCGGCTCTGATACCATATGAAACAACCCGGGTCAAATCCCGAGTCCGGAACAAATCTTGGGTCAAATCCCAAGCCCGAATCGAATCAAATCCATCCAAATAAGGCCTCAAACCACTGGCCCAATAGTATCTTCTTGGGTTATCTAGCCCACCACAGGCTCTCAAAAGGTCATGACTTGAAGGTACTATTGGTAGTAACTTTATTTCCTTATATACAGACAAATTTTTTCCCCTATCTTTCGATGTGGGACTGGGGTGTTACACAAAGGATCCTATATTGATTTTACCAGGGTGGTAAATCAATGGTCACTATTGATCCTGGTCCTATTTGTCCTATGGTCACTATTGATCCTGGTCCTATTTGTCCTATGATCACTATGGTGTAAGGAGGTATGGTAGGTCTCGCTGGCCATTCGATGGCAGCCCATTTATTGTTCTACCCCGAGTGGTAGACAAGGGATCCTATATTGATTTTACTAAGGTGGTAAGTCAATGGTCACAATTGGTCCTTATATCTTGGTCCTTACATGATTGTTTCACCCCGAGTGGTAAACAAATGACCGATCTCACACTTCGAAACCGATGAGTATGTATTACTTTATTTTATTTAAGTGTTGAGTTCAGTCCTTTCAGTTCAGTTAAGTTAAATTCTGTCCGTGAAATTCAATTCACTTCGTCTCATACATTAACTATTATATCTCTTAACTGATTCACTGATTAGGTTCATTTTTACTGATATTGAATTATTGACGAGAAACTAACCGAAAACATAGTTCACAATTAAGGAAATTAAAGATTCATCATCAGGAAAACTAAAACATTTATTCGATCTATTCATTCATAAACTAAATACACCAATATAGAAACATTGACAACCTCCGTATATAAAATTTTCGAAATGATCCCAAAAACCTAAACAGTTTAAACAGATAAATTTTTACATAAGTCAGAATGAAAGCAGGAAGAACATCTAGGCACCACCTTCGTCTTCGGAGTTGAGCAAAGTTGGATCCAGTTGAGCAGCAGATAGTTTTTCTTTACCTCGCTCTCGGCAGTCTTCATAACCCTCCGAATAAACCTTCATTATCTCGACATTGATTTCATCTGAGTCCCTGTAATCTGCCTGAATCTGCTTTCGCAACTCCTCGGTCAGAAGAGGACCCCGTCCCTCAAGCTCCTTTATTTTATGACGAAGTTTATGGCGTTTGTTCTTATGTCTCCGCTCTTCGCCCTTGGCCTTCGATTGAGCCTCGCCAAGTTGAATAGCAGGCTTCGGTTGGCCGAAGAAAACTCCTCATATTTGGCTTTCAGGAGAAGGTTTTCTTCGACCAGGCCGGCGTTCATATCGATTAGAGTTTTTTGGCTGGCTTCGGATGTGGCCAACCCATCTCTTGTGGCCCTTAGTTCGTCATCAGACGTCTTCAGGTCCATCTTGGCTCGATCTAAATCTCGTTGGAGGCCATCGATGGTGTGAAGAGCGTCTTCTTTATCAGCCCTTTCTCGAGCCAAGGTTGATCTCAGCATATTGATCTCTTGTCGCATGAAATCTTTCTCGGCCTCCCCATTTATGTGCCTCGGACGTAAACGTCCGAAGACAGCATTGGCCTGCATATGTTCAAACAGAATTCAAGTCAGTACCCAGATATCCAAGCAAGAACAGAGATAGAAAATAAAGAAATGGTTATTTACCTTAGCCAGATAGCTCATCCCTTCATCAAACAGATTCCCGTCCGTGTGATCACTGAACCGATGATCGTCATCATTCCTTACGAAGGCCCCGAAGAGGTCGAAAGGAAAATTGGCATTGAATCTAGGCCATAGAGTCGGAGACCCCGTGGCCTCAACATGATAACCCTGACCTGAAGGACCTGGTCGTTCAGGCGAGGGTCTCGACCTTTCCGGGGAAGGAGCTGGTTGCTCGGGAGGGGTAGGTTCAGCATACACGGTCTTGGGAGTGGTAGATTTGTTTGGGTTGGGTTCTTGGAGAGGAGCGACAGATGCAGAGCTTGGGTGGCTGTCAGGTGTGCGTTTCCTCTTCCTAGACAGGGTTTGGACAGCTTCATCCTGATCACCTTCTTCGGCAATCTGTATTTCTACATGCGGTATGAAGGGGGGGATGATCGAAGATTGAGGCACCCTAAGCTCTTCGGCGGTTAGAGGCGTTATCTTACTTTTCAATTTTTTGGTTCGGAGGATGCTCCTTCGATCGGGGCGATCGAGTAGGCCTCCTCGTCGAGGGATGGATGCTGTGGTTGTCTCAACTTCTGGGGTGGCTTCAGAAGGGTTTGGAGAGATTATTGATCTGGGTTTTCTATTTGCCCTCCTCTTCTGACGAGGACGGAGGGTCTCTTCCGGAACAGGAACCTCGTCATCTTCTGGTTCGTCAGTTCGGAATTCGTCTGTGTGTGTTTCCGGGACTGATTTGGCTTCGGGAGCAGCTTTTGCTGCCAGAGTTTCAACAGTCTCCGAAGACTTCCCGGTCAAAAAATCTTGTAACTCCTTTATTTCTAAAGAGCTCGGTTTGATCAAAGATACTGCATAAACCAAATAGGCCTGTGTTAGATTCCACATTATGAAAACATTTTCAAAAAATTTATATACATATAAAATAGACCGATACTTACATTTATGGTCATATAACCATGCCTGCTTCGAGAGGAGTCCATATTTCCACTCCTCCTTAGGGAAATTATCAAAAAATTCCATCATTTCAACTTCCCTTTCTTCAAAAATGTCTCCGAAGTCAGCAAAGATCTTTTCGTCAGTGGCCTAGTCAGGCAGAGAAGAAATTTCGGGACCTCTGACGAAGAACCACTTCTCGTGCCACCCCCTATTACTCGAAGGAGTGTTCACTAGCGATCGTCTCTCGAATTTTTCTCCTGACTTCGGAGAATGTTTACTAATGGCCTTGAACCCCTTCTCCCTAGATTGGACTATCTTGTATACGGTGAAGAAGAAGTCCAAGGAGGGCTCCACGTCCAATTCATGACAAAAGGCCACGAAAGCCAAGATGTGAATGTAGGAGTTCGGTACCAGTTGGGCAAACCCCACCACCAGAAACCCCAATAAAGTTACTATAAAAATGTGCAAAGGGAAACGAACCCCCTTTTCTAGCAGAGTCACAGGAACGGCCGTCCAACCCTCTGGCCGTTGATACATTTTTTCACCGGATCTAGGAACCCTAACTGCATGGGTATCCGAGATATGATATCGAGATCGGATCCTCTTCAATTCATCCTCCGTGACGATAGAGGGAGTATTGAAATGCGAGAATCGCTCCGTGCTCCTGTAGTACTCAGAGGAGGTTTTGGGACTTTTTGGGGGAGGATTCTTGTCGGATTTCGACCCCTTTGGGTTCAAGGTCGAAGTTCCTTCACGGGAAGCAGCAGGGTTTGGTGGAACGACGGTGATTGGTGTTACTAGTATGGGAGAGCCTTGTTCAGCATCCTGGGAGGCCATTGTTGACGAGTTGCAGAAGAAAAGAGAAAGTTCAGAATAACAGAGAGTTCAGAAGGCGCTCGAATTTCAAATGGGCAAGTAAAACTGTCAAATTTGGTAAAGTTACCTTTTATACTGACGGTTACACGGTGTTCAAGGCCGGCTCATTAAATGTTAGTATTGATTTGGAATTTGAAT
The DNA here is from genome assembly GCA_020205505.1 of Panax japonicus. NCBI lineage: Eukaryota > Viridiplantae > Streptophyta > Magnoliopsida > Apiales > Araliaceae > Panax > Panax japonicus. Next base: position 36,068,463 of record CM035110.1, on the reverse strand, counting down.
GGGAAGGGTCCGGTTCCGGGTTCATGTATCTATTAGATAGGCCTTCTTGATTTGGGCCTTCATTCTCCTCTCATTTCATTTCGTGGACAGTAACTGGGTACACTTCAATTATCTCCTGCTATGGACCTTTAGTAAATTACCCTGGGCCATTCATAGTTTTCTATTAAACATTCTGTTTAACAAAAAACTAGGGGGCAATGTTGGGTCGTGATATTTCCTATCTTTGGGCCGAGTACATTGGGCATGCTCATTTAATCAAGCTATTGGGCCTTTAGTATTAATCCGTGAAAGTCGTTGGGCCCGGTTATCATATTATTTCCGTTTTAACCTTTAAGACCGGGTCATTTCAGTGGATCGACCCATTAGATATTTTAATATCTGTTATTTTGACTTGCAATGATGAAAAAACATGACGGTTGACTAAAACTCCTGCCATGCATTAATGTGGATGGGATCATAGCCGGCCGGCGGTAGAAAACAGTGGCCAAAGGCAGTGGATAAACTACATGCAGTCAGCAGACCCCATCAGATCAGAGGGGGTGTCAGGTAGTAGTGGGTGGCACAGTAATCCAGGCGGGGATAGTATAACCTAGCAAGGAAGTCTTCATTAACAGGTACGTTCTCATACCTTGATAGATATTCGTATTCTCTCACATACACACGACCAAGGATTATTATCTCTCTAGACACTAGACATTACATTCCTCCATTGTTAACCTTGTGAACACATACTAATTCTCACGCCTGAGCTATCCCCCGACGGAACAGCCGTCAAAGCTTGTGGTGTTTATCGTGTTTACTGTGCAGGATCAGGGCATCTTACGTGATTGGAACGTGACAGAAGATCTTGGCGTTAACAATCATATACATACATAGTTGTACATAATTAGTGTTAAGAAGAAATTAAGAGATCACCATCGTAAATATAGAGAATACATCAAAGTTAATAAAACAATGACATTATTTCCAACCAAACACCAATCTTCATCTCCATCATCATCTACCTCTTCCCAAACAATCCCCAAATCACAAAAAGTACTCATCACATCATCATCATCATCATCATCGTCATTATTCTCAATTTCAACAGCTCCTAATTCAATCCAGATTCATTAAAATCGTCAAAAACTTCACTATCATAATCATAGTCATCATCAAGATCCAAATAAGGAGTATTGTAATTATACAAAATCCCAGTAGCTGAAGATCCGGAAACCTTCTTCAAACCGGATGATTTAGCGCCATCCACAACGACCCGCCAAGAAATCAACCTGCAATCGGAGCTGACATCGGATGATGACCCTTGGCCTTGTCCTTGGACTTACAGGCCGGACACACTTACCCGTGAACTTGGAGTGGTTGGTGCCTTTTCCTTCGGAAATTCAAGATGAGTTGGGGATAGAAACTGTGCATATAGTTTGAACAGAATTCCAAGACGCCATGGAACTTCCTATTTTCTCCCAACTCAATTGATGGAAAGCGGAATCTTGACTAAAAAAATTCTGGTAAAGTTTGAGTATAGTACGGGGTCTAAATTGGAGTAGTATATATATGTAGAGTATTACGGGTGAAATTCGGAGAAAAAGGGTCAGAGATTCATTATGGAAAAGTTTGGTTGCTTCTATCCCATAACTACCTGATGAACGAGTTGCGAATGAATGTGGCCCCTCTCCTTACTAGTGGTAGTGGAGTAAAAAAATATAAAACTTACTAGTAGTATAATTGAAATCAAATTATAAATTTGAGGCATAATAAAAGGCAAAAGTGTGGTTTAAGCACTTAATAATAATAAGTAATAAATATTGATGAATTAATTGAGCATTAATAAATATATTATTTTGTTGCTACAACCAACTAAAAAATAATCCTATTCATAAATACAAAATAAAAAAGTGTATAAGCACATAAGCTGTCCTTGTGAAAGGAGAGAATGCATGGCCCCAAAATAGAAACAAACAAGTAATCAAAAATTGAAGCATCTCATGGAAATTGTGATTAAAGACACTATTTTAGGGGTTTCTTGTTTCGTGGCTGGCGTGGCGTGGCGTTGCATTAGACTAAGATATGAGTTGTTCTAAATTTAGGGAGGGAAGGTAGTTTGTTGAATTTCTGGTAAACAGTGGCTTTATGGCGCGAGCAACAACACATACAATACAATCAATTGTATCCGGTTATTATGAAGTTTATTTTATAGTAAGTTGGTCAATTTGCCAATAGAATACTTACACACATAGAATGTGGCTTTATGGCGTGTTAACGCCAAGATCTTTCTCCACGTCCCAATCACGAAAGACGTCCTGATCCTGCACAGTAAACACGACAACACCACAAGCTTGACGGCCGGACCGTCGGGGGATAGCTCAGGCGTGAGAGTAAGTATATGTGTTCACAAGGTTAACTCAAGAGGATGATAAAGTCTAGTGTAATGAGAATTGTGTTAATCTATGGTCGTGTGTGTGTAATACATACCTCCCCCATGAAGACTTACTCGGTGGGAAATAATATCTTTGCCTGGAATATTGTGCCACCTACTACCATCTGACATATCCCCATTATCTGATGGGTTCTGCCGGCTGCATGAAACCTGTACATTGCTTTTTGCTGCTGTTCACATCGCCGGTCGGCTATAATCCCATCCACATTAATGTATGGCAGGTATCTTGGTCAACTGTCATACTATATCATCATTACAAGTCAAAGTAATAGATATTAAATGACCCAATGGGTTGACCCATTGACCCAGCCCGGTTTCTATAGGATTTAATGAAGTTAATATAATGATTGGGCCCAATGAGCCCAATGACTTAATTAATAAGTGAGCCCAATGTACCCGGCCCAATATAGGAGAAATATCATGACCCAACATTACCCCCTAGTTTTTTAGTTAAACAGGATGTTTAATAGAAAACTATATATGGTCCATGATATCAAAATTTAATAAAGGTCCAAAAATAAGAAGTAATTGTAACATACCCACTTTGATGTGTGACATAGGATAAGGGATGGCAGGATGCCCGGAATAACAAACCCATTCTGATATAGGATTTGAATTTGAACAGGATGGGCCAATACAGGATATTCAATAGTTTGGCCCAATCGGGTAAGATATCCAAAGGTCATCCAAACACGCCTCATTCGAATTCTCATTATTACTGATAATCAATGCGCCGGCCTTGATTCCTGTGCAACCGTCAGTATAAAAAAGCTAACTTTACCAATTTGACGGTTTTACCTGCTAATTTGAAATTCGAACCTTTGAGCTTTCTCTTGCTTCTCAGAAAATTTCTCTCTAGCTTTCCAGATCTCAACAATGGTGAACCTAAACCAGATTCCTTCAAGTTCTTCACACTCAAAACCTAACCCGGAAGGCTCGAGCGCAAACCCCATACATCCTGTCGACTTCTTCAAGGACGAGGAACAATTTCCTCATGCCAACACTAAATCCATCATTACGGAATCGGAGGTATGTTTCCTCTGAACTCAATATCGGATTCCGGAAATATATGATTTAAGGGCTCCCGCTCCTGAAGAGCGTATGTATCAGCGACCGGATGGTTGGGTCGCCATGCCTGCTACCCTTCTAGAAAAGGGGATTCGCTTACCCCTCCACGCCTTCATCGTTACCCTATTAGGATTCATAGGAGTGGGATTCGCACAACTGGTGCCCAACTCCTATATCCATATATTGGCATTCATCGCTTTCTGCCACGAGTTAGGGATTACCCCCTCTGTGGACATGTTTTTTACCCTCTTCTCAGCCTGCAAATCCCGAGAACCAGGGTTTAAGATGATAAGCAAACAGTCTCCGCGTCCGAACTCCAAATTTGAGAGGAGGCCTCTGATGAGCACTCCCTCAAGCAACAAAGGATGGCACAAAGAGTGGTTCTTCATCAATGGACCAGAAATCTCTTCTCTTCCAGACTGGACTACTTCAAATCGAATCTCTGCCGACTTCGGAGATATTCTCGAAGCACGCATAAGGGAAATGGGAGATTTCTTGATGAAGATTCCTCCGAAAGAGTGGAGTTTCACTCTTCTGACCAAACAAGCCTGGCTGTACGATCACAAATGTAAGTTCGACAGATTTTGTGGCATAATTTCTTGAGGTATTTATGTGATGTGGACTTTAATACATGGTTTTTTGCAGTGTCTTTGATCAAACCAACTTCTTCGGAAGTGAAAGGTTTAGAAGACTTTCTGGCGGGAAAGACTTCGGAGACCCATGAGGAGCCTCCCGTTGAAGACTCTTCTCAAACAAACCCTTCCGCCTCCGACCCATCAACCATCCTCCCTCAAAACGATGAGCCCGAAGCTGAGGAGCCTACCAATCCTGAAGAAACTCTCAAACCTCGCCGAAGGAAGAGAGTTGCCAAAAAGGTCAGGACTACCCAACGCGAGGTTGATCCTGAAAGCGACGAGGAGGTCCTTCCTGAGGCGGATCCACAACCTAACCCTTCCGAAATAATTTCACAACCAACTCCTTCTGAAACAATTTCACAACCAACTCCTTCAACCGAGCCTATTATCATACCATCCAACCCAAACCCGAAAAAGAGGAGTTTACTTGACATACCTCCCCAAGACAGGGCAAAGATTCTTCGTGCCAAGAAGATAAGGACAAAAATAATTCCTCTTACGGCCGAAGAACTTCGCGTCCCTCCTCCTTCAACATCATCTAACCCTCCAACTACAACACAAACACCCGAGGTCCCTCCTGCCCCTTCCTCGGCTCCCGAGCCTCCAACTGCTCGATCTCCTCCCCCAGAGGCGATACCTGCGAATCCATCTCCGGTTCGCAGTCAGCCTGTGCCTTCCCCTCCAAGACAAACGACTACCGAATTCCAGCATGACGCCATGGGTTCGCCAACTATGTGGCCCCAATTTAATGCCAACTTCCCCTTCCAACTGTTCGAGGCCTTCGTTCGCGAGACCGATGACCATCGATTCGGCAACAGTTCGAATGGAGATTTGCTTAACGAAGGCATGAGCTATTTGGCGAAGGTAAATGACTTTCCTTCCTTTTCATACTTATGTCTGTATTTCGTGTATCTCGAACTGATTGAATAACATTGAACATGTGTAGGCAAATGCTGTGTTCGGGCGTCTGCATCCACGATCTTTTGAGGCTGAATCCGAGGAGGAAAGGCCGAGGAAGGAAAATGCCATATTAAAATCAACCTTGGCTCGGGAAAGGACTCAACGTGAAGGTATCCTTCATACAAATGAAGGTCTTCATAAAGATTTGGCCCAAGCCAAGGAAGATTTGAAGATCTCCAATGAAGAACTGAAGTCGACTAAGGTTCAACATGCCGAGATCGTCAAGATGAACGTTGACTTGGTTCTGAGGAGTGAAATAAGGATGAATGAGATCAGTAATTTGAAGTCTGACGCTAAGGTTTTGACCAAGACGATCCATGATCTGGAAAATGAAGGAACCCGTCAGATGAACATACGGCAGCAGCTCGAGCAAGAAATCCGAGAACTTAAAGCTCTCCGGGACCTAGGGCCTCCTTTGACTGATGCTCTTCGCAAAGAAATCTGTGATGAGTATCGGAATTCGGATGAAATAAGTGGAGAGATAATGAGGATCTTTACAGAAAGCTACACGCTCTGCCGAACTCGTGGCAAGGATAAGTTGTTCAAAGCCAACTTAGATCCACACTTGCTCGACTCTTCAGATGATGATGGAGCTGCCTGAAATGACATCTTTTGTAATTTCTTTACTTTTGTAAATAAATTGAACATTAATGAAAAGTGATCTTCTTCCTTATGACTTCAGTGTATTTTCTTTCTGTCAATATTTCAATATGAATTAATACGGACAAATGTGTAAAAAACTCCTTCGAGGATTTAACTCAAATAGCTGATTAACAATTAAGCAAATCATATGACAGATAAAATGAGGTTATATAACAATGCGTTCTGAACTCAACACTTAGAGAAAATTCAGGTGATAAAGTAAAGGGATACTTATTCAGTTTATCGAAGTGTGAGATAGATCTGCTTCATTGAAGGTTAGTTTACCCCGAAAGGCCTAACAGAACCAAAAGATGACACTTGCCTACCACAAAGGGCCTGACAAGGTATAAGTGGCGACAATTGCCTACCCCGAAGGGCCTGACAATGCCAAATAGTGGCGACAATTGCCTACCCCGAAGGGCCTGACAATGCCAAATAGTGGCGACAATTGCCTACCCCGAAGGGCCTGACAATGCCAAATAGTGGCGACAATTGCCTACCCCGAAGGGCCTGACAATGCCAAATAGTGGCGACAATTGCCTACCCCGAAAGGCCTGACAATGCCAAATAGTGGCGACAATTGCCTACCCCGAAGGGCCTGACAATGCCAAATAGTGGCGACAATTGCCTACCCCGAAGGGCCTGACAATGCCAAATAGTGACCACCTGCTGAAGAGGCTATCATCGAATGGTCAGCAAGTCCTCCCGAACCTCCTAACACCCATGAACTGTGCAGCAACAAAGACAACACTGATTTGAGGTAAAAGATGAACTTTTATTGATGATGATGTAGATATTTACAGACTTTTGATGTATTGACAACAAATCTACTGAAAATATTTTCTGAGCCTGCCAGCGTGCCAAGTGTTTTTGATTACTGAGCCATCTAATGCTTTCAAACGATAAGTCCCTGGCTTCGGAACCTCTGTGACTTCATAGGGTCCTTCCCAATTTGGCATCAGCTTTCCCAAATTCTGAGGTGTAGACGCTTCGACTTCTCTGAGAACAAAATCTCCTACTTCAAATCTGCGAAGCTTTACCCCTTTATTATAATGTTTGGCCACTCTTTGTTGGTATGCCGCCAATCTGATTAAAGCTATTTCCCTGACTTCTTCCAACAGATCAAGATTGGTCTTCAGTCCTTCCTCGTTGTAGATCTCACTGAATTGACTGACTCGAAGACTCGGAGATCCAATTTCAATTGGGACTAAGGCATCAGTACCATAGGCCAATCTGAAAGGTGAATCCCCCGTTGTAGTCCTCGGTGTAGTTCGATAGGCCCATAATACACTTAACAGCTCTTCTGGCCATCTGCCTTTAGCTTCATCCAGTCTGCGTTTGATTCCGTTCAGGAGCGTTCTGTTGGTCACTTCGACTTGTCCGTTTGATTGAGGATGAGCCACCGAAGTCTTTCTGTGCTGAATTCCCAGTTCTTCCAAAAATGCTTCGAACTTCGATCCCACAAATTGACGGCCATTATCTGATATTACCACCTTAGGAATTCCGAAACGGAATACCACTGATTCTTTCATGAATTTCAAACATTCCTGTTCCGTTATTGACCTAAGTGGCTTTGCTTCTACCCATTTGGTCATATAGTCTATGGCAACTATAACAAAACTGACCTGACCTTTTGCTTTCGGTAGTGGCCCCAATATATCAACCCCCCAGACAGCGAAGGGTATAGGAGATAGGATCGAGTATAGCTCTTCTGGTGGCTAATGCGGTATTGGACTGTTGAGCTGGCACTTCTCGCACTTCTTTACATATTCGGTAGCTTCCTTGAAGATTGTAGGTCAGTAGTACCCCTGACGAAGTACTTTATATGCTAATGATTTGGCAGCCATATGGTCGCCACAAATGCCTTCATGCACTTCTCTAAGAGCGTATTCAGCTTCTGTTGGAGTCAGACATTTCAATAAAGGAGACGAGAAGGCCCTTCGGAAAAGATCCCCATCAATTAGAACAAAATTAGAACTTTTGTACTTGATTTTCTTAGCGAGCATCCGATCCGAAGGTAAGACGCCATCAGCCAAATATTCTATGTAGGGAGTCAACCAGCAGTTGGTTCGGTCAATGCACGTTACCACTTCATGATGAACACTAGGATGTTGTAGAATTTCCAAGTATACTGATCCTTCAAAAACATTAACATCCGTAGTGGCTAGTTTGGCAAGTGCGTCAGCAATGGAATTGTTGCTACGTTCGACCCCTTGGAACTCATAGGATGAGAAATATTGAAGCCGATCCTTTAATTCTTTCAAATACTTGATCATTCTTGGACCTCGAGCTTCATATTCCCCAGTAAACTGTTTCACGACTAACTGAGAATCACTGAAAATGATTATTCTCTGTACTTCTAGACTCTTCGCTAGTCGCAAACCGGCCAACACTGCCTCGTACTCAGCTTCATTATTCGTCGCTTTAAACTGAAAACGGATAGCCTGCTGCACTTTGAATCCCTCCGGACTTGTCAAAATAATCCCTGCTCCACTGACGTCTGAAGTAGAAGATCCATCTGCAAACAGCGTCCACGAACTCTCTTTCTGTTGAAGGACGACAACTGCCCTATCAGACCCTTCAGCTTCGACCACGGCTTCATCAGCTTCAGAAAACGAGCATTCGATCATAAAATCAGCTAATGCTTGCCCCTTGATAGCGGTTCGGGGATGATATTCAATGAAGAATTGAGACAATTCCATCGTCCATGCAGCCAATCTCCCTGATACCTCTGGTCTGCTCATAATCTTCTTCAAAGGTTGATCCGTGTATACTATTACCAGTCTACCCTGGAAGTATTGCCTAAGTTTTCGACTAGCAGTTATTAAAGCGAAAGCAAACTTTTCAATGTTTGGGTACCTGGTTTCGGCATCCCGAAGGACATGGCTCACATAATAAACTGGGTGTTGATTACCCCCAACTTGGCGCACCAACACAGCTCCTATTGCCAATGGACTAGCTGCGAGGTACAAATATAGAGGCTCGGTCGGAACGGGTTTCACCAGTAAAGGTGCCGAAGACAAATAGGACTTTATGCCTTGAAAGGCGTCTTCACATTCTGAAGTCCATTGGAATGTTTTTGAATTCTTCGGCCCCTTCAATGTATCAAAAAACGGTAAACATCTTTCTGCTGACTTGGACATAAACCTCCTCAAAGCTGCAATCCTTCCAGGCAGACGTTGAACATCCTTAAATGACTGAGGAGTCTTCATATCCAGAATCGCTTGAATCTTCTCTGGATTGGCTTCAATTCCTCTCCGACTGACAAGATAACCCAGAAATTTGCCAGCACCCAGACCGAAAGTGCACTTAGTGGGGTTCAGCCTTAAGTTGTGATGACGAATAGTCTGAAAGCATTCTTCTAAATCATCCAAATGTTTATGTACCAACATGCTCTTAACAATCATGTCATCTACATAAACCTCAATGTTTCTGCCCAACTGATGTCTGAAAATATGGTTCATCATTCTCTGGTATGTGGCTCCGGCATTAATGAGGCCGAAAGTCATTTTCCTATAGGCATATACTGAACGATGCGTAATGAATGCCGTCTTCGGTATATCCTCTTTACACATGGAGATCTGATGATACCCAGAAAATGCGTCCATAAAACTTAATAGAGCATACCCCGAAGTGGCATCAATGAGTTGATCAATGTGGGGCAGCGGGTAGAAATCCTTCGGACAGGCTTTGTTCAGATCGCTATAATTAATGCAGACTCGCCATTTGCCATTATGTTTCTGGACCAGAACCACATTAGCCATCCACTGCGGGTAGTCGATTTCAAAGATGAAATCAGCTGCCAGCAATTTTGCAATCCCCTCATCAATGATCCGTTGACGCTCCGGTGCAAAGATCCTTCTCTTCTGCCGCACTGGCTTCTTTGATGGGTCCACCTCCAATCGATGCTCCGCAATATTCCTACTTACTCCCGGCATGTCCTGAGGTTCCCACGCGAAAATATCGACAAAACACCTCAGGAGCTCTATAAGGTTCGTCCGGAGAGGTTCCGGCAAGCCCGAATCTATTTTCACCGTTTTGTCCTCTTTGCCAAGAATGAGCTCTATTTCTTCTGTTTCTTCAGCTGGTGTGACCAACGGTTCGGAACTGCTTTCAGTGAAGGGTTCGATCTCAATCGCCATGGTTTGCCGCTGCTTCGATACCCCCACTCCCGAAGTGATAACGGCATTTCTATAACACCTTCTAGCCAGGTCCAGATCTCCTTTCACCTCACCGATCCCATGAGCAGTAGGAAATTTAATTTTGAAATGAGGTAATGATGTTATAGCTTGCAGAGCAATTAAAGTGGGCCTCCCCAGAATAACATTATAAGCAGAATCCACATGCACAACATAAAACTTGCAAATAATTTCTACCTGTTGGGGGGCCGTTCCAAATATGACTGGTAGCTCAATAGTTCCTGCCACCTTAACCGGATCATTGCTGAAACCATACAGAGGAGCCTCCTGGCCTATCTCCATCTTCTGTCCCTCCAGATTCATCCTTTGGTAAGCATGAGCATATAGGATGTCCACAGAAGACCCGTTATCCACCATCATCCTTTTCATGTCCACTGAACCTACCTGTGCAGTCAGCACCAACGATCCTTCGTGTGGTTCGATGACTTCCGAAGGGTAATCCTCATCAGTAAAAGAGATTACCGTATTCGGATAAGGTCTATCGGTCTTCGGGAAGGTACCCGCCACCGACATGACCGAATCCAAATGACTTCGGCGCTTCCTCCCAACTAGCTTTCCTGAAGTACCCCCGGTGATGACATCGATCACCTGCCTGGCTGGTTGTCCCGTAGCCGGTAACGTCTGCTGAACTGGTTGAGCTGCCTGGACGGGTGTCTGACCTTGCTGTTGATTATCTCTGGCAGCTATGTACTGAACTAAAGATCCACCCTGTATCTTTCTTTCGATAAAATCTTTTAAACTGGCACAGTCATTCGTATCGTGACCTGAGGCTTGATGATAATCACAATACTTGCGAGGGTTACCTTTTCCGGGCTTGATGTTATCTCGAGGCGGTTCAAAGATAGGTTGGTTTTTGATTTGGTCCAAGATAACAGCCCTATCTGTATTAAGTGCCGTGTAAACTCTATTCACTCTTTGAGGTGGAGCGGACGAACGTCCTCCACCTTGCCTCCAGTTGTTGTATCTCTTTGACCCGCCTTCATGGCGGTCTTTACTCCCTTCATGTCTCTTCTGGTCCGTATCGGCCTTATCCCCATCTGTCTCTTTGAACCGATCCGAAGGACGTTTGAGACTGTTCATGGCTTCTTCTACCACGATATAACCTTCGGCTTTGTCAAAGGCTTCGGCGAGACTCTTCGGGTGGTTAAACATAAGTTTTTTCACCAACTTTTCCGATTTGACCAGATCTAAACCATTCTGAAACAGTCCTACAGCCTGTAGATCATTCAGATCTGCCACTTGGCCGACTGCTTCACGGAATCGTTTCACATACTGGCCCAAAGACTCGTTAGAGGACTGTCGGACTTGAGCCAATGAACCAGTTGGCTTTCCTCTTCTTCTGTTGCTCCCAAAACGAGCATGAAACTTACTGCACATATCTTCCCAGGATGAGATAAAATCCGAGGGTAAGGTCCCCATCCACTGTCGGGCATCTTTTCTGAGTGTTGTGACAAACGTATGACATTTAGCTGCATCGCTAAAGTCATAATAGTCCATAAGTCGGTCGAATGCCTGACTATGGTCGTAAGGGTCCCCCGATCCATCATAACTCTCGATATGGGGCAATTTCTTGGTGGGATCAGCTTTTTCACTAAGAATCTCCGCGGAAAAAGGGGATGCCTTCTTTCCCGGAGTGTCTTTGGTTTTCTGCACTTCGGCAAGTTGCTTCCGAAGCTCCTTCAATTCTTTAACCAGATATTCCACGCCTTCGGGTTGAGATGACGCCTCTTTCTCTGGCAATTCTTTCTTTCTGTGAGCAGATCGGATTTTCTCAACAGATCCTTCCATTCTAGAGGGGCTTCTCCTATGACGAGTATCTACAGGGCGGGGTACCCTCAGTAGACTCTCGGGAGTATGTCCTCTGGATATACTTCGCCTTTGAATTCGGGTACTATGGTGAGAATGTGCAATGACAAGTGCTCTCTTTGCATGCTCCGGAGTGCGATCCCTGGATCGACCTCTTTGTTGACTCCGTCCCTGCTCTCTGGACTCGACAGGGAGATATACCCTCCTCGATCTCTGAGAAGTAGGGCTCCGAGACCTTCTTCTTTCTCTGGTTCGACCTAGAGACTCTCGCACTGAGTGAGCAGGTTCTTTTCCACTCCGATGCCCTTGTTCTTCGGATTGGACATAACTGAGCTCCTCATCTCGTAATTCTGCCATACGAGCCATTTGATTGGTTATGTCCTGACGCTGTTTCATAAGTGCTTCCATGGCCTTATCCGCTTCATCTGCCATCTTTGCCAACCGGGAGGCTTTGGCGTTTTGGTCATCTCGGTTTCGAGTTCTAGGCGAGGTGCCTTCTACTCGTTTCCGACCATGACCAGGTTCTTTCTCTGTGGGGAACATTAGCTTGCGCTTTGCTTTGCCTACCGCCTTCGGTCGAGAATCTTCGGGCGATCGTTTGGATGCTGTGCTAGCATGAATACTTATAGTTGGTCCCAAACGATCTTTGGCAGATATTCGCGGTGCTGAATCACTGACAGCCATAGGCTGTCCTTCGGGTGTAGATGTTCTACTCTTCCCCATGAAAACTGGATAGAATAAAACAAGATGAGTGATTGAAAAATACTCAGGACACTAGAACTCAGCCCTCCTTCTAGCGCCAATGTTAACGCCAAGATCTTTCTCCACGTCCCAATCACGAAAAACGTCCTGATCCTTCACAGTAAACACGACAACACCACAAGCTTGACGGCCGGACCGTCGGGGGATAGCTCAGGCGTGAGAGTAAGTATATGTGTTCACAAGGTTAACTCAAGAGGATGATAAAGTCTAGTGTAATGAGAATTGTGTTAATCTATGGTCGTGTGTGTGTAATACATACCTCCCCCATGAAGACTTACTCGGTGGGAAATAATATCTTTGCCTGGAATATTGTGCCACCTACTACCATCTGACATATCCCCATGATCTGATGGGTTCTGCCGGCTGCATGAAACCTGTACATTGCTTTTTGCTGCTGTTCACATCGCCGGTCGGCTATAATCCCATCCACATTAATGTATGGCAGGTATCTTGGTCAACTGTCATACTATATCATCATTACAAGTCAAAGTAATAGATATTAAATGACCCAATGGGTTGACCCATTGACCCAGCCCGGTTTCTATAGGATTTAATGAAGTTAATATAATGATTGGGCCCAATGAGCCCAATGACTTAATTAATAAGTGAGCCCAATGTACCCGGCCCAATATAGGAGAAATATCATGACCCAACATGGCGCGAGCAACAACACATACAATACAATCAATTGTATCCGGTTATCATGAAGTTTATTTTATAGTAAGTTGGTCAATTGGCCAATAGAATACTTACACACATAGAATCTCGCATGTGTCAGTATTCTATTGGTCAATTAATCAACTTACTCAAAAATAAATTTATGCTAACTAGTACTTCCCAATCAATTGATTACAATCTTTCAAAGAAAACTGTGTTTTTAATATTTTCACATAATTCTCTCTCACATAAAAGAAGAAAGTGTATCTCACCTTCATGAGAGGGGACCATGTGAAAATGAATCCGGTTACCATGAAGTTAATTTCATGATAAGTTGGATATTTGACCAATACAATTCTGATACATAGAGAGAATGATTACCTCTCGCTTACGTGTCGACGTTGTATTAATCAATTAACTTCAAATTAATCACTCTTTGTGAAAATATAGACAAATATTAATATTAGTACTCAATTGGCACCAATCCCATCAATCTATTTTGTACCATTATGTCACGGATAGAAATGAAGATAAGCTGGACTAGGGTCTAGGGTGGCATTTATTAATACATTCTTGGATATGTTTTTTACGGGTAAAATCAAAGATAATGGATTGGATTGGATTGGATTGGATTGAATATTGAAAGTGAAATTATCAAACGTAAAACGATCAACAAATGTTTTATGTATGCATACACTACACATATACACATGTAATATATAATGAACCATCTACTATAAGAAATGAGTTTCTGTCCTTGTAAATTCAAAAATATATTGTCACGTCATTAATGTTTGTTAGAATCGGATCACATACACAACTGTAAAAAATCAACACAAAAATTTACGTAGTTTTTTAATTTGGGTACGTCCACGAGAGCGATGAGAGAAGTTATTTTATTTATAATATGAGTACATACAATTTTACAATATACGGTATATATAACTGCTACTTCTATCACAACCTTAAATGCTCTAGTGAATTTAAATTTTGAAAAAGAAAGAAGAGTTTTTATTTTTTATTTCGCTTTCAATAGAAGTAAAAATCAAAATGCGTATATGTGCATGTGTATGCAAACTAGTGTCACGGGTAAGAGTGTAAATGAGTCGAACTAGAGTGAACAGAGAGCTACTCGAATTCGACTCGAAATGATAAATTCGTACTCGAATTCGGCTCGAATTCGAATTATATTTGAACAATTCTACTCAGATTTGACTCGACCCGAATATTTAGTACTCGAATTCGATCCGACTCAACTCGAATATTTATTCAAACTACTCGCGAGCTTCAAATTCAAGCTCAAATTTGAGTCTCCACATAATAACTTATTTTATAATAAATATAATTATAAATTAAATTTCTTATTTTACTTAAAAATGAGAAAATATATTTATTATTACACTTTACAAATATAAAATCACAATTAAAATTAAAAACAAAATAAAATAATAATTAATTATCCTAATTTGATTTAAATTTGTATATATTGTAAGAGAATGTATCGAACATCTAATCGAATATGTATTAACCGAGTATGTATCGAATCACAATCAAAAATTCGAATAGTTTGAATCTTAAACGAGTCGAGTATAACCTTGCACAGATTATACTCATATTTTTATTCGAACTATTTTTAATGCTCAGATTCGGATCATATTATTAATGAATCCGAGTCTCGCTCGTATTTTTTTGAGTCGAGTCCGAACTGTGTTGACTCGTTTACAGCCTTAGTCACGATCTCATTTTATAAAGATACCTAACGTCGTTATGCTAAAGTCTGTCCTCTCCTTCGTCAAGGTTATTTTTATTTTTGGTTAGTACATAATGTTTAGTCTTTTGGCTGACGTAAAACGTAAAATGATTATATCTCAAATTGTTTCTAAATATATTTATTAATACATTCTTGGATATGTTTTTTACGGGTAAAATCAAAGATAATGGATTGGATTGGATTGGATTGGATTGAATATTGAAAGTGAAATTATCAAACGTAAAACGATCAACAAATGTTTTATGTATGCATACACTACACATATACACATGTAATATATAATGAACCATCTACTATAAGAAATGAGTTTCTTTCCTTGTAAATTCAAAAATATATTGTCACGTCATTAATGTTTGTTAGAATCGGATCACATACACAACTGTAAAAAATCAACACAAAAATTTACGTAATTTTTTAATTTGGGTACGTCCACGAGAGCGATGAGAGAAGTTATTTTATTTATAATATGAGTACTATTATAATTTTAGAGAGAACATAAGAAGATAACACTAAGAGAGAATAAGAAGAGAGATTATCTTATATTCTTCAAGTTCAACCAATACATGGATAGTGAGCCTCTATTTATAGGCTACACAAGTACATGACATAAATAGGAAGAATAAATAGCTCATCAATGAATGTAGGTTATGTAAGTTATAGAAAATGAATGGACATCCATATTATAACTATTTATAACACTCCCCCTTGGATGTCCATTACTGAAGAATATGCCTCGTTAAAACCTTACTAGGAAAAACCCTGTGGGATAAAAACCTAGTGAAGGAAAAAGAGTACATAATTCTTCAAAAACATATGAGATATTGCTTTATGAAAAAAAAAATTAATTACTCCCCCTCATGATTATATCATTTGAGATCTCTGAGTCGACGTAATCCAACGTTGTGAACTAGCTTCTCAAATGTAGAAGTAGGAAGCGCCTTTGTTAATAAATCTGCCAAATTTTCACTTGAACGGATTTGCTGAACATTTATATCACCATTCTTCTGAAGGTCATGAGTGAAAAAGAACTTTGGTGAAATATGTTTTGTTCTATCACCTTTGATATATCCTTCCTTGAGTTGGACAATGCATGCTGTATTATCCTCATATAAGACCGTTGGTGATTCTTTTCCTGAAGATAAACCGCAAGCACCTCGTATGTGTTGAATTACAGACCTTAACCATACACATTCACGACTAGCCTCATGTATTGCCAAAATTTCAGCATGGTTAGAAGATGTAGCTACTATAGTTTGCTTCATCGAACGCCAAGAAATGGCGGTTCCACACAAGTGAATACATATCCAGTTTGATATCGAGCATTATGAGGATCGGATAGGTACCCTGCATCTCCAAAACCAATCAAATCTGTTTTGGGTTGGTTAGGAAAATACAAACCCATATCCTTTGTACCTTGTAGGTAACGAAGTATATGTTTAATTCCATTCCAATGCCTTCGGGTTGGACAAGAGCTATATCTTGCTAATAAGTTGACAGAGAATGATATATCTGGTCGTGTATGACTAGCAAGATACATTAGTGCTCCAATTGCACTCAAGTATGGTACTTCAGGACCAAGAATCTCCTCATCATTTTCTCGAGGTCGGAAAGGGTCTTTATTTACATCAAGTGACCTCACAACCATTAGGGTGCTCAACGAATGTGCTTTGTCCATATAAAATCGTTTTAGTACCTTCTCTATATAAGATGTTTGATGCACAAGAATACCGTCCTTTAAATGCTCTATATGTAATCCAAGACAAAATTTTGTTTTTCCAAGATCTTTCATTTCAAATTCTCTTTTCAAGTACTCTACTACCTTTGAAATCTCTTCAGGAGTTCCAATGATATTTAGATCATCAACATATACTGCAATAATAACAAACTCAAATCTAGATCTCTTTATAAAAATGCATGGGCTAACAGGATCATTCTTATATCCCTCCTTTAACAAATATTCACTAAGACGGTTATACCACATGCGACCGGATTGTTTTAATCCATATAGAGATCTATTTAATTTGATCGAGTACTGTTCTCGAGAACTAGATTTACATGCTTCTGGGAGTTTCATATAAATTTCATTATCAAGTGGGCCATACAAGTATGCTGTAACGACATCCATTAGATGCAAATGAAGTCCTTCTTTTATTGCCAGACTAATTAGGAATCAAAAAGTAGTCACATCCATCACAGGAGAGTATGTCTCTTCATAATCAATACCGGGTCTTTGTGAAAATCCTTGCGCAACTAGTCGTGCTTTATGTCGTACAATTTCACCCTTTTCATTTCGTTTTCGAACAAAAACCCATTTGTACCCCACTGGTTTTACACCATCAGGTGTACGGACTACTGGTCCAAAAACATTTCTCTTTTCAAGAGATTTCAATTCTCCCCTCAATTGCGTCTTTCCATTTTGGCCAATTAATTCTATGCATGCATTCCTCAATAGACCTTGGTTCAAGATCCTCGTCATCTTTTATAACATCTAGCGCTATATTGTATGAAAAAACATTATCGACGTCAATTTCATTTCGGTTCCATATTTTTCTGGACATGACATAATTTATCGAGATCTCTTCATTTTCAATGATTTCAGGTACCTAATTGTCTTTTGGAACTGTAATATTAGTCATGTCTAGAGGTTTTTCTGTAGACTCTTCTGGAGTTCCCATTTCCTCATCATGACCATCTTGAATCTTTGTTCCTTTTCTCATACGAGGATTCTTATCTTTGGAATCGACTGGTCTACCACGCTTCAAGTGTGCTTTGGGTTCATTGGCAACAAGAGGTTGTCCTACTGGGACATCAATTTTATTTGGAGCATTAACAGCTGGTATATGTGACTTTGTTACACTCTTTGGGTCAGAAAATGCGTCTGGCAATTGATTTGCTAAACTTTGTAAATGAATTATTTTCTGAACTTCTAGTTCACATTGTTTTGTACGAGGATCAAAATGAGACAATGATAATTCATTCCAGCTTATCTCTTTTTCCAGCTGCCTATTTTCTCCCCCTAATGTTGGGAAGACTGATTCATCAAAATGACAATCAGCGAATCTAGCTGTAAATAAATCCCCTGTTGATGGTTCTAAATATTTAATTATAGATGGGGATTCATATCCAACATATATTCCTAACCTCCTTTGAGGTCCCATCTTAGTACATTTTGGTGGAGGAATTGGAACATATACAGCACAACCAAAAATTCTTAGATGAGAAATATTTGGTTCCTGACCAAAAACCAATTGTAAAGGGGAATACTTATGATAACTGATGAGTGGGATTTAAACCTGCGAATCGGATATTTTCTGCCTTAAGAACTTGCCTGGATTCATAGTTTTTATATAGTTTTATTGGAAATATAGTGTTTTTGTATTTAATCGTTGCATTGCAGAGCTTCGCAGTGTTTTTGCTGCTTTGAAGGGGCAAAACTGTCTTTTTTTAGCTTTCCCGCGCCGCGGCGCCAAGGCCAGAGTCATTGGCCGCGCCGCAGCGCCACGTGCTGTCCCACACTGACAAAAAGCCGCGCCGCGGCGCCACTTACCATATGCTGGCTCGCGCTGCAGCGCGAGCTCCGTGTTCCAGATCTTTATGCCGCGCCGCAGCGCGACTCAAGAGCTTCATGTCCCGCGCCGCGGCGCCACATCCGGTTCCCAGGCAGACAGGAAGTGTTTGACCTAGCAAATGTTAGAGGATAAGGAGGGGGGCGGCGGCTGTTAGAACATATAGAGAGCATAGAGCAGAAAAACATAAAGAGAGCTAGAAAATAGAGAAGAGGAGAAGTGATAGCTTGACCAAAAGAGATCCGTTGCTCTCCATTTTCTCAGATCGTGCAAGTGAAGAGATTGTTTGGCTGAAGAGTACTCCTTTCTTTAGGGGTTTTTCTTATTTCAAATCTTCTATTTATTGTATTTGTCTGAAATGGGTGGTGTATTAGAACTATGTGTTAGTCTCATAGTTATGAACTAACTCCATTGTTAGGATTGCAATGTAACTTTTTGAATAGCTTAATCGACTTTCTCTCTCGTTTTATATAATGAAGCATTTTGGAATGGGTTGTTGTATTTTGCTTATAATGTCTTATTTCTTGATAAAGAAATAGGTTTTGTTAGTAGTGGAAATTGATAAATGGATATTACTGTCTTCCTTTAAATACAATGACACTTGTTTTGTCCTGGCATTTAATTGTGGGCTTATTGTGCTTGTAGGATAGACATATCCTCACTTTCCTTGTGTGACCTTGGAGTTGTGCATAATGACCTTGGTCAGATTAGATTCACCAATAGACATATTGTGTTCTAGTTTGTCAAGGATTAGCATTTGACCTTCGACAGAAGCTTATGCTTACTTTAATCTCGGTTGACCATTCCTTGATTTGTTTATATACGGAGAGTTAGAAGATTAGGCGAAGCATTAGGGGAGTTGTAATCCTATCTTTATTTAATAGAGCTGTTTCTTCTCGCAATTTGATTGTCCTATAGAATTTGTTTAACCAAACCAACCATCTATTTCTTTTGTTTAGATAAGATTAGTAACGACTTTACCTTAGTAGTTGTTTCCTGTTAAGTCTTTGTCCTCGTGGGTTCGACACCCTCTTATCACTGTATTACTTGTTAGACCGCGTATACTTGCGCGTGTTTATCGGTTGCGAAATCGACCAACAAGTTTTTGGCGCCGTTGCCGGGGAATTGTGCATTGACTGTTTTACATTATTACATCTAAGTCATTACAATCTTACTTTAAACCGATTTGTTTAACTTTCTCTTCAGGTAGTCTTCATTGTTTATGCCACCTCGGAAAGGGCTGATTACAATACCTCTTGATCCCGAGGTTGAAAGAACCTTCAGACGACTGTCGAGAAAGAAATTTGTGGACACACCCGAGGACATACCTGTGTCTGTCATAATGGCTGAGGAGCTTCAGAAGTCTCTGAGGGATTATGCTATGCCTCGTGTTGATGATCTCCAGGCGAGCATTGTAAGGCCCGCCATTCAGGCTAATAATTTCGAGATAAAGCCGGGCACTATTCAAATGTGCACAAACATTCAATTTGGGGGAATGCCTAATGACGACCCCAATGATCACCTGATTAATTTTGTGGAAATCTGTGACACCTTCAAATGCAATGGAGTGTCTGACGATGCCATCAGGCTCCGGCTGTTCCCGTTTACATTAAGGGACAAAGCCAAGAGCTGGCTACATTCACTGCCGACTGGCTCCATTACAACATGGGCTGACTTGGCGCAGAAATTCATGGCGAAGTTCTTTCCGCCTGCCAAAACAGCTAGGCTCAGGCACGAAATCACATCCTTTGTGCAATTTGAATCTGAATCCTTATACGACTCATGGGAGCGATTTAAG
Source organism: Panax japonicus (assembly GCA_020205505.1). Lineage (NCBI taxonomy): Eukaryota > Viridiplantae > Streptophyta > Magnoliopsida > Apiales > Araliaceae > Panax > Panax japonicus. The sequence goes on along the minus strand of CM035110.1, from coordinate 36,048,165 downwards.
GATCTCCTGAGAAAATGCCCGCACCATGGTCTGCCGGAATGGCTTCCCATCCAGACCTTTTACAATGGATTATCCGGATCTACTCGTTCGAGTATTGATGCCGCATCTGGAGGGGCATTCATGTCCAAACATCACACAGCGGGGTATGAGCTGGTGGAGACAATGGCGGCCAACAATTACCAGTGGCCTAATGATAGGCAAGCTCCGAGAAGAGCAGCGGGGGTTTATGAAGTGGACTCGGTCACATCGCTAGCAGCTCAGGTAGCGACGCTAACAAAAAGGCTTGACACCTTGGGACCTTCTGCAGTTCAAAATGTGCAGAGTGTCATGGTCAAGTGTGAATTATGTCAAGGAAGCCACCCGACCGATCTGTGTGCTATAAGCCCTGAATCGGTGCAATTTGTTTCTAACTACGGGCGGCAACAGAACTCAAACCTTCCCACTCATTACCATCCGGGGTTGCGAAATCATCCAAATTTCTCATGGAGTAATAACAACAACAACAACAGCAATAACCCCAACCAACCACAACTTCCTTCTACCAGGCAGAGTTATGCTAACCCTCCTGGATTCCAACCTACAACTCAGTTCAACCAACAACCTCAGAGCATTCAGAATCAGTTTCACCATCCTCCCCCTCAACAGGAGAGAAAACCAAGTTTAGAAGATCTGCTTTCTAGGTACATAGCCCAGAACGAAACCAGAAGTAACAATCAAGAGGCCTCCATTAGGAATCTTGAAGTACAAATGGGTCAGTTGGCTACTGCATTAAACAGTCGGCCACAAGGCGCACTGCCTAGTGACACTGATGTAAACCCTAAACGGGAAGGCAAGGAACAGTGTAAAGCAGTAACCCTCAGAAGTGGGAGAACCACTCAAGTACAAAGTGGTGAGGAAATTCCTGTGAACGACAATGGGGCGGCTGAAGAGGCAATTCCTAAAACGGAGACTGTTGAGAAAGATGGGGGTGACGCAAGTGGTCAAGACGGACCCCCGACACCATCTCCTCCTATCACTGCAATACATCGGCCTCTCCCTCAATTACCCTTCCCCCAGCGGATGCAAAAGCAGAAACTAGATAAGCAATTTTCCAAATTCTTAGAGGTCTTCAAAAGATTGCACATAAACATTCCATTTGCAGAGGCGTTGGAAGGAATGCCCAGTTACGTAAAGTTCATGAAGGACATTTTGTCCAAGAAGCGGAAATTGGGAGACTATGAGACGGTGGCTTTGACTGAAGAAAGTAGTGCAATCCTCCAAAACAAACTTCCGCCTAAGCTCAAAGATCCGGGAAGTTTTACAATCCCATGCACAATTGGGGACCAATTCATTGGAAAGGCTCTGTGTGACCTAGGGGCCAGCATAAACTTGATGCCCCTTTCCATTTACAAAAAATTGGGTCTTAATGAAGCCAAGCCGACTAGCATCACCCTGCAATTGGCTGACAGATCTTTAACTTATCCGAAGGGAATTGTGGAGGATGTGCTAGTGAAGGTGGACAAGTTCATATTTCCGGCAGATTTCATAGTTCTTGATTTTGAGGAAGATAGAGAAATCCCGATAATATTGGGGAGGCCATTTTTGGCAACTGGGAGGACCCTGATTGACGTCCAAAAAGGGGAGCTAACAATGAGAGTTCAAGACCAAGAGGTGACCTTCAATGTTTTTCGTGCTCTGAAATATCCTAACACCCCTGAGGATTGCTTCCAGGTCACTATTATTGCTGAAGCAGTGAATGGGGTATTCTCAGAGACGTGCATTAAAGATTCTCTAGAAGCTACACTAACAGGGGCGAATACTATGGAAGAGCCATCGCATATTGAATGTGCCATGTGGCTTGATGATCCGCTAAGATCAAGGCATTCGCACCGCCAATTCGAGTCTCTTAAAGATGATGAGGCATCAACTTCAAAGGGTGTGCCGTCAATCATTGAGCCTCCAGCTCTTGAGCTAAAACCGTTGCCTAACCATCTAAGGTATGCATATTTGGGAAATTCTCTTTCATTACCTGTGATAATTTCTGCTTCTCTAACCAAGTGTCAGGAAGAGAAGTTGCTCATTGTGCTAAAGAAGTACAAAACGGCGTTGGGATGGTCGATTGCAGACATAAAAGGGGTCAGTCCAACTATTTGCATGCACAAGATCCTATTGGAGGAAGGCTCAAAACCTTCTATAGAGCACCAGAGGCGGCTAAATCCGATAATGAAAGAGGTCGTCAGGAAAGAAATCATTAAATTGCTTGATGCGGGCATTATCTACCCCATCTCCGATAGTCCGTGGGTTAGTCCGATCCAGTGTGTGCCCAAGAAAGGAGGCATGACAGTTGTGCCCAATGAGAATAATGAGCTTATTCCTACCAGGACAGTGACTGGGTGGAGAGTGTGCATGGATTACAGGAAACTGAACAAAGCAACCTGTAAGGATCACTTTCCTTTTCCTTTCATTGATCAAATGCTCGATCGGTTGGCGGGACATGAATACTACTGTTTACTGGATGGATACTCGGGGTACAATCAGATTTCTATTGCCCCGGAAGATCAGGAGAAGACGACATTCACATGTCCATATGGGACTTTTGCCTTTCGGAAGATGTCTTTCGGGTTGTGCAATGCCCCCGCTACGTTTCAGCGGTGTATGATGTCAGTCTTCTCTGACATGGTTGAAAAGACCCTGGAAGTCTTCATGGACGACTTCTCTGTGTTTGGGAGCTCGTTTGATAACTGCCTAACGAATCTGACTGCAGTTCTCCATCGCTGCGCCGAAACAAACCTTGTGCTAAATTGGGAGAAGTGTCACTTCATGGTTGAAGAGGGCATTATTTTGGGTCATCGGATTTCTGCTGGAGGTATTGAGGTTGATAAGGCCAAGATAGATGTTATCAACAACCTTCCCCCGCCCACCTCAGTAAAAGGGGTAAGGAGTTTTCTCGGGCACGCCGGATTTTACAGAAGGTTCATCCAGGACTTTTCGCGCATTACCAAACCGTTGTGCACCCTGCTGGAAAAAGATCAGCCTTTCCACTTTGATGCCGCCTGCTTGGGCGCTTTTGAATCCTTAAAGACAAGACTTGTCACAGCACCTATTGTGGTAGCTCCTGACTGGACCTACCCTTTTGAGCTTATGTGCGATGCTAGTGATTTTGCTATAGGGGCAGTTTTAGGCCAGCGAAGGGAGAAGGTCTTCCACACTATCTACTATGCCAGCAAGACACTGACGGACGCGCAGTTAAACTATACTACCACTGAGAAGGAGTTGTTGGCAGTAGTGTATGCTTTCGATAAGTTCCGTTCCTACCTCATCGGGACGAAGGTGATCGTATACACCGATCACTCGGCAATCAAGTATTTGATTGAAAAGAAGGATGCTAAGCCGAGATTGATACGGTGGGTTTTGCTCCTACAAGAATTTGACTTAGAAATCAGAGACAAGAAGGGAACTGAGAATCAAGTTGCCGACCATTTAAGTAGATTGGAAAATACTACTTCGTCTACTGAAGCCGACAGGGCTATAAATGAATTCTTCCCAGACGAGCAGCTCCTATTGGTACATGGCAAGGCCCCGTGGTATGCGGACTTCGCAAATTACGTCGCTTGCCAAGTTATCCCTCAAGGCCTGAGTTTCCAACAAAGGAAGAAATTCCTTAAAGATACCAAGCAATATTTTTGGAACGAGCCTTTCCTATTCAAACAATGTTCGGATCAGATCTTGCGTAGATGTTTGCCTGAAGAAGAAATTGAAGACGTGTTGCATCATTGCCATTCATCTAATTATGGAGGTCATTTCGGAGGCCAGCGAACTGCCGCTAAAGTGCTACAGTCAGGATTCTATTGGCCCACCCTTTTTAAAGATGCTCACGCATTTGTGATGCATTGTGACAGATGCCAAAGGGTGGGCACTATTTCGAAGCGGCATGAACTACCGCTGCAAAATATTCTGGAAGTAGAGTTGTTTGATGTCTGGGGCATTGATTTTATGGGACCTTTCCCTTCCTCGTTCAACAATCTCTACATACTGGTGGCAGTTGACTATGTCTCAAAGTGGGTGGAAGCAGTTGCCTTGCCGACAAATGATGCGAAGGTGGTGCTTCAGTTCCTCAAAAAGAATATTTTCACCCGTTTTGGCACACCTCGGGCCATAATAAGCGATGAAGGGTCGCACTTCTGCAATAAGTATTTTGAGGCACTTCTCGCCAAGTATGGGGTAACTCATAAAATAGCCACTGCTTACCACCCTCAGACCAGCGGCCAAGTTGAAATTTCAAACCGAGAGGTGAAACGAATCCTGGAAAAGATCGTTAACCCAAACCGTAAGGATTGGTCGAAGAAGCTTGATGATGCATTATGGGCCTACCGCACAGCGTATAAAACACCCATCGGAATGTCCCCTTACCGACTAGTTTATGGAAAAGCTTGTCATCTCCCGGTCGAATTGGAGCACAGCGCTTACTGGGCAATTCAAAAGCTTAACTTTGATCTTGACGCAGCCGGCGAAAAACGGCTGTTACAACTGAATGAAGCAGATGAATTTCGTCTGCAGGCATATGAAAACGCCAAGTTGTACAAGGAAAAGACCAAGAAGTGGCACGACAAGAAGATCCTTGACAGGCATTTTGAACCGGGTCAGCATGTTCTTTTGTTTAACTCCCGGCTAAAATTGTTTCCCGGGAAGCTAAAGTCCCGATGGTCGGGCCCCTTCACTATAGCTAAGGTTTATCCCCATGGAGCAATTGAGCTTATGGATCCAAATTCCGATTCCACATTCAAGGTGAATGGGCAACGTTTAAAGCACTACTGGGGCGGCGAGGTTGACCGTCAAAATACCTCCATTACACTTGGAGACCCGACCTAAGTCGGGATGAATAGTCAAGCTGACGACTATAAAACACGCGCTTGGTGGGGAGGCACCCCCATCTCGGTATAAATATTATTGTTTCTTCACTGATTTCCAATCTTCAGTGATTGTTAATTTTATCAAATGGCTTAGCTAATAGGTTTTATGTTTTGTGTTTAACATGTTGCCAATAGAGTTTGTTGTGTTTTTCGTATTATATGATTGCTTGTATAGTGTAGTTGTTATGCATGTTTTGGTCTGTGCAGATAACAGATGGAAAAAGACTCAGAGTGCTGGAACTCGCGCCGCGGCGCCATCCACCAAAGGGGATTTCGCGCCGCGGCGCCACAAGAAGTACCCGGCTACTGCTATTTCGCGCCGCGGCGCCATAAGAAGTACCTGGCTACTGCTATTTCGCGCCGCGGCGCCATTTATCAAAGGAAAAGCTCGCGCCGCGGCGCCAACAAATGTACACACTTACTGCAAACTCGCGCCGCAGCGCCATCCAACAAAGGATATCTCGCGCCGCGGCGCCACCAAATGTGCCCAGCCACTGTGATCACAACATTGTGCAAGCATGCAGGGGTGCAGTGGGGGCTTGATGAGACAGTTTCGCCGCCCATGACTATAATTGACCATCTGACGATCAAACGCTTCACTGTTTGGGACGGGGCAGAATCTCATGTCAGGGGCGAAGGGTATGGACCGCCTACAGCACCGCCTCCTTCCGCCGAACCAGAGCCTCCTCAAGCGCCTTAGTCAGAACCGGCTAGTCAGGGTCTTTTGACAGACATCATGGCATCCCTTACCCTGCTGCATCAGAAGCAGGACGCCGAAGCACAGAGGCAGCGGAGGCATATCGCTGCTGTGGCTCAAAGGCAGGAGATAGCGATGCAGTACCAGGCTGAGCTGGTTAATATTATGCAGGGGATCTACACCGATTATTGTGGCGAGGGCATTGACTTCACGCCTTACCAGTTTCCCGATCCTCCCATCTTTCCACCTTACCCTCCTCCATCACCGCCCGCCGAAGCTGACGGCGCTGATGAAGATGAGGTTGATCCTGCTGCGGAGTGAGCGATCTCCAGGGAAGCCCTCTTGTGTATTCAACTGCTTTACGTTTTAGCAATGGGGGCATTGCTCTCCTTAAGTTTGGGGGTGTTGCTTTTAATTTTTATCTGTTTATCTTAGTGCTATCATGTTAGGACTACTGTCTGACTTTATTTCCTTATTATGTTTTGGTGCAGTCTTTTGAACTGCGGGATTTGGTTTATTATCTTTATCATTATGGATGCTTTATCATTATGGATGCCTGAGCTGTTTTTGGGTTTTATTTTGATTTGATTTAGCATGATTGTGGTTTCTAGCCATCTTTTTGGGGCTTTTACAGATTTGGATGTTTGTGCCATGTTAATGGCCTTTTCACCCTATTTTGAGCTGCTATTTAGCAAGGGTGTTATATTTATCATTGCTAATTTTTGTTGGATTGTGGCTACGTCTAGCGCCAAATGAGTATATATCTCGTAGAATTGTGTCAAGCTTGCCTTGTGCTAGGGGTTTATGAATTGACAAGTTTAGACTGTTATTGATCCGTCCTTCTAGCAAGCTCTGACCAGCTGTGTTAACTAGTTATTCTTCGAATTTAGTTTGTGTGTTGATTGTGTTGACTAGTTGTTCACTCTTATAAACCTTCATTTGTGCAAGGTAATAAAAGACTTGGGTGTCTATGCAGTTTTGGATCTTGGTTTCTAGCTAAGGGTGTTTATATCGAAAGTTGTGCGGTGGGTCGAGATGGAGCGTAAAACGCACTCGCCCATAAACGCAGAGCCGATATCGAGATGGAGCATAAAATGCACTCGTAAAAAAAAAAAAAATTATATTATATCGAAAGTTGTGCGGTGGGTCGAGATGGAGCGTAAAACGCACTCGCCTATAAACGCAGAGCCGATATCGAGATGGAGCATAAAATGCACTCGCTGTAAAATTTTCGTTCTCGTTGTGAAGTCTCAGTTGGCTTATGTTGATTACGTGGCCATTACTGCTCGAGTTATTAGATTCTTCGGGGTGTTCTACACCTAGTGCCCTAAAGTCGTCTGGCTTGGGAGTCGCTGATCAAAAGCTCATTCATGGGTAGTTCTGATTAGCCTAAGGTAATTAAGTACTGTCCGAGTCTGATTTTACTATCGGCTTGCTAAAAACCTTTTGATCTTTCCCTGCATTTGCGTCTTGTTCTTAATGCTTGTTGAATGTTTAAGTTGCAGAATGTGCTTGGTTTTAACAATCAACTATGCGAGCTTGTTTGAGCTATGATTAGTCAGGACGGTTGATTTTCACACACATGCTCAGATTGGATCGATTACAGTCTTATGCTTGAATTAGATTGACCCCTTGTTCAACCCCGTGTTTGACTTTTTCTTTTGGGGGTAGTTTTTATAGATAAAAGTAGCTGCGATGCTAGTATATATTTTTATGTTCCTTTCGCATTCTTAGTGTCTACTGTTATTATTATGTTAGATAGTTTGCTCGAGGACAAGCAAAGACTTAAGTTTGGGGGTATTTGATGAGTAGGATTTAAACCCGCGAATCGGATATTTTCTGCCTTAAGAACTTGCCTGGATTCATAGTTTTTATATAGTTTTATTGGAAATATAGTGTTTTTGTATTTAATCGTTGCATTGCAGAGCTTCGCAGTGTTTTTGCTGCTTTGAAGGGGCAAAACTGTCTTTTTTTAGCTTTCCCGCGCCGCGGCGCCAAGGCCAGAGTCATTGGCCGCGCCGCAGCGCCACGTGCTGTCCCACACTGACAAAAAGCCGCGCCGCGGCGCCACTTACCATATGCTAGCTCGCGCTGCAGCGCGAGCTCCGTGTTCCAGATCTTTATGCCGCGCCGCAGCGCGACTCAAGAGCTTCATGTCCCGCGCCGCGGCGCCACCTCCGGTTCCCAGGCAGACAGGAAGTGTTTGACCTAGCAAATGTTAGAGGATAAGGAGGGGGCGGCGGCTGTTAGAACATATAGAGAGCATAGAGCAGAAAAACATAAAGAGAGCTAGAAAATAGAGAAGAGGAGAAGTGATAGCTTGACCAAAAGAGATCCGTTGCTCTCCATTTTCTCAGATCGTGCAAGTGAAGAGATTGTTTGGCTGAAGAGTACTCCTTTCTTTAGGGGTTTTTCTTATTTCAAATCTTCTATTTATTGTATTTGTCTGAAATGGGTGGTGTATTAGAACTATGTGTTAGTCTCATAGTTATGAACTAACTCCATTGTTAGGATTGCAATGTAACTTTTTGAATAGCTTAATCGACTTTCTCTCTCGTTTTATATAATGAAGCATTTTGGAATGGGTTGTTGTATTTTGCTTATAATGTCTTATTTCTTGATAAAGAAATAGGTTTTGTTAGTAGTGGAAATTGATAAATGGATATTACTGTCTTCCTTTAAATACAATGACACTTGTTTTGTCCTGGCATTTAATTGTGGGCTTATTGTGCTTGTAGGATAGACATATCCTCACTTGCCTTGTGTGACCTTGGAGTTGTGCATAATGACCTTGGTCAGATTAGATTCACCAATAGACATATTGTGTTCTAGTTTGTCAAGGATTAGCATTTGACCTTCGACAGAAGCTTATGCTTACTTTAATCTCGGTTGACCATTCCTTGATTTGTTTATATACGGAGAGTTAGAAGATTAGGCGAAGCATTAGGGGAGTTGTAATCCTATCTTTATTTAATAGAGCTGTTTCTTCTCGCAATTTGATTGTCCTATAGAATTTGTTTAACCAAACCAACCATCTATTTCTTTTGTTTAGATAAGATTAGTAACGACTTTACCTTAGTAGTTGTTTCCTGTTAAGTCTTTGTCCTCGTGGGTTCGACACCCTCTTATCACTGTATTACTTGTTAGACCGCGTATACTTGCGCGTGTTTATCGGTTGCGAAATCGACCAACAATAACTTGTTGGCCTGATGCGAATTAGTGTTGCCGCATGTAAAATAGCATGACCCCAAGCAGAAATTGGAAGTTTTGATCTCATTAGTAATGGTCTTGCAATCAATTGAAGACGCTTAATCAATGATTCTGCAAGACCATTTTGTGTGTGAACATGTGCTACAGGATGTTCAACACTTATCCCAATAGACATACAATAATCATTGAAAGTTTGGGAAGTAAATTCACCAGCATTGTCAATACGAATTTTCTTGATGGGATAATCTGGAAAATGTGCTCGTAATCTGATTAATTGAGCAAGTAATCTCGCAAACGCCAGGTTGCGAGTTGATAATAGAGATACATGTGACCACCTTGTTGATGCATCAATTAAAACTATAAAATATCTAAAAGGTCCACATGGTGGATGAATCGGTCCACATATATCATCTTGTATTCATTCCAGAAAAGTAAGGGATTCAGTCCTTATCTTAGTCGGTGATGGCCGAACAATTAACTTACCTTGAAAACAAGCAGCACATAGGAAATCCTTCGATTGAAGAATCTGTTGGTTCTCCAATGGATGTCCACATGAATTCTCAATTATTCTTCGCATCATTATCGATCCAGGATGGCCTAATCGTTCATGCCAAACAACAAAGTTATTGTGATTCGTTAGCTTTTTATTAACAACCACATTTGTTTCAATTGTTCTAATTCTCGTGTAGTACAAACCAGAGGAAAAAGCTGGTAATTTTTCTAATACTCTTTTATTACCCGAGATTATACTCGTAATGTGAAGATACTCAATTTTTCCTTCACATGTTGTCTCAATATGATACCCATTTCGGCGGATATCCTTAAAACTCAATAAATTTCTTTGAGACTTGGGAGAGTATAATGCTTCATCAATTTCAAATTTTGTTCCTCCAGGCAAAAAAATGTTAGCTCTTCCGGAGCCTTCTATCAATTTTGCACTACCCGATATAGTACTAACATTTGCCTTTTGCATTATGAAAGAAGAAAAATATTTCTTATTATGTAATATAGTGTGCGTAGTGGCGCTGTCTGCGAGACATATATCTCCACCATTCATTGCAAATCGAATCAAGAGAGTATCTATGTTATTCAAAGAAAATAAGAAATATATAATCAGATTAATAAAATATCCCATATATAACGAATCATAAGAAACAAGTAAACATGATAAAAACATAATAATTAGAATTTTATTAATGCTTAAAATAAAGTCTAATAACATCAAAGCATTATTTAAAAATTTTATATTTGGACACTCTCATCACCAAATAAGAAGTCAATTTTTTCTTCAGGATTTGAGAAAAAATCATTAACATCTAGATGAGTGGTATCCACACAACCATAATTAAAATTATCATTTCCAGAATCAAGATTTGTTTCATCTTTTCCATCCTCACTAGCAAAATTTGTCTCTATCTTCTTTCCTTTATCTTTTAATGATTGTTGATAGAGCTCAACAAGATGTTTTGGTGTACGACAGGTACGAGACCAATGGCCTTTACCTCCACAACGATAACACAAATTCTCCGTGGTATTTTTATCTTTATCACCTTTTTCGCATTTTCCATCCTTATATTCCCACTTCTGTTGGGTATATGTGTTTGAGAAATGACCACCACGATGATTATTTCGACCACGTCCACGTCCACGTCCACGTCCACTTCCATAACCACGTCCACGACTACTGGCGTGACCTCTGTTTTTTCCATTATATGTTACGACATTCACTGCAGGGAATGGAGCAGATCCAGTTGGACGGGCCTCATGATTTTTCATCAATAGTTCATTGTTTTGCTCAGCCACAAGGAGGCATGAAATCAGTTCAGAGTATTTCTTAAAGCCCTTTTCACGATATTGCTGCTGCAGGAGCATATTAGATGCGTGAAAGGTGGAGAATGTTTTTTCTAACATATCTGCATCAGTTATCTTTTCTCCACATAATTGTAATTTAGAACTGATTCTAAACATAGCTGAGTTATAATCACTTACAGATTTAAAATCTTGTAATCTTAGATGCATCCAATCATAACGAGCTTTAGAAAGTATTACAGTTTTCTGGTGGTCGTATCTTTCCTTTAGATTGTTCCAAAGGATAAGTGGATCTTTAACAGTCAAATATTCAATTTTAAGTCCCTCATGGAGGTGATGACGAAGAAATATCATTGCTTTGGCCTTATCTTGACTAGATGTTTTGTTTCCTTCTTTGATAGTATCATCAAGACCTTTTGCATCTAGATGAATTTCAGCATTTAACACCCATGATGAATAATTCTTTCCAGTAATGTCAAGAGCCACAAATTCGAGTTTAGCAATGTTTGACATTATGAACTATCACAAATATAATTAACAAGTTAGGAGAAAATATTCTAGAATATTACAAAAAGTTGAATACACAATTAAGTCTAAGACAGAATACAGAACCAATTTCAACAATTTAGCCGACATATTTTATTTTATTTTATTTTATTATTTTTTAAAAATCATATATTTATTTATTTATTTTAAAAGCATAAATAAATTGTTATGAAACAAATGTATAGCATTCATAAACAAATATATAGGTTTTTATGCCAATATATTTTGCACGTACATAAATACTCTGCTTATATAGCTATGCACCTATAAATGCATATACATGAAGATGTGTGCACATGTATTCATATATACAGTATGCTATAAACTTTAAAGACAGATGCGTTAGCTTATCTTCACCTAATTTTTAGTTATAGCCTACAGTTGATCTTGACAAGCATGTATCGAAATGGTATTTATAGTAATAATGTTAGTAGTCATGCTTTATGCTTCAAAATATGTTGCCACTTTAGGTGGAAGAACTAGTAATTGAGAATTTGAGACTTAAAAGACACTTTATATAGTATACAACTTGTCATGACCTCCATAGAAATTAGAATGCAGAACTATTCTCTATAACCATCTAAAGAGAGTCATTTGCACCCTATTACGTAAAAGCATAGAAATAAAAAACGATCTAGCTATATTAGAATAAAGACAGATTCTCTGCTATTACCTGAAAATCCATAACCAATTTGGCAAAATAAAATTACCTGAAAATTGGATTTTTGAGTGTAACAACTTAAAAGATTAGAGAGTCGTGCTGATAACGTATTATAATTTTAGAGAGAACATAAGAAGATAACACTAAGAGAGAATAAGAAGAGAGATTATCTTATATTCTTCAAGTTCAACCAATACATGGATAGTGAGCCTCTATTTATAGGCTACACAAGTACATGACATAAATAGGAAGAATAAATAGCTCATCAATGAATGTAGGTTATGTAAGTTATAGAAAATGAATGGACATCCATATTATAACTATTTATAACAAGTACATAGAATTTTACAATATACGGTATATATAACTACTACTTCTATCACAACCTTAAATGCTCTAGTGAATTTAAATTTTGAAAAAGAAAGAAGAGTTTTTATTTTTTATTTCGCTTTCAATAGAAGTAAAAATCAAAATGCGTATATGTGCATGTGTATGCAAACTAGTGTCACGGGTAATAGTGTAAATGAGTCGAACTAGAGTGAACAGAGAGCTACTCGAATTCGACTCGAAATGATAAATTCGTACTCGAATTCGGCTCGAATTCGAATTATATTTGAACAATTCTACTCAGATTTGACTCGACTCGAATATTTAGTACTCGAATTCGATCCGACTCAACTCGAATATTTATTCAAACTACTCGCGAGCTTCAAATTCAAGCTCAAATTTGAGTCTCCACATAATAACTTATTTTATAATAAATATAATTATAAATTAAATTTCTTATTTTACTTAAAAATGAGAAAATATATTTATTATTACACTTTACAAATATAAAATCACAATTAAAATTAAAAACAAAATAAAATAATAATTAATTATCCTAATTTGATTTAAATTTGTATATATTGTAAGAGAATGTATCGAACATCTAATCGAATATGTATTAACCGAGTATGTATCGAATCACAATCAAAAATTCGAATAGTTTGAATCTTAAACGAGTCGAGTATAACCTTGCACAGATTATACTCATATTTTTATTCGAACTATTTTTAATGCTCAGATTTGGATCATATTATTAACGAATCCGAGTCTCGCTCGTATTTTTTTGAGTCGAGTCCGAACTGTGTTGACTCGTTTACTACCTTAGTCACGATCTCATTTTATAAAGATACCTAACCTAAGGTTGTGTTTGATAAATTTAGGAATTAAGATCTGAATGATTATGATGTCTTAATAAATTAGATCATCTGAATGGTTATGAGGCCTGAATCTAAAAAATTGTTCGATAACTAAAAAGTAAGTTGTCTCTTAATGACACTATTTTACCATTTTAAAGGATAAAATTTTATTTAATAATTTTAAATATTCAATTTAATAAAAATGAGTGCATAATATTGTTTAATATATTTATATAAAAAAAATTAGCAAAAAAATTTCATTAAGAGGTACCTCTTAATTATTAAGATTTCATTTTCTGTCTTACCGATTAAGAGGCATTCAGAGGTAACAAAAAACAAAACAAACAGCATCATGCCTCTTAGCGAATAAGAGACAGTCCATTAAGAGGCAATCAGATGTAAACAAACAACACCTAAGTCGTTATGCTAAAGTCTGTCCTCTCCTTCGTCAAGGTTATTTTTATTTTTGGTTAGTACATAATGTTTAGTCTTTTGGCTGACGTAAAACGTAAAATGATTATATCTCAAATTGTTTCTAAATATATTTATTAATACATTCTTGGATATGTTTTTTACGGGTAAGATCAAAGATAATGTATTGGATTGGATTGGATTGGATTGAATATTGAAAGTGAAATTATCAAACGTAAAACGATCAACAAATGTTTTATGTATGCATACACTACACATATACACATGTAATATATAATGAACCATCTACTATAAGAAATGAGTTTCTTTCCTTGTAAATTCAAAAATATATTGTCACGTCATTAATGTTTGTTAGAATCGGATCACATACACAACTATAAAAAATCAACACAAAAATTTACGTAGTTTTTTAATTTGGGTACGTCCACGAGAGCGATGAGAGAAGTTATTTTATTTATAATATGAGTACATACAATTTTACAATATACGGTATATATAACTGCTACTTCTATCACAACCTTAAATGCTCTAGTGAATTTAAATTTTGAAAAAGAAAGAAGAGTTTTTATTTTTTATTTCGCTTTCAATTGAAGTAAAAATCAAAATGCGTATATGTGCATGTGTATGCAAACTAGTGTCACGGGTAAGAGTGTAAATGAGTCGAACTAGAGTGAACAGAGAGCTACTCGAATTCGACTCGAAATGATAAATTCGTACTCGAATTCGGCTCGAATTCGAATTATATTTGAATAATTCTACTCAGATTTGACTCAACTCGAATATTTAGTACTCGAATTCAATCCGACTCAACTCGAATATTTATTAAAACTACTCGCGAGCTTCAAATTCAAGCTCAAATTTGAGTCTCCACATAATAACTTGTTTTATAATAAATATAATTATAAATTAAAATTCTTATTTTACTTAAAAATGAGAAAATATATTTATTATTACACTTTACAAATATAAAATCACAATTAAAATAAAAAAAATAATAATAATTAATTATCCTAATTTGATTTAAATTTGTATATATTGTAAGAGAATGTATCGAACATCTAATCGAATATGTATTAACCGAGTATGTATCGAATCACAATCAAAAATTCGAATAGTTTGAATCTTAAACGAGTCGAGTATAACCTTACACAGATTCTACTCATATTTTTATTCGAACTATTTTTAATGCGCAGATTTGGATCATATTATTAACGAATCCGAGTCTCGCTCGTATTTTTTTGAGTCGAGTCTGAACTGTGTTGACTCGTTTACAACCTTAGTCACGATCTCATTTTATAAAGATACCTAACCTAAGTCGTTATGCTAAAGTCTGTCGTCTCCTTCGTCAAGGTTATTTTTATTTTTGGTTAGTACATAATGTTTAGTCTTTTGGCTGACGTAAAACGTAAAATGATTATATCTCAAATTGTTTCTAACTCTAAATATATTTATATTAATTTATCGATAATATCATTATATAACTGTTGGTTGAACCGATTAAAATTAAAATCGGTCGAACACTTCGATTCGATTTGAACCAATAAACTATTTTTTGGTCAAAAATCGGTTGGTCCGGTTGATCAATTGACCCGGTGAACCGATTTTTAATTTTTTTGTACCATTTTTTTAATATCAAAATTAATTATTTTTAATAATATTATAACTAAGCTTTATTATGTTTTAGTTCATAAAAAATGAGATTTTTTAAAATTTTATTAATTACTAATAATATATATTTTTATATATTAATAATGTCATTAGGTCAATAACCATTCGATCACTTATTGTAGCTGTTGGGATGTGATTATTTGGGTCTAGCTATGGTGCAACCCAATCTATTTAATGGTGATGGCCCATATGTAATTTATTGTGACAGTGGAGAGTCCTTATTAAAATAGGATTGTGTTTTCTTATTTGGTGGGATAAGGAGGTTTAATTAGGACTCCTACTGGATTTAGTAGTTATAAAGGATTTAGTAGTTATAAGGTGATTCTACAAAAGGAGTCCTTCTCCTAGTTGGATGCGGATGGAGGTGGCTTCTATATATACGGCTACAAGCTAGGATTTGGGAGGGACAACATACACACAAAAGATACAAAAACACAAGAGATACAATACAAATATACAACTTGTACTTTCAATATTATTATAATGGATTACTCTCTCTCTCCGTGGTTTTTTCCCAATTGGATTTCCACGTAAATTCTTGTGTTCATATTTATATCTCTTTATTTATGTTTGTGTGAATGTATTTTGTGAGTTTGATATAATCAATTATTCCATCAACCGTTGGCGCTATTTTGGTCTGTCCTTTTGGGTGATTTCGTCAGGCGTACAAAATCAGGCGTTAACATTGGCGCCGTCTGTGGGAACAAGACACTTGTTCTAGTGTCGATTTAAAATCACCGATTCACCGAAGGAGATAAGTGATTCTTTTTTATTAAATTAAATATATGCTTGTACGTGCGTATATATATATTATGCATGTAGTGGTAGTATTCACATGATTCATGTAAAATCTAAACATTAACACTTTGGTCCAGGTGATGATAAATTGATGCTGAGTTACCGCACCAGTAACGAATTCAGCCAGCGCAGAAATAAAAGTTTAAGCTTTTATATCATTGAAGTGCTTTAAAGGTGGCTTCAGTTTCATTATCAACCACAGACTGAAAGAAATTCGGAGGATATAAATCCCGCGGATATAAATCCAGCGGATATAAAACCCGAGGATAAAAATCCCGAGGATAAAAATCCCGAGGATAATAATCCCACGAAGACTTTTTGAATACTCTCTCATTTGTAAGTTCCTTATAAATAAGAGACTGGGGGCAATGTTGGGATGCGATTATTTGGGTCTAGCTATGGTGCAACCCAATCTATTTAATGGAGATGACCCATATGTAATTTATTGTGACAGTGGAGAGTCCTTATTAAAATAGGATTGTGTTTCCTTATTTGGTGGGATAAGGAGGTTTAATTAGGACTCCTACTGGATTTAGTAGTTATAAGGTGATTCTACAAAAGGAGTCCTTCTCCTAGTTGGATGCGGATGGAGGTGGCTTCTATATATACGGCTACAAGCTAGGATTTGGGAGGGACAACATACACACAAAAGATACAAGAACACAAGAGATACAACACAAATATACAACTTGTACTTTCAATATTATTATAATGGATTACTCTCTCTCTCCGTGGTTTTTTCCCAATTGGGTTTCCACGTAAATTTTTGTGTTCATATTTATATCTCTTTATTTATGTTTGTGTGAATGTATTTTGTGAGTTTGATATAATCAATTACTTCATCAACCGTTGGCGCTATTTTGGTCTGTCATTTTGGGTTATTTCGTCAGGCGTACAAAATCAGGCGTTAACAGTAGCAGTAACTCATCTACTGTGAACCGATTTTTAATTTTTTTTTGTACCAATTTTTTTTAATATCAAAATTAATCACTTTTAGTAATATTATAACTCAGCTTTATTATGTTTTATTTCATAAAAAATAAAAATTTTTAAAATTTTATTAATTACTAATAATATATATTAATAATGTTATTAGGTCAATAACCGTTCAATCAATTATTGTAATAGTAACTCATCTATTTGGTACTTTTTTCTGTTTGATAACCGGTCTGGTCCGGGTAAAAAAACCTTGTCGCCAATACATATGGTGGAGTGAGAATAGTACACAAGATTTGGGCTTTCATCTGGGTCTGGAATTCAGCCTTGTATATCGTGGACTTACCTTTTCAAGGGCTGTTAGCCCTTTGTTTTATTGAATTGCACCGAAGCCCTTTCCAAATATGTAAATCACTCCAGAACTGAGACTGACGATTCCAGCTGAATCCCGACCCAGATCACCTGAGTCTTCTCTCTCATCAGACTCAACTGACCACTGCGGAGGTTATGAGAAAAACCCTACAATCAATAAACCCCTCCCTCCTTAGAACCCTAACTACCCATAATCACCACCTCAGTGCCGTCGCTACTGCCGGATTAGCGGAACCAGACGACCCATCTTCATCCTTCACCTTCTCATCCGAACAAGATGTTCAAAGCAAGAATTCCGACGAGAG